>VXAZ01009653.1:685849-810746 GCA_013399875.1 Gymnorhina tibicen
GGCCGGGCCGCCGCCGCCTCATCCCGGGCGCGCCCCGCGGCGGCCGCGCTTCCCGTGCGCCGGCGGGCGAGGAGCAGGAATGCGGTGACAGAGCCAAGGGAGCCCCGAGGTGCGAGTTAACCCCGTCCCTGCGCGGTGAGGTGTGCGGTGCTGCCGCGTTCCTGAGCGCGGTGCTGTTGTGCCCCGCGAGGGGAGCGAGGGCTGCAGGTTGGCAGAGCCGAAGTTGGAGGTTGGCTCTTGCTCTTTCTGCCTTTCTGACAGGCGGTGTGTGATGATGGAGACGTGCAGCAAACACCGTACATTATCACATCAAACACAAGGTCGTTTTTCCCTATTATTAACAGCCGGTGTGATGGGTGTCTGACAGAGGTGTGTTACCCAAGAAAGCACCTTTTTCTCAAGCCTTTGTTGTTTCACAGCATAAAATAAAGGTAAAGCAGCTTCACAGTTTGCACCCCAGCACAGGTGAATACTTCCCAGGTGAATACTTCCCCTGGTTCCCCTGACAGTGTCTCCTGTGCCCAACTCCTGCCCCTCAGCTGCCTCCCGTCGGAGCCATTGCATCCGTCAGCATCCAGAGCTGCTGGGCAGCTTTTCCTCCTGACCCTCCCTTTGTATCTCCCAGGTACATCTGTCTGCCAGATTCCCTCCTACGCCAGTCCCTGCTTCCTCTAGTGTGCAACAGGTTATTAAGTTTTATGACATCTCTTGTCTGCCCACCCTTTATCCCTCTGTGTGCCAGCTTGTTCCTGTGTTCAAGAAGTTGCTGTACTTAAATCCTCCTTATTGTGGCACCTTTTCCCGGTATGAGATATGAGCTGTATTCACCAGCTGCCTCTTCCCTGTGGTAAATAAAGTGAAAATAGCTATTCTGTTGTGCCTCTCACGTCACACTTTCCTTTTTTTGTGCACAGACCACATTAATAATTATCTACACATATCAGGACTCAGTGCTTATGATTTTCCCTGCAATACGTCCGTTCTGAGAACAATGCAAACTGAACCCAGATTGTGTTCAGAACTGACCTCAAGGAAATAACAATCTGTTTGTAACTCCCATTGCACCGTTAATAGTAGTTATTTTACTGCAGCATAAAAAAAAAAAAACCTTTTTATTTAACCAGTAATTTTGGGTGGGACTGATTTGCCTTAACTGGAAATCGAAAATATGTTTAATTGTGTGTTGGGCATTGTTTTGGTATTTTTTTAAGCACCGTTAACAAAAAAGCATAGGGCTGCTCATGGAAATTTCAGTTTAAGATTTCAAATTTAGTTTAATATCTAAGAAAGACCTCAGTGCTTCCTCACAAGTTCTAAGGGAGGCAATTTGCAGTGGTTATGATAGTATTGCTGAAAGAGTCATTGTCAAACTCGTAAAACCAAGGTGCTACAAAGGAGAAATGCTCAGTTCTGTAACGTTGGACAGTTACAGTGAAAGTTTGTTGCACTTTGAAATTAACATGTTTTCCTTGTAGCCTTTTAATCTGTTCAACATGCAAACATAAGCATAGGAAAGTAACCTACAAACATAAACATAGGGAAGTAACCTATTTTCATCACTCAGGCCTTACTTTCTTGTTTAAATATGGTTGTGTCTTTCACACTTGACATTTTGGGTGAAATGTTTGCAGTTTGTTATTGCCTTATTTTTGGCAACGAGCATGTCTAAGAGGACAATATTCATGGTTGGGGTTTTTTTCTATTTACCTTGGTTACAGTAAACATACTTAATAGTGTTCATACCTGAAAAAAAGTATCTGAAATCTTGTTATCTAGATTAGTGAAAGCTTTTTGCCACTTCTCCCTCCTGCATGCATGCAACAGTTAAACATGTAGCAGGAACACTGGTAGGAGAACAGCTCTCCCACCTGAAAAAGCAGAAACAACAAATCTGATGGTCATAAAGACAGAAAATGGGTTGGGTTTTCAGGAATTTTTAAAGTAAGCTCAGGAACAAAAGAAGCAATGTAGTTAGTTTTATTTAAAGGTGGGGAAAGGAAGGTTAAAAGTCTTTTTATCAATGACTGTTGTGTTCTGAAATGAGGTGTAAATGCGCTGAGATAATGAGACACAAGAGAAAGGAAGAAAAGGCTGCACTACTCCACACAGTCCATTTAATGAAAGGCAGCCTGCTAGCCAAGAAAGTGGAATCACGGAACTACTTCCACAGGAAAATCTCACCAATGTTTTTTACAATACTTTATATCTTCGGGGGTACAGCTTATGGACTCTTTAACAATTGGAGTTAGCTGCACTCCTATAGACAGAGCATTCTCATATGCATATAATTTTATATGCTTTTTAAGGTTTTATTTGTTTGGGGGTTGTTTGGCGTTTTGATTGTTTGTTTGTTTGTTTTTGAGCAATGCAGCAGGTTGTTGGGATCTGCTGTATCTCCTCATGCAGTCTCTGGCTCTTGCAGTCTTGCAGTCTAGACCCCAGCTGGGGTCTAGATTATACCAAATGTGATGGTTTTTAGCCAGGTAATCGTTATGGTTTGGTTGGCTGTTTTAGTCCTGTAAGCCAAGTAATTGTATTGCATTCTCTTCTGTTATAGAAAAAAACCCACCAAATTAATCAGTGACTCTTTTATGTGGTGTTTCTCACCAGTGCACTTTCTTTGATGATGATTTACTCTACCTGGAAAATTTAGCTGGTAAAGAAAAAGTCTTTACCAAAACCTTTGAAAATTAAATGGAGAGCAATATAAGCATTATGACAGGCAAAATAAAAGTTAATATTCTAGTAAGGTCTTCATCATAAGTAATGTAGAACAATTAATATTTTTAATTCCCTGGATAGAAGGTATAGATCTTGTTGGTACCCTGAAAACAGTTTAATGGGTTGTTCCTACACTTCCATTTTCCTTCACTCAAAAGCTTAAAGTGCAAAACTCGGGACAAGCAATTTTATTGACTACCACGTGATAGTCCCAGAGCGTTTTTATATTGCCTTTCTTTTCTCCCAAGAGGGCAGTGCTTTAGAAAACAATGACTTTGCAAGTAGGAAGTAACTTTCTTTCAATTGGGAATTTTTTTCAGCATATTAAATCAACCTGAATTCAATGAACTTTTGGGAGGAGGCTAAAATCTTCCCTAACAAGGGTATATTCCCAAGGGACACTAGCCAGCTGCTCTGCTTTTATTGAGTAAATATGCTTCTACGTCAATAAGAAACATTGGAAGAGAAGGGAAAAAGTATCCCATTATATGCTGGAAGTCTCAGGGGAGACATTAGGCAATGACTTCACCACACTTCTGGAAGCATCTCCTGCAGCAAACGCTGTTGCAAGAACAAGAAAAACTCCCATTAAATTTTACTGGGCTTAAATAACTTAATATGGTGTCAGTTTATAAAGCCCCCAAACAAACAGAATGACAAATTTTTGTTTTCTCCATGTGGTTTGAATTTACATAAAAGAAATTAGAATTAGATTTATGTACCTCTTAGGTCTGATTTTAAATTCAGAAATGCGAGCAAATTTAGAGTTAAATTCCTTCTCTTGCTGCTTAATATGATTGTGCTCAGGAGTGTGGGAACAGGCGAGGCTCAGTTCTAAGGCACAGCAGTAAAAGTTGAGGGCAGAATGAATATATTGAAATGTTTCATGGCTTTTATGAGCCTGAGAAGGATCCTGCAAGAGCTGTAGCACGGCTGTATTTATGCTCAAACACAGTTAAACTGATGGAAGCAACGTTTGTGCAGTCAGGACAAGGGGCTAACGTGGTTTCTGAATTATCCCATCTCCTGTATTATCCCAAGGTAACGATAGGCTTTCCCATTTAGCCATCAGAAGAAATTCACAATGACCCAGCCATGTTGCCCTGCTGTGTTTTATGGAGTAGAGAGTTAGCGAAGTAACATAAAGGATCAAGACAACAGGTTCTGCGGTTTTGAAATGTAGACGTTTGAAAACATTCTCAGAGCCTGCCAGAGGAAGTGTACAGGGGCTGTAATGATTCTACTCCAGACAAGTTGGGCTAGAATGTAGAGAGAGATCTTCTCTTAAGAAGTCTGTGCCTTCAAACACCAGCGGGTCTGGCTACCCAGCCATGGGTTGCCGGGATCGCCCTTTCATGATTCTGATGATGCCCCAGGCATGAGTGACCTGAGCACTTTGAGAATTGTCTGAAATTGCCCGTAAATACTGGGGCAGACTTTGGACAAAGACTAAATGTGTCCGTTTAACTTAACCTTTGTACTTAGGAGTGCCATCTTGGGGACTTCCTCAACTTTCTAGTTGATCAGGAAAAAATAAATGAAGCAGAATCTGAAGCCATAAGTACAAAAGAAATCTACTGAATTGCAGCTGAATATTACCAGTGAAATGCATTAATGCATCAGCTTACACTTGAGCACACTAGGCAGAAGACTTCCAGAAAATACATCAGACTGTAGGGAGTGCAGTGTTAGCTGCATTCTTTCCCCCCTCCCTATTTTTTTCGTGGAACTAAACCAAAACCCATTCACAACATGAACAAGTACTTCTTCTGCAGGACATGTTTCAGGTAGGACGTAAAATGTTAAACACTTTGAAATGAGATTAGATTTCATGGTGGTTTCCATTTTTCAATTGTTTTTATATGAAAAATCCAACAAATAAAAAACCCCACAAAATCCTAAACTGAAGCCCTTGTACCCCATGCAAGATCCATTGTGATTTCTGTTGATTACAATTTTCTGAATTTCCTGACTAAGATGCTGTGATATGTCCATGGTTTCTCTCAGAGAGGGTGCTAGTTCAGTGATTAGTGAACTGATTATTGTCTTCCATATCCTTATTCACAAAGATATTATGAAGACCTACATGACTTTCTCGCAGTCCCTGAACAGTGCAGAAGACTGTTTTTGTCAAGGGTATGGGTTATTTTCAGATGCAGGATAAACACCTTGTCTTAAGTAAGCAAAGACATCTGTTAGACACTTTGTGACAGGATTACATTATTACAGTGAAGAATAGTGTTAAATGTATGCATGGAGATCATATTCCAAAAAATAGCATATTCCTGAGATCCTGTAATTGAGAAATGCAAAGTGCTTGATGTGATGAGTTAGTTCATTATTACAACCCTGCATTTTTCTGACTTGATTGACATGACTGAGATGGAAAAGCCTTAAAATCAGACTCCCAGTGTGATAAACAGATAACAAGAAGGAGGATGAAAACAATTACCACGAGGGCTTGAGCAGTTCCACTTACTAAAGGGGAGAAAACTGAATATCTTGGCCACATTACTGCTACCATAGTCTACAATTTGCCCATCATATAAAAATAAACAGATCATTAAATGGCAAAGTGATCTTTAAAGGATAAATAGAAGATATTTGCAGTGATTGGCCACCTTAGCTATAAATTATTTTTTCCTCCATAGGACATGAACATATATTGATTAGTAGTATTTCAAATTAAGATTCAAATCCAGAGGAATCTGCCACTACAGAGATTTCAGCAGATACTTTTCTGCCATAATGAGACCATGGCTTCTCTTTTAAGGACATTTTGGCTTTGTTAACCTTTTGGGCCTGAACACGTGTGTATCCAAGAGTTTTCCAGATTTACTGATGACTGAAGTTGAGATGTCAATTTTAGATCCCGTGATTCTGTGGTTTACAAAAATAAAAAATGGACCAGACTGTTGGTTCAGGGAGATAAAGTAAGAGGGTTAATGTGAATGAGCCACTGTGCCAGATGGTTTTTACAAGTACTGCTATTTTGGCATAAAATTAATGTTGTCCCAAAGTATGTTTTGCCAGATATCTGGTGCAAAGATTCTGACCAGCAGGTTCTTATATTTAGCAGCCAAAATAATTTATTTTGTCACCACTATTCTCTTTGGCTGCATCCTTGTATACATCAACTCAGCCCTTCTCTTGACTGACTGTTATTCCACTGGCATCTACTCAGCTGCTTCACAGCTTTTTCTAGACTGGTTCTTCTGTGATTCTTCCTTTTCTTCTGAGTTTTTTTTCTTTTTTCTTCTTTTCTTTTTTTTTTTTTTAAGATGATCAAAAGCAATTATAATATATCTTTGAATCTGTTCAAGATAGGACAAGAGTTCAGATTAGCACTGAAGAGCTTTCCTTTCCACAGGTCTCTTATCATGATTCGGCTAACAGAAATTAATTTTGTAGAAATCCAGGCTTGGGCACGGACAGTACATTTCACCATTCTTACAGCTTTAGCTCAAGGTTATTATTGCTGCTCTGTCCTCAGAAGGGAAGAGTGCATACTAATTACAGACATTTTATCTTAATTTCCATAGCAATTAAATGTTATTTTAAAAGGCTAATCTGAAATATTTTCTAAGTGATCCACTTGGGTGACATCCTTGCACCATTTTTAGGAAAGCGATGAAAATGTATTTGAATGTGTACTAAGATCTCGATTCAGAATCCACAAATCTCACTTTTCACTATTACTTTTCAGTAACACGTACAATATGAAATGCATATTCCTTGGAAAAAAACACCCACAACAAAGGAGTTCACACCAGTGATAAATTTAAGCGGCAGCAGAATTATCAGGATAGCTTTGACAGCATAGCTGACGTAAAGGAGAAATATTGGAGTAAAAATAAAATAAAACAATCTTTATTGAAGAAATTTATGTTTTAAAGAAAGTAAGAAAGCTTTATGGTTATTTACACAGAAACCATTGATTTTTCTTAACTACTCTGTAATGCATCTATGCAGTAATTTAGAAAGCTTATACTTAAAACAGATGCCAGCATTATTCTTCAGAGAGTACTCGGAACACAGTGAGTGTGAGACAGATGGATGCAGCAGAATCAATAGTTCAGAGAACTCCATCAGGTGCATGCGTTTCGCATAGGTCAAGTTTGATGAAACCCCAGCTTCGTGAATCAACACTTCTGATGTAAATAATTCACAGTAATGGAAAAAAATTCACTATGCTTATATGGGATGAATATAAATGCACTTTTAAAATAATTGTTAGTGAGCTATAATATGATCTGATTCTTGTAGCTGGCTTATACATGCATGTGATCCTACTCATACAGAGTTTTAGTACAGCAAGAGATTGGAGATTTTTGTTTTAGTAAGGAGTTTAGCAAAATAAGGAAAACGAGGAACTTTAAACTGAGTGGCATTTGCAATACAATAATGCTGCAGCCTCTTTGCTCTTTTAATGAATATACTGTAAAAAAATCTATAAATCTTCAATTAGTATTTAAATCTGATCTCGTTCCTGATTTTGTATGCATATCTTCAGGTTTTAAGTATTTCAAGATGACTGTAATATGACCTCCCTTTGGGAGCAGCTCCACAGGGCTCTCATAGGTCCAAAAGGAAAAGGTACAAACTACACAGTGAGGTGACTTGCACTGGGTGATCAGAACAGGACTCCTGTTACCTTAACAGTGAAAGAAGTAAAGCTCAGCTCAGTCTGTATGTCCCTAAAGAGATGGAACTTAAATCTGATCCAGCATGTTCAACTGCTGCAGCCTGACACATTTTGGTGTCACTACTTCTGGTTTTTACTGGTAAGGTGAAAAAACCAAAGATAGTTCTGTGTTGTTACCATTTTTTTCCCCCAGAACTGCGGGTGGATTCCAGATCAGAGACTACGTGGGATGAGAATAAGAGCTACTTTGTTTTGCTGAGAATGTTTATCATTGCTTTTCCTGACAGTCTTACAGAGGAGCTTTTCAAGCCCCCTCACAAGGATGAAAATTAGGTAGATAAGCGTGAAACTTCAGTATTGAGTTGTAACTTGGGTTCATTCACACACAACTGAACTCAGTTATGAAATTTATAACCTTTAAAGCCTAAATAAAAATAACAAGGGCAAAAGGAACTGATGGGAGGTTTTATATTTTTCTTCTGTGTTTGTAGAGAAATAGCAATATATTTCTTTGCTAGTCAAAATTAATACTTTAAGAGTCACCAAGACGAATGCAAAACACCTTCAAATTTAAAATGCTTAAATAATACGATTATTATTATATATGATTATATATATAATTATAAATATTATTACATAATGTCTGGATATACCACGGATTCTTAAAACAACTGCCAAACAAGTTCCGTGAACTGTCAGTGTCTCTTTAGCAATAAAATTTCCAGAAGACTGGAAAGAAAACCCAGTGTTGTGTAAATATTTTAAAGTTAATGACGCCACAACTAATCCCAGACACATTAATTGAAGATCAGTTCTCATGCACTTTATAGACTACTTAGGATGGAAACAGTAGAAACAAAATTAACAATCAGTGATGATTGATCTGTTTTTTATGGAAAACAGATATTGAACAGGAATGCTGGTGCTGTGTATGACATCACAACCTTGACAGATAATCTCCCATTGTTTCATTTAATGCACTTCATTTGGCCATAATGTCTTGCCTGATTATGGATTTAAAAACAAGTGGGTTAGCTGATGTTCAGCCCTTTAGATTGGAATGATAAACTGAAGCCAGCTTCAGAAAGTCATCATCGGGTTGAAAGGTGTGTGGAAGAAGTGTGTGTTTGGGGGAACCTTGTCATATCTATTTTTAGGCCTGATGTTATTTAGGATCCTTCCTGGAGAATGACATTCTGAGAAATCTTTCATCTGTCAGGAAAAGCATGCTTTGGGATGTAAAAAAAAGTCCACAGTTGAAAAGTGATGCTAAATTATTTCAGACCACAAATAAGAGTAGAGGTTGTCAACACTGAATTTGCATCTCTATGGTGACACTTGAAAAAGCTCAGCTGAGGCAACTGAAAGTGTGAAATTAGAGAACATAAACTGAAGAATGATAAATCCCTTTGTGGATGTCATAATTCCTGACTAATGTGAACTCTAGTGTGCTGGAGTTTGGAATGTAAGAGATTTTTAACAGCTGAAGTGAAATAATCACCATCGAGTTCAACTCGTTTTATTTATTGCCAGTGTTCAGCAGCTTAGGTTTCCTAATCCATCCACTCAGACCATTCCAGTTGGTAACTGATCTTCATATACTTTACCTAGAAATGCAATGGCCTCTCTGTCCATAGAAGATGTTGCTTGTTTAGAAAATAATCTGTAAATAGACTTTTTGCTATTCCCAATTATACTTTTCTTAATTTTCAATATTGCTTTCCAATAGAAATAATAGTTGTGTTATTCTAACTTAAAAAAATATTATGTTTGTGTACATTATTTAGCTTTAAAAATTATTGGGAATTTGCAATATAAATCAACATTGCTTCATCAAACCTTAGAGAAACAGCTGCCTCACAAGCTGGAGTAAAATTCTGACCTTATGCATGGAAGTGTCTTCAGTAGTTTCAGGGAGAAGACAGGGAAGGAAGTTGCTATTGCACAGTGGTTGATCGTTCTTGGTTTCACCTGAATCCAGCAATCCTTGTTGATCACAGCAGCAGCCAAAGAATTACTCTAATGTGCAAGAAAGAAAAGAAAAACACCAGAAAGTGTTCCAAATTCTGAGACATTTGTCAAGAATAAAATGTGTTAGTTGCTTTGGTGATAAAAACAAAGCCAGCAAGGAAGGATATTTGCAATTAAATCTTAAAAAAAAAAAGTTTCCAATTACATTTATTTGTAAAATGCATGGCAAAAAGAAAAGTTAGTTTGGAGTCTCCATACTTCTTTTATATGACAGGAGAAAGTTTGTTTTGTGGCATTCACTGAACAATGTCATATCTTGCTTTTCTTTCTCAACTCTTGACTCCAGCCTCTCTAAAGGAGATTTACACACTGTCTCAGACGTCTTACATACATAGATTAACAAGAAATAAATTGGCCTTGGATGTTGGCAAATCTCAAAACCATATGTTCAGAGAGTTCTTTCATTTGGTTGTAATTAATTTTTACAAAATTAGTAGCTTTAATCAATTGGATACCTGGATGGAGTCTGAATCCTGCTATGGGTGTTTGAAGTCTCAGGGAGTTGTAGTAGATCAAGAAAAGCTTTCATAGCTGTGGCCTTTCTACTTTCACTATATAGATCTGTGCTAAATAATACTGAGACTAATTCTGCCCTTTGTCATAATGATATAAATCCAAAATAAAGCCTTAATACTGCAAGGACTTAGTGCATGTACTCCAGGCAAGGGACAAATCCTATACATTACAGCAGTAATATATGCATGCTTAACTTGCAGCAGATGAATATCTCTGCAGGATTTAATTTAAGCAGACACTTCTAGTTTCAGTGGATGTCACCTGGAGCAGAGCTTGGTGTGCTGGTTGGAGACATTGTGCCTTGCTTGCTGTTATTGCTTGATCTCTAACAAGTCCCAGGGGCTTCCAGTCACTTAGCGTTCATTATTTAGGCAAAAACTCATTAAAAGGCATCCTAAAATGCTGTAAAATAGTGATTACAAAACCTCTGAACAAAGAAAGAACAATACATCCTAAATTGCTGCTTGAAATATCTCAGAAGTAGAATTTTTCAGTTACAAAGCATATTAAATTATTCTAGGTTTAGTTACTTTAAGGTATATTTTTACGTAATATCCATAAATTTGTCCCCAGAAAAATATCAAAAAGGTGAAAAAGAACCCTTGTTTTAGTTGTGTCCCTGTGCTGAGTAGTCACACTTTGCACTGACTCCCTGATAAACATTGCAGTGGAGAGTAATTCTGAAAAAGAAAAATGGAAGAGCAGCTTTCCTTCCAGCACATTGCAGTATAACGTCTTATGACACAGCTAAGTATAGCTAATTTATTTGGAGCGAAGGGGTTATTAAGATGAAGATTAATGCACAAATAACTCTTTTTCCTGGAAGCTTACTGTGATGCATAAACTCACCAAATCTGTTGCATGGGAGAGTTTACAACTGGGCTCAGTATAGCTGGGATCTTTTTATCAGTGCAGTAATGCTTAGGGTACTCTTCCAGAGGCCACTGCACAACAGGGGAGAAGGGCCTGGACATTGCTTTTATCACTACAGACATGCAAGTGTGTGTATTGGAAGAGGAATGGTTGTATCTGGGGTTCAAGATCCATTATGATTGCAAGAGGAGTCAGTGCCATGATTCCATACTGATAGAGAGCCTAGAGAAGCCACTAAGCAACAAATGAGAATTGGGGGTTTTTTGGTAACTCTTTTATAAATTACTAGACCATCATGGACTGCTTTTGTTTTGTTTTGCCTTTCTTTGGAGAACTGGGTATTAGGTAGAAATAATACTGTGATTTTTAGTGGATCTGGGATCTTGCCCTGAGTAACCCCTCTATATAACTTCCTCCATGCATCTAATGTGTATCATATGTCAGGGGTAATAATTTGCAGGAATATGTCAGAATGTCCCTCTAGTAAGGTTAGGGGTAATAAACTGTTGTTAGTAGTTCCAAGGTCAAACCTTAGTTCTTTCCATGGAAATAAAAGATAGTGCTGCATTACCTTGTCAAGTTAATACAGTGTGATAGAGCAGCTCAGGCAGCACATCCTGAAAGACTGTAAATGTCTAATAGATTTAGGAAAACTGTACCTCAGGGAACATATTAGGAAGGATTCATCAATGGATCAAAACTGTCTTGGAGCCTTACTTATTGGGGACCAGCACAGTTTTAAATTATTGCTTTCTTAAAAAAAGCCTCAAGACAAATTGTATTTCTTAGATTAGCTTTACACGAGTGGTCAATAGTTTCTGTTGGAGAATTTCAAGGGTTTGTGGGGGTTTTTTTTAACACTGGCATGAGCAATTTCAATAATTTGAACTCGGTAATTAAGTTTTGATTTTTTTCCCAAATGATTTTCAAATTGCTTAATGTGCTGCTTACAGTCTGTCATTCTTTGCAGATGAAATTGGACATATTTGTGAAGTGTCTTAGCAGCATGTCTCTAATGACAAAGAACTTTAATTATAAGATATGGGTTTGCAAGTTGTGCATTAATTAGACACAAAATTAGCAAAGTGTGAAGTTTGTACACGTGTTCACACACACACAGAACATCAGGAAGTTTTCATCCGTAGATGTGTCCCAACATATGTAAGCATTTGGAATCAATACTGGTTTAAGGGTAATAGCAATTAATAAGAATTCTGCTACTCTGTGTGTTTTGAATTGTTCTGCAATTCATCCCTGTGAAATCAGTTACTCGATATTTACAATGTGACTGAAGGAGAAATTGGCCTCTATTTATTTTTCATGTATGATTGAATTTAGATCTCCCTATTATGCTTATGCTGTTTAAAGTCATGATGGACTGTAACTCACAGCTTAAGCAGGAAAACTTTATACCAAGGAGCAGATAAATAGGATTAAGTTAATAATTCTGCAGTTCTGGAGTAATTGCTATTTACAAAGCACAAACTGTGGTTTACTGATGACATCATTAGAGTCTTGCTTTAATTAAAGTCTATATTGCCTGTGTTTTACTATGACTGCCTCTTACTGTAAATTGATTTTATAGGGCACTAATTTGTAAACTGGATATTGCTGCAGAATAAGACTTGGTTATATTTTTGGGGCCTAAATGCTACACAGTATTTAAGAATGCATTTAAAGTTAAGGATGTGTTCAGCAGTTTGGTTGAACTGTTGCTTCTTTTATTCCACTTCATGCAAATTCATGCCTCAAAGAGACATACTAAGGATCTGATCCTTGTAATCTTATTGATGCTGAGTAATGCCTTAATAGACTATTCTAATTTCAGAACAAGAAAAAACAAATGCAGGTTATTTAGAAAGCTGTGTTCAAGCCTAGAATTAAAATGTTTTGACAGTATCACACAGAAGAGGAAATAAGGTTTTAGATTAGTCTATTATTAAACATAAGCCATGGGTCGCATCACATGGAAAGGAATGGATGTGGCTTCTTTACTGAGTACCTATTGATTTTTAGTGTTGAGAAGAGTGACCAATGAAAATGAATTTGGAGAAAAAAATGGCATTTTTTACTGATGCCTGCAATTGTTGGAACTCTGATTTTGTAGTTCCCATAACAACATCCAAATGACTGAGGGCTCTGCACCATTGCTGTCCATTGAACCTACAGGATGTGGCTGCTATTGCTCCAGTTTCCTCATTTGTCCAAGAAAGGCAAGTGCTTCGGGAAGCTGACTCCATGTTTTGTTCCAGAAAACAAAACTTTACTGCTATTCACTGTCTGTATTTTTCCATCTACAAAACCAACAAAACCCAAATACCTAGTGTTGGGAAATTCTTACATCCCACTTACAATTCATGTCTTTGTTCTCCTTTGAGTGCCCAGAAAAATACAGTACAGCTGGATATTTGTTGCTGGAAAATTATAGCAACCAAGAAATGAAAATACTCTTTTTTTAAGTTACATTTCATTTCCAGCTGAGTTGTATCAGCTTAGGCAGAACAACAGCAGAATCCAGCACCTTAAGAGTTTGAGGGACTATTTCTTTAAAATAATTTTATTCCTTTGGGATGCAAATGAATTAAGAGCATGTAAATGCTCTGCAATAAGAAAATATTATTTTTGTGGCCTGCAACTTACACTTTGCTAAGTTAGATATTCATTTCACCAAAATTTTTTTTATTCGCTTCAGGTAAACCTGAAGCTGCATTCTGGGATCTGTGTGCACAGAATGGTTTATTTCAACAGATTGACAGCACTCATACTCCATCTACCATGCTGGCAGTACAAGTAGTTGATATGTCTTGAATTTGTTAAGACATAGACAGGAGAAGGATTTAAAGGCTGGGGAGCATTATTTTGTTTATCCTGCTGGTGATGAAACTAATGCTCCAAATATCTGATGGCTACCTGCTATTTTAGAGGTAAAAAATGCCTGAACTGCCAGTAAAAGAACAGATAGCCTTCTTTGCAACTAGTCATGATCTTTAATTTGTTTATTAAAGTTATTTTCATAGAATATATATGTTAAATCTGACAGCTTGATTGCACTGGGGTCTTGCCCCAGGGCAGCTATTTGGATGCATCATGGACACAGAATATCAACACAAAATAATTTTGCTGGAATAAAAAAACTGTCTATCTTGCTGTCCATTTTTACTGTCTCAAGTGCACAATTCAACAGTTTTGTAAAATTGAATAGTATATGCTCCAATTCTCTCTTGGAATGCCGTGATGTTAGGAAACTATTGTGTTTCTGTGCAGAAGGAGATGGATCTTTATTCCACAGCAAAGCCTTGCCTAGAGCATTATGATTTTTCCCTACCCATATGTTTAATGTGTGTTCTTATATACATATTGCTGTGAGGACAAACCTCTTCACAACCAGCTCTCAGCTAGCCCTTGCAAGCTCTCGTTATGTTAATTAAGCAGTTGTTGTTACCCCACACACAAAATACTAAGCCTGGAAGAAAACAGTTTTGAGAATACATATTAGCATCCTTAGAAACAGGCAAGCAGAGGTATATGTTTATGTCAGGAAAATGTAATAGCTAGTCCAGACCCAACAATTACCAAGCTAGAAAATTGCATTAGTATATTTGGGCTTAAATTGATCTTTGAGGCATGGAGGCAGAATTAAGAGACTGAATGGTCTGTCAGCAATGCCATTCAGGGAAACTTAAGAATGCCAACAGAGAGGAAAATATATGTAGAGTTCTTCAGGCTACTTAAGAGTGCTGCAGCAAAGAAACCACATTGTCGCCCTGGCAAAAATTAAAGTTAAGAACCTCTGCATTAAGTTCATAATTACAATGAAAATATGTTTGTAACACTGGTTTAGATGAACCTGAGTTGTAAACACATTCTTTTTTCTTTTATGAATATCGTACATGCTCAGAGTCTGCCTGGACAGCACAGTAACTTGGTCTGCAGGAATTCCCGTGCAAGCTCTGGAGAAACATGTATGCCTGAAGTGAGAAACAGTTCACAGCAGCCAAGAGCTGTGGCTGCACTGGGAAGGTTTGGCTGGGATGTGCTCGGTGTGTCACTTGGACTAGACAATTGTTGTCAGTCCCTTCCTACTGAGCTACTCTGTTCTCAGTGTGGGTTGAATCTTGCAGGCACTGGCAGCTAAAATCAAAGTCTCCAGTGAGCTATACAAGCTCAGCTTTTCAGATTTACAGAAACTAAATTTGGGCAAAATTTCAGAAGAGTGGCAAAAGCTAAATCCCTGAGGTGAGTTATGGGTACTTGCCAGTATCTCAGTCCCATTTCTAGTCCATGAGGATTAATGTTCATTCTGTCTTTGAGTTTCCCCTTGCATTTTTGTTGTACTATATATAAATTGCTCGTGATCCTTTCTTTTTCTTGCTAGATCCTTTGGTTTACTTAAAAAAAATTAACAACCAAGCTCACAGCCTAGGAGGAGCAACAAAATAAAACCTTCAAAGATAGATCTATTCTTAAGTTTTTCTAGCTGCAGCCTATTTGAGAAGTTCATGGAAAAGTCTAGGTGAAGGAGCAGAGAGAGTGCACCTGACTCTTTTAGCTGACATTGGAATAATTAATTTTATGAAAATGACTTCTATTGGAGGTTAATTTATTTTGGCTGACAGTCACATACATTAATAGACATATCTAATGCTGCAGTCAGTCTGAACTTTATTTAGAATAGTTTATTTATATCTTTGGGTGATTTCATTGCAAAGAGATGGAAGACATTTAAGATCATCAGGCGTGAACATTTTTTCACAGTTTAAAAAAGCACAAATAAACAAAAAATCCCAGAATTTTGACTGCTTAACTGTTTTAGCCTTTTGATGGTTAAACTTAAAATGATTTGATTTCTTTCATCAGTGCAGCTTAAGCTGTTCCTTCAGATGACACAGCTGACTTCTTTGTATCGTAGGAAACACCAGGCATCTTTCCTCTAATCCTGCAGTTTGTGGCTTTAGGAACAAGGAAATGCCTCAGAAACTCGGTATATAAAATAGTGTTTGTGTGCAACTCAGATGACTTACCGGTTCTTCTGGCCATAATTTGATGTTTATAATTGTCTTACTTGTAAATAAGTTACACAAAATTGGCCAAGCACAATAATCTGTCTATTTGAAATGGCTCAGATGTGGTAGCATGGAGTGAGTCCATACTTTAAAAAGCAGGGCAAACGTGAGAATATTTAGTGGGTTTATATACTATTCTATTTCTGAAAAATGCAGCTGTAGAAAATAATCTACATGCCCATTTCAATTGTATTTTGGAAAGGGTATATTATGATAATAATTTCCCAGGAGGTAGTTATGCCTTCTGCTTTTTTTATGCATAAGGATGGAATCTAATGTAATTTTTAAGGCTTAGTTTTATCTTACTTTATTCTTGTGTTCCCACTGACCTCAGATAATCAAAGAAACAAAACTGGTGGATTCTGTATTTGTATAATTGTCAGTGCTTGGCTTTCTGAGTTTGTGTGAAAAATGGGTTGATGGTATTTATAAAGAGAGAGAACATGCTTAGAAACATAGTTCTTATAAACTTAGAGACGGATAAGTTGCCAGTTTCAACCATGCTCTCTAGTTTTCTCATGCACTGAAAACCTCCTGATAATCTGATGTCCTTCCCAAAATATGTTATCATGGGCATTGTGTAGAGTGGAAAACAATGACTCTTCCTACCCTGATATATGACATCTGCTACATCATTCATTTTCATAACCCTTTTCCGTGGCTAGGGTCCAACTGTTGGATGGAATTTATTAATTTTAGTGACATCAACCTGTTATGGTGTCAGTGGTACAAAGTCAATCTTTGTATGCAAGCTGGATTGAATGAGGTTTCCATTGTTCACTCTGCATCCTTGGGAAAGACATTTTGAGTCTAAAAATATTAAATCAGAAAAGGAGAAGCAAGAGAAAGAGCATTATTTAAAAGTGTTGTAGTCATCAGAGACTTAAAGAATCTTGTCTTTATACTTCAAGAGAAGAACAGAGGAATTTTAGTACCAACAGAATCACAAGTTCAGAATAACTCCCTAAATTGTGGAAAACTTAAACTTACGCCTTTCCAGTTAGAACCCCAGAATTTATACTGAGGCCAACTCACCTTCATGGTCTTGAGGAACATGGAAAGAGCAATGTTTGTTCAATTATCTTGGAGCTTTATTGTTAAGCATATATTGAAGTATGTGCTTGTGTTCCCCAGGACTTCCCTCCATGACCTCTGTTCATCCAAAGCACAGCAGAACCCATCCGGAGGCTGGCTGACAGCCAGGCTACGTGCAAACAGCTGGCACTAGATTAGAATGGGAGCATTGGGGATTCACTTGTTTCTGCATGGGCCTGGAAGAAAATAAAAATATTAGCTCACACAAAACTCAAAACAGGACTATGAAACAGAGAGATGAGTGGTGTCAGAGTTCAAGGAGCTTCTGGATGACACTTTTGGTCATATGGTTTAGTTGCAGGTAGTCCTGTGAGGAGCAGGGAATTGAACTTTATGATCATTATGGGTCCCGTCCAACTTGAGATATTCCATGATTCTGTGACACCTTAGACATAAAGCTGAAAGATCTTTACTGGGTATCGATGAACCTGTGAAACATGGCAATTTGTGTCATTGATATGTGCTAGGAAGTCTGCCTTATGAACCTGCTCTGAAAGAAGATTGATTTCAGTAAAGAAAGGTTTTCAGTTTTCTCTGCTGTGTTTCTATCAGCTCTGTATGTGTAAGTGCATGTACTGAAGAAAACAAGAATTGCAGTGGGAATAGTATTTGCAGATGATAGTAACAACTGAACTAATTACCCAGTCATTGTTGCCTCTTGGTTTTGTAGTCATTAATGCCTTGTGGAGTAAATACATATAACGAGAGAGAGAGATTCAGTAGGATTCAATGGAGTCCTGGTATTTTTTACAATAGCAATTTCACAATCCTTTCTGCAGCCATGTGACAGGCAGTGAGAGTGAGGTCTAAGCTATACATAATCAGATTTATCTCAATTTAGGTACAAATTTATTCTATTTGTGTGGAATACCCAAGATATTTAAATGCAGAATGTGTATCCTGACTGTCTTCAGATCTAGGACAGAATATGGGACCCTGAACAGATATCCCTACAGAAAATGAAGCAGAGACATGTATTTCCAATTACAATTCAGTAGGTCAAATGGTGGGTCAGTCCCCTCAAAGACAGGCAGGATGAATGGAGCTGTATAAAGTTTGAGTGATGCTTTTCCCTTCAGAGATATTTTATCTGGCACGAGGCTGTGCTTCCCATTGCTCCTGCCACAATGGTAGCAACATAGAGTTAACCTGATTTCATTTTTTTTTTTGGTTATGCTTCAGTTTCTCAATTGCAACAGTCATAATGCATCTGTTCATCATTCATTCTCCTTGGTTATTAATCTGAAGTATGAATCCGTTTATATTCAGGGAAACTTTCTTTAAAACCCTGGGGATCGCAGTTCTCAGTGTAGTCCCCCTTCTATAGATTTTGCAGATTCTATCGTAAGTGTCCAAGGTCACTGGGAAAGGGAGGGTGAGAGACAGACAATGCTAATTCTGCTGATGTTGAAGTGTTATGTTGGAATTGACCTGGAAAAAAATTCCCTGAAGAGCAGTAGGGTGTCAGTGTGAACTCCAAAAGAAAGAAAACAGTGAAATTATTGAACTGTGCCAAGTGCCATCTTTTTCATCTATTCTAACTGTTAAAAGACCAAGTAGTCCATGGTGCAAGAACCTCTTAACTCCTCTCACTAGAGGTTCCTCATTAGAAGCCTAATATTTACTAAAAAAGCACAAAATGTATAGACTCTGTAATGAGCGTATCACACTCTTTCTAAAAGACTTTTGAAGTCCCTGCCCTCCACAGCTGTCCTGTGGTGTCAGCTGGCAATGCCAGGATGTGTTTGGAAGGAGGCTGATGTTATAATACAGCACATCACCCTTGCTGAACTTTGACTGTTGGAGGACTCTATGGAGAAAAAAATCCACAGCAGTGGAAATAAATGTTCTTTTTGTCCTTTCACCCACCTCCCCCTTTTCACTGTTTTTCTTCCCTTCCTTATTGACCTAAATCTTTTCCACTGGTTTCCATTAGGCTTTCCCTGAACTTGTGGGCATATGGGCTTCCAGCTGTAATTTTATGCTGGATATGAAAATTGAATATGTCACACAAAAACTCTGCTTCATGGGGACAGTGCTGCCTTACATTGCAGAGCTTGCTAGAATTCTAACACCCTTCTCTCCCAGTAAAAAGTATGAGGCCTTGCAAGAGCAAGAAGAGAAAGGTGACCGTTGATCCAAGATAGTTTTTGTCTAGTTTTTGTTAGGTCTTACTTAGCATTTAAGTATAAGGTAACTGTACCTGCCTTTCCCTCCTTCAGCAGCTCTGACCAGAAAGAAAATATTCCCCTTGGGTTAACATTTATGTGGACACTGCCTTATAGTCCTTGTACAGGTACAATAAAACAAGTTTTATGTCTGAATCCCATTCTGCATTTCCAAAGAAGGTGTGATGCTGGCATCATAAAAGCCAGAGCAATTTATGCATGGCAGCAGGAGCCTGTGATTGAATTACAGGGTTACTATTTAGCCATGAAACTCTATATTGTTATTGGCCATGTGTGTTAAGAGAATATCAGTAGTTAGCCCTCAGGGGCCATAATTTTTAATTTACTTTGCAGGTGGAAAAAGTTTATAGTTCAAGAAACTATGTGTGTGTGAAATCATGTTTGTGCCTTTGTGTATAAAGGAGGGAGAAAGACAGAATCAAGGAATTTTTTAGTTTAATGGAAAAATCTGTGGATTATATGAACATGAGGTAGAATGTTCCTCTTTTTTGCTTTTGTGTTTGCACATTGCACTGTTGTCTGTGTAATTCTGGAGCAGCCCTAGCATTATGCGTGTTTGCAGAATAGTTCTTCATCTGTAGTAAGGCAGTTTCATGCTTGAAAAGATGCAAAAAGGCTTCCTATAAATTTTTCACTCAGCGTTATTAAAATATACATGGAGCTCAAAAAATATACAGTGCACTAAAGAACATGTGATGAATGCCATATAAAAAGTTTTGTGTGGTAACACAGCTATTACATTTTAGGTACCAACTCAGTGAAAGTGAATTAAGTGTGTTGCACACAACTGTCATGTTTAATAATAAAAATTAAAATCAGATTATAAATTAAATTAAATTATTAATGCCATTCATGCTATTGTACATTCATTTTAAACAAAAATATAATTACTGTGCTGCTACGTGATTCCAATTGATTTGTGCTTTCACAGAGAATATTGCAAAAACTCTTCTACATTTAAGAAGATAAGAATTGCCATGGCAGATCAAACTGATTGCTCGTTAAAGGCTGTATCTATCTCCAAGTATAAAATATGTTGGTGATGGGTAGAAAAAGCACCACAAGGCGTTTGTATCCCTGATAATTAACTTTATTCTATCCATTGTAATTGTGGGTGTTTCTCTCTAAATGTCTGGTTCTTTATTTCAATTCTACTGAAATTGTGGACTAAGATTTAGTGTAGAGAGTTCATGTAGCCAATGATTCACTGTAGCAATGATTTCCATGTGTTGCCATTATAAGTCACAATGAGACTAAAGAGAGGTTCACAACGTTTCATTGGGGAAGTGCTTTTTAAAAAGTTAAAGGATTTTGTGCATTTTATGTGCGTATTTATCCAGACAGGATGCACATGCAAAGGTAGCATATTCAAGGCAGTTAGATAAGCATTTAATTTATTTATGTGAGCAGAACGCTTCATCATGGGGAGGAATCAACAAGTAGTTTGTGATAAGATGAACAGCTTCCACTAAGTTGTAGTGGACTATTGCCCAGCTGAAATTCCATTAAATGATTAAAACATGCTTATGTGTATGCCTTGCAGAATCCACAGTTTTAAAATAAGGCAGAAGGTTCAGTGATACACTGAAAGGCAAGGGTTACAGTGTCATTTCAAACAGTAAATTATTCATGAGGATCAATTAGGCAATTTGTACTGTGCTTTGGAAATGCAAAGCTGCATGGAAGTACCAAGTCACAATATTAGGCCATGAATTTTAGCTTTCTGAGGTCTATAAATTTGTATTCTTTCCTTTGTGTAACATGATTTTCTATTATGTACCTCATGTTTTTAGTCTGTTTTCATAAATATATAGCCAGTGTTTGCTGTAATCTCTACAAGACAACACTGAGAAGAAATAATAATACTTAAGTGACTTCTTGCTGTATGTTATAAACAACTAAACCTTTATTTTCCATGCATTGCTGAGCTCTGTTCTTCCTCAGGAGCTGACATTTCCTTCAGGTGAAGTGGCAGTGAATAGCCAGGTCGAGATAACTGTGTATTTGTTGTAGGAATTGCAGCACTGTGTGCAATGCTTTTAATACAGTATAGTTTGCCATGACACAAAATGCAAGCCAGTGCCAGCAAGGCAGAAATTCCCCCAAACAGTGTATGAATTTCAGATGGACACTGTTGTGGATTAGGCTGCACAAATACACTATTTGTTCTTTCTTCCTGTGTGTTGTCTTTTTAGAGTGGTTGGTGTGGAGGAGTTCAACATTTACCACAAAGCCAAGCTGGAGCATACCATCCCCTAAGATCCATGAAATGCAATCATTGTCCTGAGGGCTCAACTAATATGGTCATAAAACCCATTGATATAACACCTCCATGCAGCAGCTAAGTTGGGAATGTCTCAAGAGTATGACCTAGCCCACAGATTTGTTGACAGAAATGTTAGAAACTGAGCCAACCTCCGTTACTTAGGAAGATCATATTTTTAGCCCATTGCTGTCCCAGATCACCCCTGCACTTATGAAATGACAGCAGATGGCTCCTTGTGTTTGCACAGCTGCCAGCACCAGTGCTAAGAACAATGCTGCTCTTGGCTGCTGTACTCCGTTCCGTGTGACAGTCCCAGAAAGGTGTGGAGGTTGCTCTGTGGGTTTTGTGCTGTCTTGGGGAACATCCCTTGGGGACATAATTTGCCAAAGATTCCCTGCAGGTTTTCTCCCCTTCGTGCCCCTGTGCACCAAGGCAGCCTCCAGCTGCAGCTCTGCTTGGTATTTTTGGCTTGTTGTTGCCTGGCTGCTTTTTGTTCACACACAACCTTCTGATTGCTTTTTTGCAATGTTTTGATCGAAGCCTCTTTAGAGACCTCAGGATATATTAGATGCTGCTGAGATGGTTAAAGGGGTCGACAACAGTGAACAGGCTTATAACTGAAATTGGTGGTTTAACTGTGTCACTGTACTCCATGTAATATGTAGGCCTGGTTTATTATTTGCCACTGCAAAACAGAAAATACAGGCTGGCAGATCCTTATAAGTTTTGGGGTATAATGCTGAATGGGAGAACAGTTTCATTTAAAATGTCTGTGTGTGAGGATTTATGTCTGTACTGCAACTGACAGCTTTGGCGTGAGTTTGGTTTGGATTAAACTAGAACAACTTCATGGAATTTACTAGGAACTTCTTTGATCTGTAATACTGAGGTTTGATTATCGTGTGATTTCCTTTCTTTCCACTGGCACTAATTGGACTGTTTTCATATAGTTACTAATCTTGCGTATTTTCCTCTTCTCCCTCTCCTTTGCACAAAAAAGAAAGTAATTGTTTGCTCTGAAATTCCCAGACTACTCATCAATTTGTGCATCATTTCCAATATTTACAAAATTAGAATTTCATAAAAATCAACAAGAAATATTTGTCCCTCTATAAAAATACTATTACTAGTCCTACTGGGGGATATTGAATCTTCAGGGAAAACTCCAGTGTCTGGCTTAAGAGTAAACAAAAGCCTCTAAGCAGGCTTTCGTGACACTCTATAAATGCAAACATGTGGGGAAAATGGGTTTTATCATCCACTTTCCTTTTTTTTTTTCTTTTTGTTCCTCTTACTTCCTGCTTCTCAGTTGACTACATTTTCTATCCAGTGAGCAGGGGACTGCAGTCTTGTTTTGCACAAGTGCAGCTCCAATTTCACTCGGCACTGTAAGCTGAGCATCCCCAGACTTGCTAATTGGACCCTTTCAAAACAGGCATGGTTTTTTTCACTAAAAAGCAATCCTGCTAGTCCCAATGTACAGAAAGCCTCCAAAAAAGAAGTTAAACCCTTTGCCATCACAAAGAGCAGTTTCATTTTCTTTATTTAATAGGGTTAGAATGAATGCACCATTATTTAAAAAAATTGTGCACTAGAGCTGTAATCCAGCTGTTCTGATAAATGAAAACACTCTGGACAGATCAAATATGCAGCAAAAGCCAGAGCCTCCCTTCTGCTGGAGCATTGCTGGAAGGTTGTCTTGCTGTTATTTCACTTTCTCACTGGCTCCAGGCCTCATACAAGTATTTTATTTTTCAGCATTTACTATCTTTAAATAGATACATATAATTAATAAGCAACAGCCAATGTACAGAAGCTAATGAAGTGGAGATGGCATAACTAGCAAGCTAAAAGTGATTTTATCTCCATTAAAAGTGCACATCCTTTAGTGCAGCTACAGCACCCGTCGATAAGAGGAAAGTGTGACACAGAAAAACAAAAATAGAACGAAGAGGAAGTTAAGGCAAAAGAACTCTGGTTGACAGAATGCCAATTGCCAGTGTATAAAAGAGAATGGCACATAGATTCTTTGGAGAGCATGTGCTGTAAGTCCTATTAAAGAAGGAATGTGTTTACAGAGCTCTTAAATATTCTGAATTCTGGAGAAGATCCTGTAATAGATGTGTAACTCTCTTCATCCAAAGATCTCCAAGCGCTGTGCGGAGGGATGAACGAGGACTCAGAGTAGTATTAATATTTTCTCTCTGAGCTGAGAACGGTTCTGTGATGCTTTAGTCATCAAGAACATCCTAAATCTATATTTAGACATGCAAAGGCATGATTTTCAAAATTGCTGAATACCCAGTATTTTTCAGGCAGGAGTGATTTAGGAGTATAAATACTTAATTTTAAAAATCTTGGACAATGCTTTATAAAGTCACATATTACAGAGCTATCAACAGTAAATTGGCAGTTGAGGTTGCATTGAGATTTTTATACCAAGCAAGACTTGCACTTTAATGATTGAATTTACTCTCCAGAATGGCTCTGTTCAAATGAAAATCGAGTTTCCTAGGAAATTATTTTAAATAAAACTTTTGCAAACTTTTGCAGAATAAATACTTACTTTAAACAGTATTTGAAATATTGTCGTGCTTCATCACCTTCTTTGTTTCCTGAGCTTTAGTGATAGCCATCTCCACTGCAGTTATCCATGACTTTGCTGTGTCCAGAATTGTAGATTTGTAATCTGCACTGGAGCAATACTAAAAGATCACTCTGAAATCTCAGCTAATGTAGAATCTTACTGTCTTGCTGGTTGGTAAAGCAAATTATCTTTGTTCTTTTTAGATCTATTTGGCTTCCAGTTTGTTTCTGGGTACACTTAATCTGTACGGGGGCTGGAATGGTGTTAATCTGACATAGCCTGGAGAACATCCCTCTTTAAGTCATACCTATTCAATTGAAATAAGCTTAGAAGCAAAAGGTGTTCATCAGGAATCAGAGACTAGAGCATTTTCCATTGAGAGACAATCAGTTTATTTCCTTGGTCCATCAGAGCATAGGTGCATTAAGCTTCGCAGCATCCAGTGAATCTCTGTATTTTCCCAGGGGCTGGTTAAAAGGCACCGCAGTGGATTCCGTGGATTTGACTGGAGAGGCTCTGTTTTCAGTTTGTATAAAACACATGCACTTCCAAACTACTGCAGATTACCAGGAAGTTAATCGGTAAATCTACCAAGACATAAGCACAAACTTGCTTGTCAGATGAAGAACTGAGATCTATTAAGTTGTTACGGAAATTCACACTATCCTTCCAATTTCATGACAATAATTGCAAGCCAGTTTTCCACTGTGCAGTGGAGATTGCAGGCCTGTACCTGGGGTAAGCGGTTCCGCAAAGCCTGAGCGAGAAACACGTATCACATAATGAACATGGAAAGCAGTTAAAATCAAACATAATGAGTTTGTTCATTTATTTTTTTTTCTTTAATCATTTTACAACTATGTTCTCTGGCATGAAGGCAGTTTGGCAGAAATGACAATACTGGAGGGGAAATGGAAAGCAGTAATCTACAGAATTCTAGATGACAGTCCTGGGCAGTGAAAAGCACACAAATGCTAATTACATAGAGAGAAGGCACAACTGCTGATCAGGATTTATTAGAGCCTATTTTGTGGTCAAATGAATATTGGTGTGCCTGGGACTGTGCACACATGGGTACTCTCAGGGTCATGGTATTTCTGGAATCACGCTGATCTGTGCTTTGCATCACACTCTCTTGCACTTCCAGAATTGAATGGACATGTGCCCCATATCCAGGGTTCTTTGTCTCATTTTGGCCTCATGTTTTCTATCTAGAACTGTCATTTGTAGTGTTGTGATGCCTTATTATACTTCCAGAGTGTTTGAAAAGTAGTGATTGACAGATTTACAGCTGAAATTATAAGACACACATGGAACAAAAGAGCAAAAGTAATCACAGGTGTGTGTTCATAAGGATTTCTGTAATATATTCTAAATGTTCCTAGTTAAACTGGTCAAGTCAATCCAACATGATTTGCCACTGTGAATGCTTATGAAACATTTGCAGTCATTCCACATCTCCTGACTTGATGGCAGTTTCTGGTAAAGCATGAATTAACCAAGCACATGTCAGCACTGATAGTTATGGGAGTTTGTCAGCTTTAAAATGTGCAAATCTTCCTCTTCTCAACTCCTTTAACAGATAGACTTCCACGACATTATTCGTTCTCCACTAACTGAAACATTGCCACATTTGTTTTCAAAATGTGTAAAGTGGAAATTGCTGTCAGGCTAAAAATTTATATTACAAACCTCTGCCTCCAGCAAATTTTTGTAGTTAAATTAAGCAAGACTTACAGCTTTAACACTGATAGACTTTTTATTACAGCCACACCAATGTGAGAATCCCTGGTAGAAGTTTTGTTGAGATACTGCTGCAGCTGGAAGATTTGCTTCTGTCTAGTTTAGTTGTTAACAGCTGATCAGCCGTACAGCAAATGCCACTGGTTACTGTAATCTGTCTCTTGGCTGTGCCCACATCCGACCATTGATCTCACCAGTGAAGCTTCTCTATTTGAAAAAGAGCTGAAACCAATCTCACAGTGTTTTCAAACATTTACACTGCTTGGGAGAATTAAGAGATTGCAAACATAGACTCTTTCTTCCTTAATTAATCTTTATCGAGGAACTTTTGAAGACCCTCATAGGCAAATTTGCAGAGGTGCCAGGCAAGAACAGCTGACTTAAACAGACCTTTGCTTCCTAGAAGCCTATGATAATTTTATCCAAATTTTAACCAAAGTGTTCATGTGTGTCTAGCACAAGTTCTCCTGTGTTGGTAGTGTTGGTAGTACTCCATAGCTTCACCAGGAAAATAGCTGCATTCCGTAGTAGTGGGAAGTGTGGAAAACCCTCACACTTTGAATCACCATCCCTAGTTTTCACTGACATTTGCAAGAGCAAGGACATTCCAATCCTGGTGTACTTATATTTAAGATTTGGGGTACTATACTTTGCACTTCTTTCAAATTATTGCAGTTAAATATTGAAAATCTCTAAAGTCTATTTGTAAGGGATTTTAGTGGTGTTTTGTTTGGGGTTTGTGTTAAGTTGACATAGGGCTGAACTCTCCATATCTGCTTTCAGTGTAGCTCAAAGTTCAAAGCTGTTGATGTTCTTGTTCAGTTTGTTTGTGCAGAGAAAGCAAAACAAAACACATCAGCTGTAAAATACCAGCTGTGAATGGATGGTGCTCTTTAATGAGTGAGTGGTTCAGATTCTCTGCTCATCTTTCTGTCCCCCAAACCTGCTTTTGTGAACCAATTTAAATGTGGGTATTTTACAACAGTGCAGGTCATCTTTGGTTAGTCAGACTTACAGGAAGGATGTCAAATGATGTGTGGAGCATATTGTGCACAAATGAGCAGCATAAAGATGTCCAGTGAACGGGACTTTGATATGTACAGCTCACATAATTTGTTTCTTAACTAAGCACTGAAAAACAAGTCTGAATTTAAAACTGAACATGTGAAGCTGACCTCGAATGCTTATTTATGTCCACATCAGTTGTACAGTTGCTCCCTGCAACTTCTCTCTCCCAGTGCCTCAGCCACCCATATTAGCACTCTTTTATTGCAGTCATTGATAGTGTTGTTAGCTGTACACAGTGATTTACAAGAGGTTGACTAACACATACAAAAGTAAATCCTTGCTCCAGGGGATTTGCAGATTAAAGGCTTGAGCAGTGCCCATATTCTGAGTTTATAAGAACCAGGACATAGAATAAGCACTATATACTACCAAAATTCTTAAAGAGCCACATGTTCTGCAGGATTTCCCTGGCTGGGATCAGTTCCTCAGTTTCTTCACTACATCCCTTACCAGTTGCCTTCCCTCTGCATGGCACATTTGTGTCGTGCCCTCCTTTTGCATGTAGCTTTCACAGCTTTATTATCCCATGCACAGAGCCTTCTGCAGAACTTGGCCAGCTCCATCTTCTTACTGGGGATCCTGGCTGAGAAGAATAATGATAATGAGATGAGAATATAGATATCACTTTGCTTTGAGTGACTGCATGGTGACCACTTCTGCCAAGAGCTGATATTGAGCACAGCTCTTGGTCTTTGCAGAGCAGGCTCAGTGATGGCTGACAGAGTGAGATCGCTGCCAACCGCAAATTTTGTGAACTAAAACAATGATTATGTTACAATGGGCTGCAATTCTAATTGCAGCTAAATGTGTGTTTTCTGAGCCCTCCTTCTGCTCTGTCCTTGTCTCTAATTCTTAAAGCAGCGCTCTATGTACTGTTGATCCCTCTGAACTGTGCTGAGGGAGCAGCTGTCTATTGATGCGTTTAGCTTCTTCGAATGAGTGATGCTTTATAATGAGGGAACAATCCAGGCTACCTTTAATCTCCTTTTGATATTCAGTATGTGAATTAGAGCATAGGGCATCATGGTCTATATGAAACAGAATATTGTAACCAACTTCATCACGCTGGGGAGGGAAGAGCCAAGTGGTGGGATTAGAATGGCTGCATCCCAGAGGCAGGCGCAAACTTCTGTGGTATTGTGCTGTCTCTCACTGATATGTGGTGTCTGGGTAGTGATTTTCATAATAGGCTAATCTTGGTGGAGAGAAAAGCAGAAGAATACATTCTAAATTGGAATAGGAAGTTATTCACACAGAGCAATTAGCTTTTTATTCTCCAACCTATAATACAGAACAACAGAATTTTCTCTCTACCAAACTCTACATGCAGTGGCCTGGGAGAGAAAAGGGCCCAACTGACAAGAGAAACACAAGTTCATGAGGGAATATTAAAAGTGAACCAGTTTTCAGTGCATCTTCTGAAACTAGTATTGTTTTTTTTCCCAGTTGCTTTCAAAAATTAGGGATCAAATGCTAGTTGATTTGTTTTCCCCCCATAAAGCTGCACTCTTTCCTTGAGGGAGTGCCCTTCACACATGTAGCTGAGAACTGGCATAATTCACTTGCCTTGTGTTCCACACTTCCCTTCTAGCATGGTATGGACCATGTTCTCTGTTGCTGGGTGCATGAGGAGCAGTGGTGTTGAATGTTGCATCTTCCTGTGCTTCTAATGTAACATGAGAGCAAGAGCCACTAAAAGCACCCGTCTCTGTTCGTTATTATTTTTTTCTTGGAGCTTGCTAATTAAATCATTAAAATTTTATCATCACTTAACCATGGATAAAGCCTTTTGAAACATTTAATTAGTATGCTGCAAGAGATACGTGTGAAACCAAAAGCATTTATATGGTGTGAATGACTAAGAAAGATAGATTGAGAAAAGGAATGTATGAGAATGCATTTCCCTGCAACAAAGCTGCCCATGTTCCAAACAGGCTGTAGATAAAATTATACTGTTGTCAGTAGGTGCAGTTCCAAGCGAGACAGTGGCACTCACAGGGAAATGCCAATAGCGAACTCATGGATTTAAGTACAACTATATTATAAATACGTTTTGCATTACAACATGTCATGGTTTTTCTTTAGTAGAATGGGTTTGTTGTCCAAGCTCATTTTAGGAGTGCCTTAGCTAAAGAAAGGAAATTTGATTTTGGTCATAACGTTTTACTACACTGTACAATAATTTTACCATCCATATCGTGTCTGTTCTGCAGTTCTTTCACCTGTTTTATAAAGAAAAAAAGCCTGGCAGTACACTTAGGCAGAAGGGAAGAATTCCAGTCTTTCAAAAACATTTTCAAGAGACTGAAAAGCCAGAACAGCCATTATTAAGGGCAGTGATGGGGTAGTGTCTGACACAGGGATCAAACCCCGAGCTTGAAACTGGAGTTCAAATCTGAGTCTTGTAGATCTCCAGTGAATATCACCAGTTGTGCGTGGGAACTGCTGTTTTACACAGGAGAAACGTGGGAAATAGTCCCTAAGCAAACATGTATTATATTGCAGGAAGCTTTGGGAGACTCTGGATGGCAATTTCCAGTTCTGTTCTGTGTTGCAAGTCCGACTTCTTTAGGACATTTTTTTAAGTAAGGAGGAAAGATCAAGAAAGGCTTGTTAGTCCATACCTGCCTTTCCATCTCCTCTCAAAGGGGAGTATTTTTTTATTTTCTTTTTTAACTGCACCTCTGTTCTTTCCATAAATAAATTTCTCTCTGGCTGTTTTGCTGACAGACTGGCCTCCTCCAGGCATTTCTCATATGTCAGAAAAGTTGCAAGAGTTGTGCAGGAAACAACATTAAATTAGAATGAAGAAGAAAAACATTTCTGGTTTTGCTCTCTTTTTCCCTATCTAACCTAAGCATCGCCTTTACTAAAGTCTCCTAAGGTCTGCAAATATCAAAACATCTTGCAAAACATCACTGCTGTTACTGTGTGAGGTTACAGGAGTACTGTAATAGGGATGTGAGCCTGGCAGCTCGAACAATGCATAATGATGCAGTTCTCTATTTAGAAATGGCAATGACAGCTATTAACATATTCTGTTTGTTATGGGATAATTGTGCTGAGCAATCCCGTGATTTTGGTTAAGCAACATGAGAGTTTAATGGTGCCCTGGAAGATAGAATCAGTGGATTCATTTAAAGGAAATTGCAAAATACATTTTGCCTACGTCTTTGTTTTCAAAATTCTGTATTCAGAATCATGGTTCTGCAGTTTGGACCAAAATGTAAATTCACCGGTGAAAAAGAGAAACCTTAGTTTTATTTGATCTGTAGTTTTCAGTCCTCAGTTCAGACATTTCCCTTCAGTAGAACTTGATTAGTCCTAATTCTCTGCATCTTGGTTAAGCAGTGAAGCTGAGACTCTGACCTAGAAAGACTATTTTGTCTGAAGCAAAAATAATGCCTCCCTTTGTGGTTTTTTCCATACTGATGTTAAAGAAGAGTTTCCAAACAGATTCATTGTTCTTTACACTGATCTTGAAGGTAAATCATACATGTGCTAATGCAAACCAGGTAACACTGAATTTCCCCTTTCATTCACTCTTTCCTTTCTGAAGCTCAGTGGAATGAATGTGAGACAACTTGCCTTGGATTTTAAAAACCTTTTCCTGTGACAGGAATATGCTTTATCTCAATGTAAAGCAGCTTTTTCATCTCTGACCCAGTACAGGCTGGCAGGCTTGGGACCACAGACATCTTTAGGCACAGGGAGCTGTGGCATCAGCTCTGCTCCCGCTCTGCCCTGGCGTGGCACAGCCAGGCTGGCTCCGTTCTCCTGGAAGGGCTGAAGGGGCGAGAGCCTGGGAACAACAGAAACATCACCACCCCCAGCATGTCCGAGTGCCTCTGGATCACAGCTGGTTCATTATGTAGCCAGACGAGAACAAAGGATGCTCAGCACACAGTTGTCTGCAGTTTAGACGTCCTATATTTTCCCTCTCCATGTATAGAACTGGCTAACGATCCCAGTCAGTGTATGGGACTGAACTGTAACTGTACCAGTCAGAATTGCAAAGAGTGTACTCTGTTCCCATCAGCCTGGAGAAGAAAGGTGGGACCCTGTCTCCAGAAATTCCAGAAAAACTCGACAGTATCCAAAATCTTCTTTCTAATGGTTTTATTTTGTTTCTGCCACAAACTTATTCACATCTGCTCCTCACAAACAGAACTTGTTAGCGTGAAGTAAGTTTAACAACCCTGCAACAGGCTGCTTGAAAATCCAACTTCAGAAATACCTAGATGGTATTTTCAAAAGGTCTTTCTGTATTCCTCCTCCCAGAAAATCCTTTGTTCCAAATAAAGGAGATTGGAATGATTGGAAAAAAAAAAAGCCAAACAAGAAAATCCTTTTGCAGTCCCCCTGAGGTTTACACTGCTTGTGAATTCTGTCGGTGGTGTATTTATTCATATCGGAGTCAGAGGCTCACAATAAAGCAGCTAAATATCAGCTCAACACAGCTGCAGACTCCAGCACATGATCATTTATAAATTGCTGATCAAATTCTACCCAGAGTTACATTTTTACAATTGTATTGACATAAATAGAGTTGTCTGGAAGTACTAAGGACAGAACACACCCCCTCAAATCCCTTGTGATGTTAAGACAGTTACCCTTTGATGACATCAGTTTCCCTAAGTGTACCATGAAAATATCATAGAATCATGAAATCATGAAATGGTTTGGGTTGGAAGGGACCTTAAAGCTCATCTCATTCCAGTTGCAGGGACACCTTTCACTATCCCAGGTTGCTCCACACTCCATCCAAGCTGGCCTTGGACACTTCCAGGGATGGAGCACCCACAGCTTCTCTGGGCAACCTGTGCCAGGGCCTCACCACCCTCACAGGATAGGATTTCTTCCATATGTCTAATCTAAATCTGCTTTCAGTTTGAATCCACTCCCCCTTGTCCTCTCACTCCATGCTCTTTAGGCTGTCTCCATCTTTCTTTAGGCTCCCTTCAGGTACTGGAAAGCTGCAGTTAGGGTACCCTGAAGCCGTAAGTAGAACAGGACAGTATTACATGTTATATTTTGGCACATAGATGAAAATCCTATGTTCATATATGTTTTGTGTTGTAGTTTACTGGAATCACATCAGGAGAACTGGTTGCCCTTTCCTTTGTTTTCCTTTACTAGAGTAAACTCTCAAGATCATCAGGCTTTCATTTCTGAAAGAGGGAGCTTCCTGCTGACATCACCTCTGTTTGAGAACTATTCTCTTTCCTTTAATGATCATCCAGTAACAGCTTAACGTTCAGGTTTCATACAGGGCTCTCCTGAAAGCAGCACTGAGAGTCACCCCCAAATTTCAGTGCCTGGTTTATAGTGGCCTGGACTCCTGGAGATGCTGTCCCTAAAGAGCAGCTAGAACAGGGCTGGCCAGGCTGGCTGCAGTGTCTTGGGAGCACTCGGGATCCCAGGCTGTTCTCAGGACATGCTGCCAAATATTTCTCCTGCTCTCCAGGCACCATCTGCTATTGATGAGCAAGAACTCTCCTTCCTGAGCAGTCACCAGCCTCCTGCAGCCGAGAGACCCCCGCTCGCCTGCTCTGTCTGTACCACGAAGGTGGTACAGGAAGGATGAGTTAAGTAGAGGACTAGGAACTTTTAATGCTGGCAAATTGCTGCTTTCTTGGAAGAATTTCTAACATGACTACACATGTTATTATAGTCAGAAATCTCAGCAGGCTTTGCCCTGAACTGACAACAATGTTTGTACAAGTTAGTGGGAATGGGGCTCTTGCTCTTTGCAAACAGTGGCTGCTGACAGAGCACCGTAGGTGCCATGGGATGTGCACCCAGGCAAGCTCATAATGAGAATGAGAAATGGTTTGCAATTTTCCTTTTCTTTTTCTCTTGGAAAGAAACTGTCCAACTATCAAACTAAGATGCTCAAGTGTCCCCCATCTGGAAGAATAGTCTTGAAAGGATCAGCAGGCTCAACAAGCACATGAAGCAAGATTCACCCTAAAGTGCTGAGATCCTGCTTTTGGAAATATTTTTTGAGCTTACAGATCACGTTGGAATGAATGATATTTACATGAGTGATGTCAAGGTTTACAGCAGCATTCTATAATTGCAAATTCTGTTCCACTGAGCTAAAACTGGATTATTCAGATAACAAGATTCTTTCACTTAAAAATCTTTGGAGCATGATAGGCATGGAGGAAAATCTACTATTTGTTGTTGATAGGAAGAACCTGGGCCATTCTCCTACCTTGTCAGATATGTCAAATTCAAATTATTCACCTGTTTTAGTGACTTATTTTGCCTCTAACTCAGAGCCATCACTGCGCAATTACCATTTCTTTTTCGCATGCTTAAAACCCAATAGGTGAGTGTTTGCACTCTGCTTTGCATCAGCCAACTTTCTGACTCTGATAAGGAAATCAGATTCCAGCCTCTCCAGCATTTTATCTATCTGCAGGTTTTGCAGTCCCCCCTCTTGTCCCGGTGTGGCAGGAGGGCTTGCTAACAACTCCCTACCTAACTGAACAAAACAAAACAAAATTATACCTTGTGCAGGGCCCATACATATCTTTAGATCTTCTGTTTATTTAGTTTTTTCATTTCTTGTTCAGAATGAGGATTTTGCCGGTGAATTATTTATATGACAAGAGGAAATGAGAGGGGGAGTGGTGTGAAAAATTTCCATAAAAACCTTATGTAGTTTTCAGTAGCGTTCAGTGAAAGCGTTGGGGGTTTTTTGTTTTCTTTACAAGTTTCATTTATATTTCGTCACTAGAGAAAGCTGCCACTGATTTAATTTAAATATTTATACAGAATTACAGTCTTAAGCTATATGCACACATTAGAGCACCATACATTAAGGAAGTTTATCTCGAAATAAAGTGGGAAATGCTGTGTCTACAGACATCGAGTGATTCCATCTTTGCTAATCCCTAACACCTTGCAGTGGAGATAACTTTCCACCAAAACTAAGTCCTTTGGTCAGTGTTGGTTGTAAGGAGACGGAATAAAGGCATCTTCCATATACAAGCTGCACAACACAGCAAATAAAGGAATGGGTTAGGAGGGATGTCTTGTAGGAAATACTAGAATTCCATGAGCAACAGCCATTCCCAGCCTTAATGTAGCCAGCCACAGAGCAGCCTTGACTGTGACAAGCACTGTGTATGAACCATACCTTTTCTAAACTTGACTTCTTCAGAAATGTCTTGCCCATGAGTGCCTGTATTCTTCTTGGCTATTTTCTGTCTTTATTTTCCTTTTGTTGCATCACTAGCAGTCCTGAGATGACAAATTGTGAGATAACACTCTCTCTGTTTGGCAGCCTGTCAGAGAAATGAGATCTGAAATGAAAAGAACCTTCCAGCTCCTGGTGGGCAGGGTCAGCTGGCTCTGTGTGGGATTGTCCAAGCATGAATACAAAGAATTGAGGAAAAGAGAGGTAAACCCCCAACTACTTCGTTCTGCCGTTTACTCTCACTCATCTCCTTCTTGCCTCATCCCCCTACTCCTGTTGGCTTAAGCAACATGCAGAGTGTTCTACCAGCTTCAGCATTATGGTAAAAGAAATCAGGACTTTACAGGAAAAGAGAAAGAAATATTTTCTGTTGCACATCCTTCCATCTCTTACCATGGTAGCAAGAGGAGAATTTGGCAGTGAAACTGAAAAAGTACACTTCGATTGAAAAATGTCTTCAACCCTGATCTTAGAAAGACAGACAAATCTGTCTGGTAGGACCATCTCTCCTGTTCACAAAGCTTTTTGCTTTGATGAACAAGTTCAGTTCTGTACAGCACAGGCAATTCCCAGAAGGCTTTGGAATGGAAATTAAAGCCCATGGAATAGAGATGCTTCTGTCACAATGGAAGGATTAGTTTCATGTTTGCTTGAACATTTGGTGGGAGGTTGCCTCAGGAATAGCATGCTTGGACTAAAGGATATAAATGCATCCTAAAATCTTCATTTTGATGGTTTCCTACGTGGCATTCCTTTAGTAGCCCTTTCCACTGGAGTTTGGAATCTCCACATGGCTAGCACATCTTACCAGCTGCTAGCAGGCAGCTGTAAGCAAATTATAAACAAATTAGGTGGCAGTTGCATAAGTTTAGCTGTGTTATTGTATACCCCACTAAATAAGATACTAAGATACATTTTTTTTTTTCTTTCAGGCTCAAGCTCTATCTGAAATCTCTTATCCAATTGTAACGATAGCATCTCTTTCCAGAACTATAATAGATTTGTTAGGATTTGTTGTGCTTAACTGTGACTGAAGCTCCATTGCACCTTGGATCATGGGGTCTGTCGGGAGCCCATCAGAGGCACAATCCTCATTGCTTCATTGCTGTGCTTGTGCCACTGATACAGTCAAGACACTTGTTCAGTAATTGCTGCTCCTAAGGCACCACAGTTACGTATCACAGAGATATTCTGTATTGCTACAGCTCCATAAAACAGATATAATTGTTCTTTACTACTGTTAACATTAGATAAAGGGAAAGCAATCTTGTGGTGTGGATGAATTTATCAGAATCAAAAGGCTCATATGGTTCATCCTGCCTAAAGCAAGCAAGGTGGTGAAGTAGAGTTTGGAAGGAAAGGCACAGAATTCAGGCATATTTGGAAAGAAATGGGGAGTTAGTATAAATTCTTTCAAAATAAATAATGTAAACACTGTCTTGGCATACAGTTTTGTATCTGACAATATTTAGGTTTAGATTTTACATTATTAGTTAATGATAATGAAAAGGAAGCATTGAGTACATATGAAAATAATTTAAATGTCAAGGAGTATTTTCCATCCCTTGTTCATCTGCTGGCACACTGTGTTTATAATAAATCATTAATCCCATGCAAATGTAAGCATTTTCTGAATCTTCTTTTCAAGCAGTAGGAAACAGGGACTGACAGTAAGCAATGTAAACATAAATCCCAAGCCTCCTTCCTGGTGTTCAGTTTCTGAGTACATAACCAAATCAGTAACTCATTTCCTTAATCTATAACCTCTGCCCCACGTTTGTAATGCTTTCTTGTGTAAATGATTATAAAGTAGCTATGCTTCCCAATAGTAAATGTTATATGAATTAATTGCATCTGTATTTCTTTTTTATTCCTTAACAATATTTTTAGGTGGGTAGTATTTTTAAGAACTTTGCTTGACAACTTCATTAATGTTGCTACTGTGGTATTTATTTTATAATGGAATTATATTCTCTTTGTATGTATCACCATTGCAAATGTTATTCCACAGCTCCTCTATGTAATTTTTTTCCCTGATACTTCTTAAGGCAAACACTTCTCTTGACTATGGACTGCATTTTAAGGAGATGATATCAGCTAAATTAAGCTTGCCCTCTATAAGTACTTCAACAGATAAATAGCACATTCATTTAGTGGGCTGAATCCACTGCTGCCACTCACCACAACTTCACTGGAAATAGTGATCATTTAGCAGTGAGGCTTGGAGGCAGCCAGGCAGTGTCCGAGTTTTTGTGCAGTTTGTAGCCTATGAGGTTTTGACTGTGAGGTTAAAGCTCTGTGGAGTTCTTTAACCTCATGGTCACATTCAAATGCTTGTTTATCTCAACATTTTGAGGTGCCTTAAAGCAATTATTTCATCTGACCTGCAGAATTGCTGGGGAAGTATGGTGGGTAGGTCCTGCAGGAAAATAATGATGAAGCTCCACTTCCACCTCAACAAGTGAAGCGGTGCTTTCTTTAGATTTTTTTGCTGAACTTGTAGGATCGGTGCATTCCTGACTCCGGGGCCATTAGGTGGCACACTTGGGCTGTGGGTTTGGCAGGGCATGAATTCGTGTGTGGAACCCAAAGCACAAGTGATTAATCACACATCTTTTAATTTATAGGAGATGAAGCAGGAAGAATGCAATAAAATGACATTTAGGCATGAGACACTGTAAATATTCTGTCAGCTGGAAACCACTGAGCTTTCTGAATCTTTGGGTTTAGGGCAGTAGCAAAGGGGTGTCTTCAGGAGCCTTGTATGGATTTCATTACTGATTTAGTAGAATTCCCAAGTTGTTGTTGCTTAATCCCAGACAGCAACTAAGCCCCAGACAGCCACTCACCCACATTCCTGGTGGCACTGGAAGAGTGAAAATGAGCACTCGTGGGTTGAGATAAAGACAATTTAATAGGTAAAGCAAAAGCCTCACACACAAGCAAAGCAACCCAAGGCATTCCTTCACCTCCTCGTGCATCCCCAGCCTCCTCACTGATGGGCTGGGGTGGGCAGCAGAAAAAACCTTGACTCTGTGTAATTGCAGCAGAAATCTCAAAACCAGCCCCATATCAGCTTCAGTGAAGAAAATTAACTCTCCCCCAGCCCAAACCAGCACACAGGTATTCAATGCACAACTTGCAGTGAAACCAGTGTGAGTTACTTGAACATATAGTTGTGAAAGCCTCCAAATGCTTAGAAAAGGTCTGTTGTTTATGCTCTTTAAAAAACAAATGGGTCAATAAGAAATTAATTCTTTCAATTTTCTCTACTTAGAAAGTGTATTTTTGATATGGCTGTGCTGTAGGAGTTATGTAAAAGTGTAGAAAAACTGTAAAAAAAATACGTACTTGGGATTATGTAGGATTGTTATACAGGGCTGAGTGTTTCTGAAGGCTATGCAACTTGAGTCAACCAATTTCTGAGGTGAAGAAACTGAGCAATTGATACAGAATAGTGTTTTACTTGTGCCTATGAGCCTTTTGGCCAATCCCATTCCAATAGCTAATGATTTCCAGAGATCCAACTCAATTTAAATTTCTGTTTCTTGTTCTCCCAAGCTCCCTTCAGTTGACTTGACAGGTTTTTTTATTCCAGTGGGATGTAGCTGTCATGTGAGGTGCTAATTATAGGTAAATTAACTGTTGTTATTACTTATTCACCTTAGGCAAGAATGTGCACACGGGCAGTTTGTGTAACCCAGCTCCCAGACAGCTGATGTAAAACTCCAGAGAACTGGTCTGAACCTTGGACAGACACCTGGGATTTCACAAACAAGGATTTTTTATTCTCTAAGCACTGCAGCACCAGTAGGAAAGTAGAGCTCTGGTATGACTTTGCTTGAGTTGGATTTCGTTCCCAGTTTTCATTAATAACAGAATGAGCTGCGGAAATGACATCTGAAGGATCCATTGTGTTGCTGGCTCTTGGCCTGGGGATGACTCCTAATGAAACCAAAGGAAGTGTATGTATTCCTGGAATGTCTACTGGAGTGAATGTCCCAGCAAAGAGAAAGAAGTCCAAAAGCTTTAAGCTTTCTTTTAAAAAGTTTTGTTTAAAAAGCATGGGGAAGAAGCTTTCCATGTTGAGGGAAGTCAGCATGGGCACACATAATTTATTTTTTTTTTAAATTTTGACCTTATGTCCAATTCACTTTAGCTTTACTCTGGCTTAATATTAAGCCATATGGCCATGCAGCATCTAGAGCAGTGGGGTTGCTCCCAGACGTGAGTTGAAGTGTACTGTATTTTTAAAAAGTAAAATAAATAAATATATAGTATTAGACTTAGCATATGAGCATGACCAGGACTCTGAGTTTCCATTTTGTCTGGAAAGAGAAGCTGGAGTTACTGTGATTCCTCCATTTGGCCAGAGCTCTTCCTTTAAGCTTTTACATCACCTGAAATTCCACTTGGATATGATTGCACACATACTCTCATCTATCTGCATTCTGATGTGAGAATTAGGTGCTCTGCTTATTTGGATTTTGGGATATTTATTTACATTTAAAATTTCATGGGTTTGGGTGGATGTTTGTGCATGACCAGAAATGCACAAGTTGCTTGATGAAGGCATAATACGAGATTAGTTAGTATGGAAGTTATATTGTCTTTTCAGCTTCTTTTGGCAATAAAAATCAGTTTCCAGGGAATATCTTGATGCTGAGTGTAAACAAACAATAAGTATACAAATAACTTGGCATCACTTTGCATTGGGAAGGAAGCTGTTTAATTTATGATCAGGTTACAGCTACTAATTCAAAGCTCTTAAAACATTTAGAATTAATTCTTTGAAATATTAAAATACTTGAAGAAATAAGCCTAGAAAGTGACTGTTTTACTAATACACCATTCTGAGTCTCTCTGAGGCTTCTACCCTCTTTAGAAATAAGGTGTTATTGGAGCTGGGGATACTGGCTCGACTAAGGCAAGGATCAATAAGGACAAGAACAGTGTCCAAATGATAAAAGTTTCCATCTAGCTGCTCCTCTCTCCAATTTCCTCACTGCAAGTAGCCTCTTTAAGAGAGGTGACGGTCCAGCAGTGAGCTCCACTATAAACCTGAAAAAGATGAATGATTCTTGTAATTTCTACCATAAATCTGCTGTGCACAGAAACAGGGTGGAATTCAAGCTCTGTTTTAATGATGACCAAAGACGGAATCTGCAGGAGCGCCACATGTTTGGGGTTTGCTGTGTTGACAGAGGACCTATGGCCTGAATAAGAGGAAAGCCACAAACATCACTCTTGAAATATACTGAGAAATAGAGGAGTTATAAAGAAGCACTGGGGGAGTGAAATAGGAGTGAGTGCTCCAGAGCCAGAAAAAACCCCTTTGCTAAGCACATGGGTTTACTGGAAAGGTGAGTGGTACAAGATACATTAGCTGAGTTGATGAAGCTGGGACTTAGATGAGTTTAAAATCAGGATTAAGGAGTTTTAGCAGAGCTCCTGAGGCCTAAACAAATTTTCTAAAAATACAACACAAGTTATTGCATGAAAGACATTTGAAGTTTTCTATTCGAAAAGTAAGAAATGTTACCTTTTCCTCTGTTTGTGTGAGAAAAGAAAGAACATTAACTAATTGGTATGCAAATAGGGATTGATCCTGACCCAGTTCTTCCCTGTCACTTGTCATCCTCTCAGACAGTCGAGCCATTATTCCAGTTCACAGAGCTAATATTTACACAACCTGGGATGACAGCAGGAGGAAAGTTCACGAATGAGCTCTCGCCCTCCCCCACCCCTTGAGTTTGAATTAAATGCCTCTTTGCACTTCCCCGCCTCTGCTTCCGAAACTTTTCCTGTGGGACTTTCTCCCTGCATATGGTCATCAGGACACCTGATTTCACAGAATCATAGACTCACTGGATGATTTGGGTTGGAAGGAACTTTAAATCTCATCTTATTCCAACCCCCTGCCATGGCAGGGACACCTTCCACTATCCCAGCTTGCTCCAAGCCCCATCCAAACTGGCCTTTGATATGGACTTAGCATATGCTAGAAACATGCTGAGTGTTCCAGCTACAGCAAAACAGCTTTCTAGGGAATAGTAATTGTCACAAAGTGCTGGTGTCTGGTGTGTTACAGGGCAGCACAGCTGAGGACACTGGATTTGGTTTCATCCTCTGAGAAGATAAGATTTCAGAGACCCAGATATCAGGGAGAAGATGATTTATGCTGTATGAGCTTCATTACTTAATAATGCCCTAATTGTTTGATCACCCCTTGAGAGCATCCCTAGCAGTATGAGGGTACCTCAGTGCCAAAAGAAAGGTGATGATTTTTTGGTTTTGGTTTTTGTTTTGTTTTGGTTTTTTTTGAGTCCTGCCAAAGGATATTTTAGTGGGCATTGTGATGAAGGATGTTAAACAGACAGAACCAACTCTGTTTTGGATGTGAGCGTTCTGCAATCCATGTGCTGGGAGCAGGGATGCATTTTGCCTGCTCTTCCTGAGAGGTGGAACCCCCAGCACTGGCTGTGTGTGCTGAGCTCTGGGCACGGGGCTGAGCTGCGACAGGAGCGCGGCAGAAGCGCGGCAGCAGCTCTGCAAAGCACAGAGAGCCGGAGCTGCCTGAGCACAGCTCGCCTGAAGAACTGCCTGCTCTGAACATATGCATTTCTAAATATGAAATATTTGTGTCTCGCCTTTTTTTTTCCCAGCATGTTAAGAAGGAGGCTTTGTTGATTGATTTCAGTGCTATATTCCTGTGGCATATGCCATGACATTGTTCCACAGATGCTATCACCAGCAGCATGGTACAAAAATACTCATTTTCAAAGCTCTGTGACTGCTCACAAGAAGCCTGAACCTCTCATAACTATTCAAAGAGATCTGTGGAGGAAAACCATACTCTTACGCTATATTTGGAAGAAGTGAGCATGTGCTCATTTCAACTTGTAGTAATTTGATGCAACATTTCCTCCTGGCGTGGTTGACTCTGGACATAGTGTTGGTGAATTGTTGTGCAGGTTTGTGTAGTGATTTACAGCATCACCTTGTCTTGTGTCAAGCAGCACAGTCTTCCAACAGGACAAGTTCTAGCAGTGCTTCCTGCCTTCTCTTTGTTCCATGTGTGCACACACATGCATTGCAGGACACCCGTGCAGTTTCTCTGTGGCTTGTGTTTTACGTGCTGTAGCTGTTCGTGTTGGGCATCTTAAGGCATTTTTAACAGCAGCTTCTTAAAGAATGAAACACGAAGACAACAACCATATTTGTAACAAGTCTGTGCACAGCAATTCAGTACATAATATTCAAATAAAGAGCAAAAATTTCTGTAGTGATATCCAAAAGTAGAGGAGTTGTTGCTTTTTCTGTGCTGTGTTGAAGTGGCAGAAGGGAAATGGTGATGGAAGATAAGGATAAAGACTGGTGGCTGTGTGGCATTCCTGATGCACTGCTCGAGGGCTGATAACAGGTTTGGGTTCAGAATTAGTAAAAAGAGTCTATAAATCAGGCAAGTACTTGGAAATTCTGATCTTATATGTTTGGTCTCTGGGATTTATTTTTGTTTGGTTGGTTTTTATTGATTTACACACAGCTAATGGCTTGCTGGAATTTACTCTTAGTCTGATGTGGGATGTAGGGATATTGTGTAAGGGAGATACCTCCTCCTTTCAAATCCCAGAGTTGCTGGAGGTTAAAACCTTGTAAAAAATGTGCAACAAAGAAGCGTTAGGAACAAATTGCCCTCTATTTTCTGATCCCGATCACCTGACATAGCTCCAGGTTATAAAAATTGAATGTCCCCTGTCACATGGGTAGATTATTATCCATGGACAGGAATGTTTGCTGTCACTGTCTGACCTGCGATTTCCTTTTCCAAATTTCAATCACTTTTCCTTAGCAAATGAAGTGTTTATACTGAACAAATGTATTTCTATTGTGTAGTCTACATACTAATTCTGTGAATAAGCAAGAGACAACATCCACATTTGGAAATCTTATCTCCATTCTTTTTGCCTTTGGTTGTTATGTGCATTCTGAAGAAATACACATTTTTTGTCTTCCTCTTTTCACTTCTGAGTCCTCTTGCAGTTCCAAAAAGAAAAGTGCTTAGATGTGAGATGGTTTTCTCTCCTGCTTTCAGATATTATTTTAAAGTAAACATCACACCTCATCAGAACAGAGATTCATTACATTCCTGCTAAAGGAAATGGGATTTAAGGATATACTAAAATTTAAGAACTTGATTACATTTGCTCAGACACGACTTTAGTAAGCACCATCCATCCTTGAGTAAGACAGAAGGATTGTATAATTAAATACAGTAAATTATAGTTTTCAACAGTTTCTAAAACTGCATGCAGAGCTACATTCCTTGGAACTTCAGTGAAACAGGAGCATCTGATTCCCTTAGATGCCTTTGAAACTGTGCTAATGTGGATGAGGGGCAACACACACCCTCAGATGAATCAAGGATGCAAAGGCAACCTCAGCTGTGTCATTCTTGGGCTAGGAGGTGATTAGTTTTACAGCCATTTCTTATGCCAGCTTGGGGAGTGCAGCATTATTCATTGCAGTGTTGTGCACATTGCGGTCCCAGAAAAAGCCCTCGTAATTCCTGGGTATGCCTGCGTGCACCTAAATCAGCATTCCTGCTGAAGTTGTGCTCATTGATTGCAAAATGTTGTGCGCAAGATTATCAGAACACAGAATCCCACTCCTTGATCTGAGCATGGGGAAGCGGCTCAGGTAAGGAAGGGTGAGATGGATCACTGCAGTTTTTGAGAGCATCACCTCAGAGGGGAACAGCTCACCCGGCTGAGTAACTGCTGCTGTGGGAACGTGCCAGTGGGATGTTTGTCACTCCTGGGATTGGGGTAAATGACTGAATAACACAGCAGCAGTATCAGCCCACGGCGTGCCCCAGCAGGCTGGAAACGCTGCTGTTGGTAGTACCTCAGTGGCTGTGAGGGCGAGGTGTAAGAAGTTTGCTTGGTCACGTGGTGGCAGAAATATGAAAATGTGTGCATTGATCCTGGGTTGTGCTGTCACCCAACCTGCCAGTGATCAGCACTACCTTTCATTTTCACAGCGTTTGCCAGTCTGAAGTCCCATTATGTGTTGTATTATGTTTTAACATAGTTTTCAAGAAGTAATAGAATCATGGAGAAGAAATGATAGCATGTGTCACATAAACCTGGATGTAAGAGGCACAATACTGCGGTAATGGGACATCCAGCCTGCTGGGATACCTTTGTAAATGGAAATTGATTTTCTCCAGGATTTTTTACTGGGTGAAATAAATTAAATATGCATTTCGTTTTACCGGTTTAAAAAATGTCTTTGTTAAAATAAGAACAGTAATATAGAAACATGTTCCAATAAATTAAAGTAAGATAAATTATATCCAGCAGCTTGTTGAATACCTCAACTTACGAGGTTTTCTAAATCTGAAGAATACAACAGAGGCCTCCCAGGAAGAAGAAGCTGATGGAGATCTCTGGAACACTTTTACTAGTTACATGTAATTTTAGCTTTGATGATGTAACCACGCATCTAGGCTCTATTTTCCTCTTTCACTTCATGCTTTTAATTTGGTAAGATTCTTCTTGTGAATATTTGGGGCGGAGTCAGTTTGGTTTAGGTCAATAGGCCAAGTATGACCTTAGCAATAAGACAGTCAACCTCCAAAAGCTCCACAATTTCTAGTCAGACGCTTAATAGGTTTTTAGGACACAAATGAAACCGTTGTAGTCATTTTGCTGATATAGTTTACTACATTAATGATCAAAAAAGTGAAAAAAACAGAGTAAAAATGTTAATTTCAAGCACCATTACAGAAATACAATACAATAGAATAAAAAAAAAAAAATCAGATAAATGTTCATTTGCTGTAAACTGATGGTTGTTAAGAGCTCATTGCCCTAAAGCAAGCTTTGTTTGGAGCAGCAGCAGACTGAGGTCACTGTCATTTGTGAAATGCAGATTACTTATTGGGGATTTTTGTTAATGTTTTAATAGAAAAAGGGGGTGATTAAAATAGTGTTTCTTCAATAATAAAGAGTCATCATTGTTCTGGGGATGGTGTTAATACTCTGCTGCCTGTTGCTGGAGAGGCTCAGGCACTCACGAACAGACATCCCAGACTGAGGTCTTGGTGTCTCCTGCATCCCAGCCCTGCTCCTGGCCTCCAGCTGCTCTTGTTCATGATGCTGCTGATGGAGCTGCCCCTCTCTGCCCTGCCAGTGTGGGCAAACAGGATTTGAGCTCTGCTGAAGGGCATTAGTAAGCCATGCTATGGCCATGACTGGTTCTCTGCCTATTTGCTCTCTATCTGAAGAGGAAGAATCACATATTCTGCTTTACTTGTTGCTGGTTCAAATGTCACGGCATCATCTAACTATCACAGTAACATAACTGTGTTTCCCCAGGAACTGCAATCCCTGACGAAGTTCACATATATAAAAAAACTTAAAGTGCTCAAGTGGCCACAGTAGATCCTTCTGCAGCTGCTTCCCTCTGATGAAAATTATGTGTAAGGTGGAAAGTAAGAGGTACCAAATATAAGGGGCACTCAGGTTTAAAACTGAGCAGCATTAGTTGTAACGTGGCTCCTTTGAGAAGATTTTGGTCTCTGCAGCATTAGTCAACGCAAAATAGGTTTCAGAGCTGTTCCTTTGGTGGGAACTGGGAGGCACCTTAACTGTTCATCTTTGTTTAAAAGCTCAGGGATGACAAGGCTGCTCAGGTTGAGGTTGTTGTGCATACTGACATCTCAGTCTGGATCTGAGTCTTATTAATCATTTGGTTTGCATCACTTATAAATATCTAAAAACCAATCAGAATTTTTTTGAAAACTAGTTGTTGAGTACTGAAGGTATAGTAGGAGAAATTTAATTTGAGTAAATATATATTTTTAAATAAAATAATTTCTCCAGTGCTCTTTTGCATGTAAAACAGACCTAGTGACACTTCTGATATCCTTCATGCATTTTGACATTTTTACATTTTCAGCCAGGGAAGCATGCAGTACACAGCAGAAGTGATTGTATTAGCTTCTTACTTTCTGCACTGCCTATTGTATTAAATAATGGCTTAGAAAAATAAAATAAATCCAGTTCATGCATAAAGATGAATGGAGTAGAATAATCATTACGTGCATAAGTTCAGGCCCTGAGTGTGGTATGTTCTGGGAGAAGCTGGGCTCAGTGAGTGCCTGTTCCCATCCTACTGAACACGAGGGGGATTTGTTTATTAGTGTGTCTCTCCCAGTCCTGTCTGGGGAGGTGTGGACACAGGAATCTCTTGTGAGTTTCAGCAGGGATTCAGGTGAGTTCAGCTGCTCTTCCTGCAAGACTCTCACAACAGAGGCTGTGCAGAAGCTCCTCTCTCGCTGTGAATTAGAGCTGGGGATCTGCTTCCTCCCTCTCCTTGGACCTCAACTCAGCAAACACTCAGCGCTTTGCACCTCCTTGTGTAGCCCCCCAGGCACAGCAGGAGAGCCCCATCCCCGGGGAGCCCCTGGACTCCTGTCAGCCAGGAACACACTTCTCTCAAAGCCTTTTTAATGCCACACTGAGCATACTTTGTCCTACGGATTGTAGGGGTCTGTGTGCCCATATCCACACTGGGAGCAGCACATTTGGAGGTGGTGATTTGCCCAGGCCCTTGCATTCAGGAGCTGCTTGTGCTGGGAAACATCGGGTGTGAGAGCGAGTTGTTCTCAGAATTAAAGGGTATGACACCTTATTCTGCATCCTGTTCGTTTTTATAGGTGTTTTTGCTGGGAATAGGCAGCAAGATTAAATGCTCTAATTTCTGTCGTGCACTTGGAATGCAGGCAGGGATATTCTACAGTTTCATGAATAGGGAAACTCCCAGAAAAGAGCAGTGACTTGGGTCTACAAACGTCTCCACTTCCAGTGTTATGAAAAGCATAAGAATGGAACAGAACAGCATAGAATAGTATAGAAAATATCAGAATAGAAGCAAAGCCTTTGATTTCTTACCTGTTCAAATCCATTTTAACTTCTGAGAATGTACTTCCTCTTTAAATGGCAAGAAAAAAGAGGAAGGATTTAAAATATTCCATCTGTGAAAGTCTTTATGATTAAAATATTGACACGCAATCAATAAACCTATGAAATTTTACCAAAGATAACTTTGCAGTGGTTGCAAAATTTTGTGGGATAATTAATACTGGAATAGTATGAACTAATTTAAGCATAGTATTAACAATACATGAATAGAATTTGAAATATTTTTTGGCAGAATCATAAGAAAAAACACTTAAGAGAGATGAGCATTCAGCTTTCTCCTGGTTCTCACATAAGTTTGTGCTTTCCAACTTCTTTGGGCATTCTTCCAGCAAAGAAAGCCCAAACAGCTCTTTCTGTTACAAGAGCTGCTGCTGTCAGGCCATAAAGAGCCATAAAGACAAACCCAGGTTTGTGATGAAATGAGTGGAATTGGAAGGGTCCAATATTATTCCAGAATTTCATTTTGCTGCAGGTGCATGTATATTTGTTCTAAAATAGCTTGAAGTAGTGTTTAAGCCCATTATGATTTTATTGAGGAATTGTTTCAGTGTTTAATATACGAATTTGTTTATAGATTTGCATATGTTTCCACATAGAATCTCTTTAAAAATAAGATGAAGCAAAAAAGTAGGTTTTTTTATATTATGGGTTCATATTGCAGTAGATCTGAGATGACGTGAGATCAAAGCTTTTTTTGTGAAATACATCAGTAATACAGAAAATAAGAATAGCACAGCAACAAGGGAAGAATGTCTGATCCCCGCTATCATAATCTGGACCCCCAAAGAAATCGTCACCTCGTGAAACTGCAGCTTTAAATAGAAACAATGTTATTTATGATGCTCACAACCAAGCCCACTGGAAGTCAGGGAGCAGCCAAGATAATATCAGTCGCTCACAGGGTAGATATTAGCCAGAGCTGTATTTAAAATTATTTCTAATTGGAGTGTGATTCTGCATATTTTGTACCCCCATGCAAATGCAGTGTGCAGATAAGGTTCTTAAAAAGAGATGTTCAGAGCAGCAGACACTTGGAAAACACAGAGTGTGAGATCCAGGAGCAGTTGGTTGATAATTTTCTGTATTTTGTATGGTTTTTATTGACCCAAAATGATCTGTTCCTTTATGAGAGAAGACACAACCTCACTAGCATTCCCTACCGTGTGTGAGACCCACTCTGTATGGACTGCTGGGTTTTGAGAATTAACAAATGAGCTAAATGAATGCAATAAAAATAAATCAGGGATGGTGCATTGCAAAATGGGCTTTGTTCATTTATTTCTGACATGAATGGTTTAGTTTTAATTATTTATAATCCTTCACAGTGCATTGTTAAATGTGCTGCAACATATTTTGTAGAAGTAATGAAGTTTTTGAAGTAGCAGAGCATAGTACAGCTCTCACAGCAGCTGGGTAAGGTGGGGATTGACTGCAGGGGGAGAGGGACAGGAAGGTGCTGTTTGCTCCTGTTTCCTCGTGGCGTGGAAACAGCCGCGCTCACAGACTCCGTGATCTGGACATTCGGGGTCTCTTGGCGCTGTGGGATGGAAGTGACACACCAGGTGCAGGTCGGACCCGAGCACCTCGAGCTGGGCACTGGACAAGTGTTTCGAGAGCAAAGCTGCTGCTCGTCCTCCTACCCAAACCTGGGAGCTCTCTGAGTGGCTGAATAAATCAGTGTCACACGTGCAGATGGCACAGGAACAAGCAGCACCAAGGCAGCTGAGGGAGCTGCGCTGCTGTTCCTGGGGAAGTTAAACAGGGACGGCAAAGGCTGCGAGTGACTGAGCACATACGGGAATGAGAAGTTGGAAACTGCAACGTGTGCACATTCTCTGGTTCCACATTTTCACATCATTGCCTGCTCTCTCAAGCTGGCACTGGCAAACAAATGAGGACCTGGGTTTGGAGGCAAAGATTTCTTAAATAACCACAGACCTCTTTATATGATTTTGCATGGGAACTAAGGAATGGCATGCAAGAACAAGGAAAAGAGTTCGGCACTTGGGGAGGAGGAAAAAAATTTCAAGAAGAACCAAGTGCGATAATTTAATCTACTGTAGATACAAAAGAAATGAGCTGAAGTATATTTTAATCCATCTTTCAATTTGTACAGACCCTTAAAGTTCGCTTTTGGTTCCAACTCTGCTACCTCCTGTGAGTTCGTAAACTCTGAAAACATTCCAGTCAAATTTTCTGCATTTTATTTTTAGTACTTTCAGTCTGGTTGAAGTCATTAGCTACCTGAATAAAAAGCTGGTGTATGAGATAACCCTCTCTGCATCCGTGTGGAGGTAATGGAAGATATCTGTTATTGGGGGGGGGAGGTTGATGAAACTTGCTTGAGGCAGTGAAAACAGTCGTAGAAACTCACCAGGGAAAGAATCTTTTTACCTTTCATGTGAAAACCCCACCTGAAACCCTCTCCTTTGCTCTGTGTCATTGCGTTGATAATAACCTGGCTAATGTCTTACCCTTGATGGGATGAAAGGCTGGATTTCACAGCTGTTTATGACATATGTTTCACACTATTGATGGATTCAGCACTGGAAATAATGCAGAGAAATTAGTGTCTTCTTTTTCCCACTTTATGATAGCAAATATATCAGTACAAATGTGGAGATGCTATGCAAAAGCAATCAAATTTAGTCTGGTTTTATATGTATGTAAATGTTTTATTTCTCAATAGTATTTGTAGCCCTCTGCTGCAGCAATCATATTAATCCCTGATGACTTTGGGGAAGACCAGAAATGTTAATGAATAGCACAGCTTGTATGGGTTCTAGGATCTTAGAATTTATGGAATATCCTTGGCAGTCTACTTTATTCTAATGTCTTTCTCATGAAGCCCCTTTCCAGGATTAACACAGGATTGAAAATACAGTCCTTGATTCTGGTCTTGCAGAGACTTACTAATGGCCTTAATTTTAAGCACTGATATTTCAGTAGGACTGTTCACAGTATGAAGAACCTGTGAGAGACTGTGTGGAATTGATATCCAAAACACTAACTTTGCCTTACTCTTCTTCTTAATTATAACAGTGCACTATTTCCAGGGAGAGGTGCCATCTGCCTCAATTACAGGGAGCTGCAGAGCAGCAGGTTGTGTTTGTGCATTGATCCTACAGTCTCTGACTTCACACCCGGGTACCATCCAGTCACTGAACCTACAGACAGTGAATATTCTGATTTTCTCTTACTCGCTTTTGCTCCATGACAGAATGAGTTACCCTTTGCTTCTGACCATTCCAGCAGCACAGCTGGGTGCTGCCTCCTCTTCCTCTCCTTTCCATCCACAGGAGCATTGAGTATTCATTAGAAAAAAGAGAGATACTATCATACCCACAGTTGTCTCCTCCTTCACAAGTCTCACAGCGGGTTAATCTCAATTCTGTAACCAAAAAGAAGCAGTTGGGCTTTGTAGTGCTCTTTCCTCTGCTCTCGGGGTCATGCCAGAAAGAATCTGTCCTTACTGCATCACCTTCACCCCCTCGCAGCATGTGGAGACATTCTGAATTCAGCTGAAAAGGATGTATATGTCTTATTCCAGAAATAAGATGTGCCCAGTGTCTCTACCATGTGCACATTCTACAACATCTCCTGATAGTTCTCCCTATCACCCCTCCTCTCTTCAAGGACAGCGAATTCCTACAAGGTCTCCTGTCATGATCCTGCTTCCTCTGGGCTTGTCAGAGCAGACACTGTGTTCCTGCTCCCCTGTTGTAAAGCTGCTGAGAGTGATATAAACAAAAGTAGCCGTGCCTGGTACACTGCCTCACCCAAGCGATGTGAAGCTGAAGCGTTGCAGATGAGCCTGCAGTGCTTTTGTGGGGGTACCATGTAATGAACCGATAAACCACACAGTTACTGCCTTCTCACATGGCATTTACTTTCTCCAGGGCAGGGAAAGCCAATCCGGCCTGAGCAGTAATGGTCTCCAGCAACTATAAAAGCGAAATGAAAAGTGACACTTTTCAACTCAGCAAAATATAAAAGTGAGCTCTTCTTCTCCACTCATCTGAACACTTGAGTTTTTGCTCCCAGCCAGGGCTGTCAGTTTAGACTAGACTCAGTAAAGTGAAAGCCTCTGCTGAAAGAATTGTATTATCATCTTAATCTTTCTCCTCACATCTTTTTGTTTGTTAATTCATCTTTATTAGGGCTTTTGGTACTCACTATCATACTTGTTTTGTTTCTTATACCTCAGGCATCCACAACGGTTTCTCATATGGAAAAAAGGTTGGACCTCAATTTTAATGTAATAAGGATCAAGTTGTGCTAAGTCTTGTGAGGCCACTTCTTGTTTGCCTCTGGTGAGAATGTCTGTGGCTGTGCTAGAAAATTTCGAGTCCTGTTTTTTCTGCAGGCATAGGTCAATATTACTGAACTGCTTTCTTTGGGAGAGGCAGTGACTGCTGAGAACCCAAGATGAAGGTGTTGTAGCAGTGTACAGTACTACTGATAGCAAATGTCTGATTCCTAGCTGTTGTTGAAAGCAGAACACTACCACAATCTTTAGAAATGTAAACTAATTCCTGGTGTGTTTCAAGAAATCAGGACAAATTCTCCCTTTTGTCTGTATATCTGTGCTTTCATCATTACTGATCCTTTCACACCTGCTCAGCAGCCTCTTCCACCAACACTCCATGTCCAAGGTTTGATTTTCCCTTCTGTCCTTTCATCATCTCAAGTGCAATATTCATGTATGATTTCTTTATTCCCTTCAGATTCAAGCATTTTTATTCCCTTCAAATTATGGGCTTTCTCTTCTTCCTTGCTGTCATCTCTTTTCTTCTCTCTGAAGCCATCAATTACCAGAGTATTTCTCAGGAACACCTTAGGCCAGTGACTGATGTATAGTTTTTGGACCAGAACAATGTTCTGTGTGTATGAAATCACTTTTAAGACAATTTCATTATCCTTTTATTTCCATTAGGGTTTTTTTGCTTCCTTGTCCATACAGAACTATGGAGAGCTACAGCTTTTGGCCAGCAGATCTTCACCTGTTGGCCACCAACACCTTGTACTTTTGTTTTTGCAAGACTGAAGTCTTCTGAAACTTATGTACCCATCTTCACTGCTCCTCCTTTGTCTCCAAACCCCATTTGCCTAATTACTTTGATTACATCATTGCTTAGTTACTTTGCTTGTATTTCCAGACACAGGCTGTGTCCAAATGTGGAATATTTTCTAGACCTTCTGTATTAAAAAATAAAATTAAATGAGAAAAAATCAGATTCCCTGTTTCAACTTCTGTGACAGAACAGAACAAAGATTTCAGAGAATGTTTATAGGAAACCCATTACCTGCCATGTCAGTGGAAGACTGATGGTTTTCCAAGCAGCTCTCAGCCTTCATGACAGCTTGCTGTTGATGTGTTAAATCTCTTAAGACCCAAACCATAGTCTTGTTCAAACATTTGACTTTTCCCCTGGGAAGCTTGCAGGGCCAGAAATGGATTTCTGACCATTCCTGAAGGAAGTGTCCTGTCTTGTTCATTAAGTGGATGATGCTAACAAACCTTGAATCACTTACTGAGTGGTTAAATACACTGAGAGCAAATACACTCCATGCACGCTTTCATTTCTCATGGTCAGAGAAATACAACAACCTGAGGTACAAGACAGGCATGACTTCTGCTCAGGAGAAAGGCAGGGCAGGCCCTAACAACAGGGATGTAATTAGCAAAAGGCTGTCTGGTGGTATACTTTGAGAAATAATTCCTTTGTTGTGATAAATTTTCAGGATTCCGTTATATTGGTGTGGAGAGAGAGCTCAATAGAGCCATGATAGAAGAGAGAATTTAGTTTGTTTCATCATGTAAGGATAAGAATTGGATACAGTAGTTGCAAGGGGAATATATCATTCCCTAAATCCTGATATAAAATGGTAGTTCCCTCTTTCTGTCAGTACTTTTAAGATTATTGCTTCTTTGTCTTACTGAAAGTCCAATTTAGAAGTCGCTGGGGTTTCTTAAAATTTACAGGTTTTACTCTCTGGAAGTTTAAGCCTACAAGTTTATAAGCAGTTTTTCATATTTTGGTGAGCCAAAAGAGGATAAATGCATAATTTCATGTCTTTTCAGAAATAGACAATATGGTTTCTTTGTTCTCGCCAAAACTTTTTAGACTCTTAAATAAGTATAAAGCACTATGCAGTGCTGTAAATTTTAGACTTTTTTTTCAGTTTTATATGAAAGGACTGTGCCCATCTCTCTGTCCTTTCTCTCCTTTATACAAAATATAATGTAGGCATGTTTCTGTGAATGAATGGGGGTCAGTAAACTCAGCAGTGGTCTGGTATGTTTTACACAAGAATCAGGTGATTAACACATCAAACCAGTTAATTAGTGCAATGTCTCATAAAATCAGGCTTCAGTTTTATTAGATATCATTATCTATTAATGTAATAAATTTAAGAAGTTATTAAAATCGTGGCAATTTAGATCTACAGATAAAAACCTAGACCTATGTGTGCTTGAATTAATTTAGTTTCCATTACTTATTTTGAGATGGGTTATCTGCATTCTATTACATCAGGTGCATCAGAAGTAACTCCATGAATGACAAGTGAATTAATGTTTATTACAAATTTCATGGCCTGTAATGAGTGTGGGTATGTGGGTATTGGAATGAAGTGAAATCCTAGAGATGTAAAGGTATGAAATATTCTAACACAGACTTGTCATGCAGTGAGAAAGCATAGCTTCCAGAAACCTACACTATTGTTTCAAAGAGAAATATTAAAAATTCCAACCCAGGTATTCATTTATGGATCAATAAATAGCAGTCATATAGTTTTATGGCTATGTTTAATCTCACATATGTAAAATGTGCTGTGATATATGACCACTATTTATATGCATCCTAAGAGCTCTTCCACAGGAATGCTCAGAGTCCCTCCCTTGGGAACTACACAGTTAAAAAGAAAATGAACATGAGAGCTTGGGAGAACAAATACACCCAAAGATGAAAAAATAATTTGTATGTAGCAAGTCATAGAGAAATGCCACATACCGATCAAGTGGGACACCAAAATTTCTGTCAGCTCCGGGCTGTGCCCTAAGTCACAGGGGCCAGTTCATTCTCACAAGAACTCTACACTGCCTGCTGCTTCTGCCCTCTTTCCCTTTCTTGGAAAACATTATATGTTCATAACCTGCCTCAGAATCCTCTGCTTTCAGAAATGATCATTGCTGTTTTGGCAGAATAACTCTGAATGTGATGCTGGCTAAAGCTTGTTCTATTTAAGGGAAACAATAAGGAGAAATAAGGCATAACATGGTAATATCTCAGTCTGACCTCTGGGATCTGATAACTTTTCCATCAAATTACTGGCTTAGCACAAGTTGCTTTTGGCAAATTCCTGTTTCATAAGCTTATCTCTGTTCTCCTCCGTAACGAACCAACTCCTGTTCCTGTACAGTGGAGCTGTATTTCTGTGAGGATGGCTTCAGCTTCCAGCCTTGTCGGAATGTGCAGTTCCTGTTGTCTGGCAGAGATGGATCTTAGGTGTGACTCAATACAGAAATTCTTGTTTTTCTAACATGTACTGCTGATATGCTCTCATGGAGTTTCATGCTCTGGTTTTGACACATCTCATTTATGTAACAGTTTCAAGGTCAAAGGTGTCGTGGTTCTCTTTACAGATGAGGAGAGAGAAGCGCTGGTGGATTCTGTGAATCACAGTGGATGCAGAAGACCTGTAATGAAAGGTAAAAACCCTTAACTTCCAGGTCTGTGCTGCATTCCCTGGATATTTAAACTGTGGAAAATGTCCCCTTACCATTCAAGCTATGTGGATTAATATGTAACTCTTGGTTTAGAAATTACATCATTCCTATTACTAATTAACCCTAACATTGCTATTTCTGTGAGGTATCTTGTGCTCTCAGCACAAGTTTTCCTCCTCCTGACCTTTTGAAGAATCTGTATAGATTCAAAAAGATAAAATGTTGAAGAATGTGAGCCATTAAAACTCTGCAGTTGTTTTCAATTTGTCTCTATTAAAATATGTATACCCTTTTAATTGGAATAAATGCTGACCTATAAAGAAGACAAGAAACATTTCAAATTTAAAACAAACAAACAAACATAAGTAACTCACCTCTCCTTGCATCTACTGAATTTCAAGTTTGATAGATTATCCTTCAGATTCCAGGTATGTTAAATCCTTCAGAGTAATATTCAGAATATATATTGACAGTGCTGCGCTCACAGAAATGGGGAAAGGTGACTTTGTGTTTTAAGCAAAAGGTGAGCTATGGGACTGATTAATTTATTTAGAAAAAATTTTAACAGAGGTTGTTGAACTAAAATTATTTTTTCCAGTATTTGTTCTGGTGACATTGAGCTGAATTCTATTGATGGGGTTTTTTTTCCGTGAGAGTGATTGGATTTCTTCCTGTCCCTCTTTATTTTAAGAAAAAAATATTGGTTTAGAAGTGTCTGCCTTGATCTCTTAACTTTTTCCAGTTGTGGTGTTGTTTTGGTTTTTTTTAAATATACCAAAATATTGAACGATGCGAAAAAACTATTTTTACCACTTGTAAGAGAGAGGAAATATTCCTTTTTTACCTCTCCAATACTTTGTCTCATCATCCATTGAGGATGGATATGAATATAGAACTCATTGGTTGCTGTGAAACTAAATCATTTGTCTGGAAGGTTTACAGATCCTTGGATTTTAAGCCCTGTGGACATGTGATTAAGAACATATGGAAGAGCATAAGCACCTGAACTATGGCTCATACCCAGTTTTGACAAATGATGTATGTGTAAGGGAAAGAGAATAGTTGGAATAAGCACTAAATTAACTTGGACTCTTCTGGAAAGAGCATCACAGAGTCTGGAGCTTCCCTCCCTTTGGCCTCAAGAAGGGGCAGAATTGGTCATAGAATCACAGAACTGTAGAATCCCAGACTGCTTTGGGTTGGAAAGGACCTTAAAACCCATCTCGTTCTACCCCCTGTCATGAGCAGGGCCACCTTCCACTGTCCCAGGTTGCTCCAAGCCCCGTCCAACCTGGCCTGGAACAATTCCAGGGATGGGGCAGCCCCAGCTTCTCTGGACAACCTGTGCCAGGGCCTCCCCACCCTCATAGGGAGGACTTTCTTCCCAAAATCCCATCTAAATCTACCCTCTTTCAGCTTAAAGCTATTCCACTTTTTCCTATCAAAAGCTCAGGTCTGGGTTCTTTGCTTCAGTGGAGGGCTGGTGTTCTGTGCCAGGGATTGTGAACCCAGATCCCAGAATGGATTTGAACCCAAATTTTCCACAGCGGGTGAATATGCTAACAGGTGACTGGGATAAATCCCATAATACTGTCAAACTTGACAGAGACTGTACATTTTGTGCAAATCCACGTAAGCTCCACCACTGTCAAATGAAAGAGGGAATTTTATGCTCTCTGTTCCCCTCTGATATATGTTTGGCTGTCATCTTATTTCATAGTTGAGGCAATTGAAACACTGTTTAAATGTGTATCATAAACCTATAGATGAGAACATTTCCCTGCTGGATTTAAACCATTACCCCCAAAGGTGTTAAAGAAACCACGCTGTGTGTCACTTTTTAAGATCAAGGGGCATTTTTGATGTTAATGCCTAGAAAAGGCAGATGAACACTAACAGCTGCTTATGCACAGGCTGGTGAATTGAATAGGGAAATACTTCTGTTCTGGAAGTCAGATCTCCAGAGAAAAATGATAAATTGTGAGCATCCTTAAGTAAGAGTGATAGTCTCTAAGGATAGTTGAGCAAGGCTGATAATATAAAATATGTAAAACGGGGAAAATATTTAATACTTCTGTTTCTCTGCTCTAAAGAGTTGGAAGGGTTGTGTTAACAATATATACGGTGCTGCTGTGCTCAGGCATGCAGGAGAAATGCAATATATTAGTTCTCAAATCAGTAGTTTGTGAAATGCGTTTCTGGTATCCAGGGATTTTCAGGACTGTTACACTGATAAAGAGTCAAGGGCAGTCTCCTCATGGGCTGGGATGGCTCTCCTGGGAGAAGAAGGGAACAGAAGAAAAGGAGCAGCAGCTTAAGAGCTGGACATTTTAGTGTTTCTTTACTTCCAAATGCTGGGGTTTTTTAACTCTTCAGTCTGCAGATGTTTAAAGCTCTGCAGCAGTTCTGACTTAGAGCTGATGAATCACCTCGTAAAAAGACCTTCTGTAGGAAGTTGTGGTGTATAAGGAGAACCTTATACGGAAGGAAGTTTATTCCCACAGGAATTACACGTGATTCCTGTGGGACAGACAGAAGGAGAAAGAAGAGAAACTTTCCCTATAGACCCCATAACGATGTTCTGGTATGAAAGTCACCCGTGGGAGAATACTTAGGAGGCCAGCAAAAATGGGGAGGAATAGCTAAGATTCCAAGTCTTCTCTACTGTTTGATCACCTGATAGAATAACCTTGAAATTTTGCTGGCTTTTTTATACAAGGAAGCCAAAGTAAATGCCTGGAGGAAGGGAAGGTTCAGCACCACCAAAGGATTTAAGATGCACTTGAAATTCAGGTTGTACCACCAGGGCTCAGATCCTGCAGAATTAGACCAATTGGAAGGAACTAAATATGCCCTTCTTTTCTGAAGTCTCTGAGAAAGAGGGAGACCGAAAACATTCCAGGTGTGTCCTTCCAGGGGACTTTCAGCTGAGGGGAGTTCCTTTGAAAGCAGAGGTGCCATTTATTGTTTCCTGCACCAAGTTTAATGAAAGAAATCTGAGAAGCCATAACCAACACCAATAATGAAAAAAAGTACTGTTTTTTGTTACCCCTTGACTGGACAGCTTGTTAAACTGAAAGTTCCAGTGGAATTTTTATTATTGTTATTATTATGATTACAAAAAAAGAAACAGAGGACAGAGACAGTATTTTTTGGAGGCAATTCAGTTTTCTCACCCCCAAAAAATAAAAATAAAGAGGGAACATTTCTTGCTTAGAACTCTACCACTCAGACTCCTAAACCCTGCATTTGGGCCAGGAAAGCCCCGATTAAACTCTGCAGCTTTTTGCTACGTTTTAGGTGATGCACCAGAATTTTCTCGTTTTCTGTTCACCTAATAGAACGTAATTAGTTTCTACACTTACATTGTGTGAAACACATTTCAGTCTGCCAGCCTCAAGGAACTGCAACCTCACCATAACACTTTTATAGCTTGAGAGAATTTTTTACACCTGAAAACTGGGATTAAGATTGTAAATTCTTATAAAAGAATGTTGCTACTCAGTTACATGTGGCTTTGTGATTGATGACTGTATCCTGCTCAGCTAATCTCAGTTTGCCAGTAAAGCCTTTATGACGATGAGAATTTTAGGTGCTTTGATTTCTGTGATAGATTCCTTAAAGCTGCTCGGGCTTTGCTGGATAATTGCTTCATTTCTAGAGCGGCACTTTAGGCCCAGGGAAATGTGGCATCTTCTTTAAAACAGTGACTGTACTTTCTGATCTGTTTGTAATCCACATCATTAAACAAAGCAAAAGCAGGAACAGGAACAAATGATACCTAAGCCCTCGCTTGGCTCCGTAAGGCAGTTTCAGAGTGGGCTGGCTGATACCCTGTTTGCTGAAGAAATCAAGGACAGAAGGAGAAAGCTGTAATGAGACTTGGTGAGTCTTGATTTGAATTTTTAGCATGTTTTTTCTTTCAGGTTAGGAACCATATGTGGAAGATCTGTGGTTTTAAAATTGAAGTGAAGCCACAAAGCCTCCTGCCAGCAGAGTTAGTTTCTCTGGTTGTGTTTAAAATGGTTCCTCTGTTGCACGCACAAATCAGCTTCCTCTGTGAAAGCAGCAGAAAGCTCAAAAGTGACTCGTATTGGTTTTGATGGAAGAACTGTAGGCCATGATTCTTATAGCTGTATTTCACAGTTTTTCGCCAAAGTTTTGCTGACTTTCCCCCGGTCAGAAACTGCAGAACCTCACCTGTGTAGTTGTCACATGGAGAGATTTTTGGTGGCTCAAAGGAGGAGTTTTTCCTGCACCTTGTCACATGCAGCTCCAAGTTTGTTCAGCAGTATATTTTGATAAAGTTGCAGAGGAATGTAAGTAGCACATCACAGTATAGTCCTCACAGGAAAAGAATTGGTAGGGCAGTAGCAAGTTCTGCTATTGCTCAGCAGGAGACAGAAATTCCTTCCTTCTTTGAGCTCTTGATTTAGAGAGCTGGAATTGCTTCCAAAATCCCTTTCAGTACCATCGTTATGGATAAACTTAGACCCTCACTAGTCCAGCTACAGTTACCAACGTGTGAAATTAGAGAAAAAATGAGGGAGGATTGGCGCAGAGTTGCCCACCGCATTTTGCTGCCTGCAATATGCTCTGCACTGTTACAATTTTTGCAGGGTTCAGGTTTTCAGTTTGGTAAGAAAACTTTATGTGTTATTGTAGCAACACTTTGAGCCATGTGTTTTCTCTATTTTCTTTACATTTCTTCTTTTCACTTTATCACCTCACTTCCTCTATTCTGTTCTTTGATGCTGCTCTATCCTTTGGTAATTTTTCCACTGTTCTTTTGTACTTACTTTCCATTTGTTGTGTTTTTCTTTATTCTCTTACCAAATACTTTTTCCTTTCTTACTCTCTCACTCCACTACTCTCATCATGCTTTTCCCCCACAAACATTCCTAAATTATCTCTCATAGGTCGCTTATGCTTATTTTTCTAGTGTTTCTGATTTTATTTCTCTTATTTTCTCTCAGGAAATAAAAACATGCCCATGCCCATATATACATACTTGTTTTTCTCTAGTCACCCTCAAAGGAAAACTGAACCTTGAAAGAATCATGAGGGAGCAGAAGGTATTCCAAGCAACAAAACCTGTGGGTGACTCTGCTCGAATTCCCCCTTTTGTTCCTGTAATTTGAAGTGTTTACACTTGTAGCTGGACTGATGACCTTGCGCAGCTGGACAGTCACCCTTGCACACTGGCATCCTTATTACACTCATCCTTTCTTCAAGAGTTGTTTTCTCTTATCCTCACACATCCAGGACCTGACTCCAGTGAGGCTTCACTTATGCACATCTGCCCAGTGCAAAGGTAAAACCTCGGGAGTGACTGGGAGTAGATCTGTACTTGTGCCTTGTTTTCCCCTTGGGGTTAAAGAGGCAGTGGAAGAACAAGAACCAGCACATCATGTGAGGGGTTCAGGCTCAGGATCTGTGAGCAGGGTGGCAGCAGCACTGAAGGATGTTTCTAGAAGTGATGGTGTCTCCTGGTCCCGCAGGACCAGGAGAACGGCGAGGGCAGGGACTGAGTGACTTTGCTCCCGTGGGTTTGGCTGTAGGGAGGCTCGTGGTTGCAGCCTAGAGGTAAATGTTCCCTGTGAGACCCACCGGGGGCTGGGCTTGCATGTTGGCCTTAAGCCTGAAATCCAGCATCGAAGCAATACAAGATACTGCAGCTTCTTTGTGTCAGCAAAGACTCCTTCTGGAAACATATTGCTTAAGGTATCATTCAACTGTAAAATAATCTGATGCATAAAGTAAACTTTGTTGACAACCTTTTAGCAAAAGAAGCTATTCATAAAATAGATGCTTTCATGAAAAACCTTTGAAACCTTGGGAAAACCCAGAACTCCTTCTGCCTGGAACTGTTGTTCTTGAAACTCTGTTTTCTTCAGTTCTTTCATTTTTCTCTCCCACCTGCTTTCTACCAGCAAGTGCCCTGAGACACCAGGGCTGCTGCCCTGTGCTGGGAGAGGCACAGCACCAGCCAGGCTGGCATTGAGCACGTCCCCTTGTGCCTGAGAGAAACAAGCCCTGGAAGTGTGTGGAGCTGGAAGTGAGGCAGTGGAGACAGGCTGCTTTTGTGCCTGAGCCAGGCATTTGCTCTGCCTCCACCTCTGCCCACTGCTCTTCCTGGGGAAGGGGCAACGGTGCCTCTTGATTTGCTTGCCTGGTGCGACAGGGCTCTGCTGTCACCTGCCTGCAGAGTCATTTGCAAACAGGCTCCATCGCTGGGGAGCAGAAATGTGTTTTTTTCAAACCCAAAGCAGATTTATAGTCTGGTTTCCTGTCAGATCTTTGCATTTTCCTTCTCCGCCCCTCCCAGTCTCTGACACACTTTTTCTTACTTTCTGTGTGGCTCTTTGCTTGTTCTGCCACCAGTGCCCCAGCCTCCTTCATTCCTGATTCTTCCGAAACTTTTGTACTTTGGGGGCCAGGGGGTGTTTTACTCCTTGTGTTTCCTTTACTTTTCAACAGCTGCAGAGCACAAATAACCTCTCCAAGTCTCCTGGAGAGACACTGACAATTGCATGGAAGCGACGTAGAGAGTGCAGCCTGCAGCAGCTGCAGCGAGACAGCCGGTCACTCATGAGCACCCAAGGTAAGGAAAGCAGCTGTCAGAGCAGCTCCACCTCCGTGCTGGCTACCACAGCACTTGGCTCTGATCACTGAAAGTTCCACTCTTACCTTTTTTGCATTGATATTTAAGAGTTGCTTTGAAAATGGTTCCATTCGTGCTTTCCTTGCCCTCAACAGGTCTGGTACTTTGCATGCGCCGATCCTTGGAGCCCAGGGCTCAGGGAGGCAAACAGGCTGTAGCTGGAGGTGCAAATGTGCACAGGGAAAGAGAGTTGATATTGAGGTCTAGAGAGGGAAGACGAAGGACTGATCATCAACACTGGTCTCCAGGGAATTTCTGGTTCTGCCCATAGTGTGTTGTGCTCTAGCACTTTCTTTAAATCTCTTCACTGAGATTTATGCTTTCTGTTAACTAGTAAAATCTTTCTTATTTGGTTTTCTTCCTCTTTTCATTTGTTCTTCTCATTTCCTTTATTCTATTCTCAACCCCCTCTATCTCTTATTATCTTTTTCACCATCTTTTTATGCCTTTTTTCATCAAGACTATTTTCTGTGTGACAAATGTTTCCCTTGTTCATTCCTTTCCTTTCCCCCTGCCTTCTTTCATGCCTGTGCAATAGCCTGCACATCCTCCCTCAAGTTCTTAATCTCTCCCTCCTTCCCCTCTGTCAGTTCCTTCTTGCTCTTGTGTTCCCCTTTCCTGTTGCTCCTCCAGCTTCACACACACGCTCCTACTTCCTGCTCCATCCCCTCTCTCAAGGGTTTGCTGCCCTGGCAAGCTTCTTTTGCCCACACAGTGGAGAGGTGCTGCCTCTCCACTGGGCTGTCCTTGCACACACATCTCTTTCCTGTCATTCCCTTCCATGGGTATGTGCAGGATTTGCATTTACAGTTTTGGCATCCCAAAATAGGAGACTTTTACACTTGCATAGCTTCCTTCCAGTGCTCAGACTCATATTTAGTCATTCACAACAAATAACCACTGTCATCCTGTCTCTCTGTTTCTTTCTGTCTCACAAACAGCATTTTCTAACACCTGTAACCCCCTTTGTCTTCCTCTCCGCTTTCAAATACAGCCTGCCCTGACTTTGTGTATCCTATCCCTCCTCTTTCTGCCATCCCACTCCTTCCTACCTCCTTACCACAACTCTCCACCAGGTTTCTCTATCTGTTTTTATCTTTATATTGCATTCAAACTGGGAGGAATTGCTGATGCAGATGGGCTTGCACTGCTGCCTTATGATCCCTGCTGCCAGCCTGCGGGGGGACCAGAGGAAGTATTGCAGTCTCTCAGCTCCTCTTTCCTCTGCAGAATATGCAACCTGAGCAGAGGAAGAGCTTAGTGATGGGACTGCAGGTAGATGAAAAAAAAGGGAGAGCACAATCCAAAATTCCTTTGGAAAACTGTAAAAAATAGTTCTCGTTGATCATAAATCTCTTTACTAAACTTAATAAACTTCTGGGATTCTTTCCCCACAGCAGAATTTCTGATCTGACTCTGGCATAGTTTTTGTCCTATTGATTCCTATGGGATTCCAAGTCTCAGAGGTAGAAGTTCTCAACTCTAATGCTGTGGTGGGAGTAACTTTGCTCCTAGGATCTGGAAACAGCTCATGTCTTTTATACCAGACATACTGGTGAGTCACCAAGATCAGGCATGGCTAAAAACTGCATCCAAGGACCATATCTGGTATTATTCCTTGCTTAAATTTGTATGCTTTGAATCAGATATGACAAATAAGCACATTTCTTTGATGAAGGTTTTTAGCCTCACCTTCTTAAGAAGGACTATTGAGACTGAAGATTTATTTTTACAGACGTTCTGATGTGGTCTTTTGGGAACTGAATAAGGATCACTTATTAAACTCAGCTGAATTAGTAAGAGAATTATTATGTGGGAGAATTCTCTTAGCGATCTGTCCTGCTCTCTCAAATTGTTCGTCTCCTTATGAGTGAAAGGAGCTTAAATTTTATGTTTGCAATTATAAGATATCCTTTCTGATTCAGAGCTAGAAAACTGTGGCCTTTGAGCTGTGAGCATTCTCTTCTGAATACAGAAACAGGTACATTAAAATATCTTTGCCTTTTGGAACTTGCAAAAAGTCCACAAGCCTAGAACAAAAAAATAAGAGATGCTCATTTTATACATACAGGTCTAATATGACTCTTTCTTACTCTGTTGCAACTCACCTTGCGCTGGGAACAGCGTCTGTATTCCTTTGAGTCATTCTACAAAACTTGGGGATTTTGGGCCTTGTTTTGTCAGTATTTTTTGTCCCTATTACTGGTTCTTTTTGTAAAGGCTTGCTGTCTCCCAGAAATAAACTGGCTGAGACAATGTCTCTTCTCTCTCCCTCTCTCTTTTCTTTTGCATTACATAGTTTGCTTGTGTTGAGTTAAAAATTGACATTGTCAAAGGCGTGTTGTGACATTTGCAAGGGGACCTGGAGGCAGAAATTTTATTTTTGTGTGTATGTACGTCCAGGTTCTTGAATCATGTGTCTGGCAGAGGAGAAATTTCAGCTGGAAAGAGCCTGGAAACTTTCTATCCTACTCAGCAAATTGCTGTATCGAGAGAGCCAACCCCAGCAGAGAAATTCAGAATCATGTGTTTGACTCCCTGTTCTTATGCAAATAGTTACTTGCAATTAGGCTTAATTCTGAATTAAGAGAACAATAAACTTCTAATGTGGGTGAAAAGAGAGAACCATCTGACCACATGTATTTGTTCCAATTAAAGACAATTTGGACCTTCTCTGGAAGGATGCATCCCAAATATGCTGAAGAGACCAGAATGCCATATACCAAATGACCTTGGTTTCTGTATAGTAGCTTGGCGAAAGTTTTCATCAGATATATGGAATGATTGCTCACAGAGGATGAAATTTATAGAGATCCTTAGCTACCCACTTGTTAGCAGATGGCTCAACTCTCTCTTTGATATTGAAATACATCTTTCATGAAATACAAATCTTTCACTTAGATATGGTCATTAAGTTGTGTAACTGATGGTGGAGTTTGACCTATGGCAGCTTTCTTTGGCAGTAGCCTCCATAGCAATCTAAACTTAAAAAGAAATATGGAACTAGGCCTTGTGATTTTCAAGCTCAAGGATGAAACCATAAACCCCACCAAGTTTGGTCAAGTTTTGCCACTGATACGAGAGAAAAATTCTTTGTCTCTTGTCTGTTTTGCCACTGCTGTCTGTAGGATTTGCATTTGCAGAACCCTTTCTGCTTTGCTGAGAATCCAGCATCTGCAGTGAATCTGCAATTCCTTTTTCAGAACAAATGATGGGGTTTTACAGGTCTACATATAATAAGATTCTCCATCTCCACCCTTCCCCCAAATTTTCTTAAGTGCTGCCTTCACCCTCTAGTCTGGGTCACTTATTTAATGGCAATGAACATTTTCAGAAAGGTAACCTTTCTGCTTGTGATTTGTTCAAGGACTCTGGAATTATAATAGTTGCTGTCAAATGCATATAATTGGTGTCTGTGGCACACATCCAATAAGAGATAAAAGCTTCGTTGTCTCTGCTGCTTTAGTCTGTATTCTCTCCCTGTATCACCCTCTCACTTCTGCTCCTCCCAGGCAGGAGGAGAATGCAGTGCCAGGATGTTTAAAGTGCAGTTTGACAAAGCAGCAGCTCTGCCAGATTCCCTGTCACGGTGTCCCAGCTCCGGGCAGTGGATTCCCTTGGCTGAGGTTTGCACACTGACTTAAGTTAAGCACGAAGGTCTGCTCTGAACTTTGATTTCAAACACCTCCCTTCAGAACCTTCTGCCAAATATTTGGGCCCTAGGAAGGGTGATAGTTTATGAGTACTGTGAATTCACAGCCTTAGTGATCTACATGTAACATTTTACCAGCAGGTAAGAACTCGTGCTTTCATATACAAAAAGCAAACATGCAGGGTGGGTTTTTCACAGCTCACAAAAGTACATTACTAATAGCACCCAAAATTGGCAACATGTTGTACACTGTCTGCCCCCAGTGCTGAACATGTGGTGAGGAGAATATTCCTGTTATGTTAGTCCTGCAAAACCTATTTTATCTTCAGGGCTGGATGGGGCATCACTTTCTAATGCTGTCTACTTCAGTGAATCTGTTTAGCCGCTTAAGAGGAAAAAGAAATTTGTCAAATCTCACTGGAAATCTATCAGAAATGTCAAATGAAATGCTGTACCATTCTGGTTTTGTCAAAAGGATAAATGTATATACAGCTGTGTGTGTGATACTATTTGTAGTAATTGTTGCCTCAGTGAATTTGTCTGTGAAGTAACTTGGTGTAGTATTAAGGGATGTGTTTGTTCTGGTCCCTGAGGCCAGCTTGGCCTTACACAAAGGTACTTGTTATTTGCTCAAGCCAGCCCTGGTTTTTGGAGTTCAGGGGAGGAATCACCTTCAGTGTAGCCAAGGAAAGGATTCCCATTGGCCCTCTGAGCACTGGGCAAATTCTCCTTAGGTTGTAATTGAGATGCTGAAGACCAAATGTAGCATCAGTTTTCTGTTTAAAATGGGATAAGGATTTTTTTTCCATCTGCGTGCAGAAAAAGCTATATGGTAGCAGTACATATATGGTTATCATTAGCAGTTGAAGGATTGTTTCCACTTCATTTTTGTAGCTTTAAATGTGTATAAACATCTCCAGTCTGGCTGTGCCCATACTGGAAATCAGTCTGAGTGTACTTAATAGGTTGTTACATACATTTAATATATCTGAGCACAAAAATAAGTTCCTCCAAGATTTGAAACACTAATAAAGACACCTTTCAGATATTTCCCTCTGGGGATTCTGAATCCTGATGAGACTGGGAAAACACCCAAAGGGTCTCTCAACTCTTTTTACACCAAATACATTTCCAAACAACAGTGAAAATGGTGACTGAAACTTTTCTCTTTGATCATGAACTGAAAAATTATCACATTTATAAGATCATTTGAAGGCTTTTGGCTTTTAACAACTCAATTCAAATACCAGTGACCTACACTACTCACTGACCAAACTGGTCCATTGCATGGAGCCTGTGTTTAAAAGAACCTTTCCTCCCTGGTTGCAGTTTTGTGTGGATCCTCTCCAAAGTCTGCTGGTGCATCCCAGTCTTTTACAAGAACAAGACACAGTGCCTATCCAGCATCTGCTTCCTGCATCTCATTACTTGGCTTTTTCTGAATCACAGAATTATTTAGGTTGGAAAAGACCTTTAAGGTCATTGAGTCCAACTGTTAACCCAGCACTGCCAAGTCCGGCACTAAATCACATCTCTGAGCACCATGTGAAGGTAGTTTACATTCCATATGGTTTTTGTAGTTTATAATGAGGTAGTTAGTGAGATCATCAAACTCTTTTCACTAATGATTTGCAGTGACTGAAAATAGAAAATTCCATAAACTTTTCCCACCTTCTTCACTATTGCTGAGCTGATTTTTTCCTGAGGAAAAAAAATAAACTTACGGTAGGATTCTTCCCTGCTACTACACTGCTAGTCTTCCTTCACAGTCCCTGCCAAAGGCAGTCAGAATAAATCTCAAAATTTAATTGTTTAAGAATCTTTTGTGTGTGCTTCATACTTCCAGTAATATATTCCTGGATTTCCAGTTACATATTTTTCAGAAAGACCTAAGACTAATGTTTATTTTAGAAGGTTTAATTTTCTTCTGTCTTTTATTCTCTCTTTTTTGCAATTTATGCCATGAAAGATACCAGGATAGTATGAAACAAAAGATGTTTAAACTTCTGTGTCAGGATCAAAAAAAATGGGTTTTCCTCTTACTTGAGTTGTTCAAAAAAAGTGAAGGAGTTTTACATTTCCCAAAAGGCTGGAAACGCTGAATCTGTTGGGTTTTTTAATCCACGAGTCTGTGGCCTGAAGGAAAAGTGATACTTGAATATTTTCATAAGGAGTGTTACACCACAGAGTGGTGTTTTTGTGACTCATCCATATCCATACTGAGAGCAGCATCCAGGCAGTTTTGCTGGATTAAACACTACTGACAGCAGCACCTTCACTGAGTCACTGCCCAGCAAGGCTGCACACCTGGGAGCGTGGGGCTGGCTCCATGCTGGCCTTAGAAGCCATGTGAGAATACAACATCGGGAAGAATATTCCACCTGCAAGGAACAACTGGAAAACGCTCGGTCTGAGGCAGAAATGATCAGAATTTGAATGCCCTTTGAAGGCTGTGGATTCAGTGACAAGCTCCTGAATCCACAGGATTCAGGATACACTGATACACTACACAGGATACTACTGATACACTGTAGTACGTGCTGCAATGCAGAAAAATATAAACTCATTGCAACTGCGTCATTGTAACATGGTAATAGTGCAGAAATCCAAAGCTACTTAGAAATCTTGAATGAATTTAGAAATTTTGGCTATTGAATAACCAATGCCATCAGCACAGATCAAGTAGAGTCTCTGCACAAAGGGACCGAACAGTAAAAATTATTTGCACATTCAAATATTGCGAGGAAAGAACGTGAGAAAAGGCAGAGGGTGGTTTGTTACTGCTCCTTCGGTCCTCACAGGACATCCCAAGTCCTCTCTCCCTTCAGCCTGACCAGTTTGTCTGACTCCCCTTGCTCGTCTTGTTTAATATCTCCTTTCTTTCTCCCCTCTGATTCTAATTCCCAGCCCATGCATGGGGGTCCCATCAAATGAGAGAAGGCATCTGGCGAACTCCTCTCTCTACAGCAGACTTTAGAGCTGAAGGCATCACTCACCTCCAGTTTGTGACTGAGGGAGATGAAGCAATGCACCAAGCACAACAAATGACAAAAAAACACCTGCCTGAAAGCAGAGACAGGCCATCATGCTTTAGCAAGCTCTAAACTCTCTAAACAAAGTCAGATTTTCATCTGGGATATTATTCCAGTTCTTTTCTCTTGTGGAGAATGTTTCACACAGGCAGTTGGCTGTAGTAATCCAGGTTGTTCTGGTTGCTGTGCTGGGTTTCAGATCAGAGCATCAGCTTCTGAGGGCTGGGCAATGCCACATCCTGGCATTCTGTACTATGTTGTCTGTGTCTAAAAGTGGTTCCTGCCCACCTCTCCTCTGCCCTCACATGGAGGCAGTGAACTCTGTAACCTCAGGCCAGAAATTTGTTCCACCATGAATTTGGCCTTACACAAGCCCAAGAGAAACTGTACAGTTATGTGCTGCCCAAACCAACAATCCCTATTTCCTCCAAAGAAAATCCAGTGAGTGGAGTGAGTGCCTTCTGATGGTTGAATGTGGATTCTGAGCCACCAGCTGGACCATTCTGTCCTGAAAAGGAACAGCAATATTTTTGGCTAAGTGCTAAAAGTTTGTATATAAGAATCCAAAAGGAGCATATGGCCATTGCTTTAAGCTTGCCTTATTCTTTAAAAATATGCTTTACCAGAATTATCCATTTCAGACCCTCTAACTGCAGAGTGAGAAAGTTTAATTCCCTTTTTTTTCCTTGCTAGAATAAGTGGCATCATAAATACTAGAAAGAAACAGAGTTATTTCAGGAATTTGAAGTGGGATAAGTCTGATTTACAGGGACTTCCATCACCACTCCACTGAAGATACCAGGGACAGTGCATCCGTTGTCTGAAGAAAGCTGTTGGTCCTCGCTCAGTTCACCTCAGCTCCACCATTCACCTCAGCACCAGCACTGCTGATAAAATGTGCAATGTTACCCCAGTCAGTCTGGGTGTGGCTCTTTGCTATTGCAAGTGACTGATTGTGTGACAGTGATATGAAATGGTCCTGCTGTATATAAGTAACCAGGACCACCACTAATAAACTGCTTTTTACCCCAGAGAATGTTGTCATTGAGAGCACCCAAGGGGCTTGCCCACTCACAGAGGTACTCCTAAAGCTCTTCTAGCAATCCAGGAATTATTAATAATTAGTCACTCACAGGAAAGGTCCTGTAAACACTTCCTCCCACACTGATTGCTGTGAACAATTTCAGTGTGAGTGTGGGGAGAAAGCACAGCTTTGTGGTTACTGCAGTTCCCCAGCCCTTGCAGAGCTCTCCCACGGCCCTTGCCCATGTCACACCGAGTCCCCTGTCCTGCGATGTTCTGTGTTCTGTGCTCCCTCACCGAGGCACCTTGTGGGGCACCAGGAGAGCATCTGTCCCTGTCTGTGCTGCTGTGCAGGGAAAGGCACTCGTGAAACCCCCTCCTGCAAACTTGGGTGAGTGAAGCCAGAGCAACAGATCCCAACCTCTCAAGAAGTCAGGGTGAAGGTGGCAGAGGAAACTCCCAGTAGACAGAATTCCACCCAGTAATGCCAACCTCAGTGCTGATATCAGCCTAGGACACAGCTTCTAAAACTGCTCATAATGAAAAAGCTGGACACGTTCCTATTTGAAAAGGCTTTTTAAATTCTCCATATGCTTAGTTTAAAAAAATTCCTTTAATCTTTCTGATGTTTGCAGTACCCTGGAGAATAATGAGAGTTCTTTTCTCATTTGATGAGTCTATTGCTTTTACAGGATTTGAAACACTTGCTGACCTGAGTAGCTTATGACAAAACAGGATTTTGAATTCAGATCCAACTTGCTCTGCCTTGCTTCTTTTCCTAATCCAGAGTGAACCTTATCTGTTGTTATTTTGTATTTCGCATGATGGGGTATCATGCCACAGAGAGGACAGAAGGGCCTTGCTCTCAGAGAAGGAAACCTGTGCATCATTCCTAAAAAATCAGAAACATGAGTGGAGAAAAGCAGGAGTTAAACTGGCTCCTGCATAACAGTTGCTTTGTCTTGTGCTTGATGTTCCATCCCCGTGCCTAATTCCTCAGTCTTGTCTTCCATGGTGACTTCGTTAGCAATGAGATGCTAATTAAATTTCATATTTACGATTAGAAAATAAAATCATTGGACCTTTTTTAAATAGATTTTTATGAGTTTTGGCTCAGTTAGCTGAGTCAGCAGCATGGATTCTGCAAGGCTGAACTCACCGGCTTTGAAAAAAAAAGATAAATAGAGCAACTAATGATGAAAGGAGAGTCTAATCTAAAACCTCATACAGTTTCTACACTGTATTAGCTTTTGAGCATAAGAAAAATAAATTTGTTTTCGTTCCTTGTAGAAAGTCATGTAGGAAGAACCCTCCTTTTATTATATCTCAGAGGGTTCAAAGCTTAAAACTTCATTTAATTCTTCAAATCTCAGTTGTGGCTGGAGACTACGCTGAAAAGAGATTGATGCATCAGCAGTGTTTGTCATCACCTGTTAGCTAGCAAAATATTTATTTCACAGCTTAGAATTAACACAGGTAAGCACTGGCACACAGCATCTGCCCTCTTCCCCATGGAATGTGCACTGCTGGAGAGTTTATACAACACTGGAGAACCAGAACTACTTAAATACTGCTGCCAGCCAGATTTATAGGTGCTATAGAGAGCAGTTCCCTATTCATGTAAAAATTAGCACCTCACAAAGCTTTAAAGGCCCATTTTTCCAATACTTAGAATTTGAAGAATGTTCCAGTTGTGAGAAGATTTTTGAAAGCGCTCAACTTCAATTTAAATGTGTACAGAAGCCCTGATTTTAAGAAGTGCTTAATGCTCAGCAGCCGTGTGATTCATAACACTACCTTATCCCACACTCCGAGGCAAGGCTTGCAAAAATCTGCCCATTTATTTTGATGCCTAAATACCACCTGTGCTCTTAGAAAATCTGACCCTAATTACGAGCTGTGCCCTGGAGCAGGAATGAGAAATAGGGGAAATCAATCCTCACGCGTGGGAGCCATTTGCTCGTGCTCATCTTGTGTGTAACCTCACCTCAGACACAAATGCAACACTGCATTTAAAACAAAGGCTTTTCTGCACATTCTGCAAATGATTTTGTCGTCAGCCTGTGCTAAGGAATTATTGTGCTCCACGGCTTAAGATGGGAGAATAAAACAAACTTCCCCTGACTCTGAGGTGGTTACCACCCTTTGTACTGTTAAACATCTCCTGAAGATCAGGGTTTGGGTGCAAATAATCCTGCCAATCTTGCTTTTGTAGTAGTTTTTGTAAATGTTGTTTTAACAGCAGCTGCCCATCCTTAAAGGCTGAGATGCTCACAGATGGAATGTAATTCTGGCATCACTTTACAGTTGTTATTTTCACAAATATTTATTTCCACAGTCAGCAGAGAATTCAATACAATTCTCATACTTCTTCTTACTTTGACTTGTGGTCAGGAACCACACCAGGTGAAGACAAATAGTCAGATTTATTGCTATTTTAGTACTTCGTTTCTTTGGTGTTTCAAAAAAAAATACACATTAACCATGAACTGAACTGGCCAGAGTTTCCTGATGAGACCAGAGTTTAGTTTCTTCCCATGGTTAGTTAATTCTTTGGGGATAAATTTTCCACATGAAAGCTTTACAGTATTTTATTCTCTATCTTCAGAGCAATGGGCTTAGTTATGGAGAGAGCAACAGAAAATGCTTAATTCTTCCTTGCAATGCTTTGAACATAGAAAATGTAGAATTGCCAAGTATTTGGCATTATCTCTTCCCCAAGACAGCAAGACAAGGTCATGGAGACATTACCACTACAGAAATAATGGACGGACAATGTACAAACAGACCATTTTTCCTTTAGATTGCTACAGAAGTGACTTACAGGAGCCCTTCTGCAAGACGGAGAGTGAATAGTCTCTCTGTTTTCCAGAGATTGCTTTCCTGCTCTTAATTGCAGGCCTTTGGTAACAGGGGATGGCTAAGGAAACCCAGCTGGGTTCTCTGCAGGAAAAAGGGACCTGTTTGAGGTCCTCCTCAGGCCCTCCCTGCTCCATGCAGAGCCCCCAGCTTTCTGTGGCTGTGAGAGCACTTCCTCTAAGACTTTCCTCAGCAGCAGTGTCACATTTGAAAGTTACCCACAAGCTCTGTTCAGAGGAAAAGGGAAGTAAGGCAGCCCCCAGTACTTTTGTGCCTGCTATATATAGACTGTAAGTCTGAGAGAGAGGGTGGTGGGTGTAGGTTTCCGGAGCTGCGTGACACAGTCCCACAACACTGGTGAAAAAAGAGAGAGGGCACAGAGCAAGAAGAGGAGGTGACCAGAAATCACAAGTGGGGAAGATCTGGTCATAAAACAAGCACAACCATTTCCATGTGCAAGGAGTAAAATATCAAGCTCCTTCTGATTCCTGGTGAGGTTTTGCCCTTCCTTGGCCAGGCTGCTGTAATTTCTTGTTGGCTTTTTCTCATCAAATGGTATCCAGTTGTCATCTGTGTGTGTAGTGTGCTGCTGGCTGAGATGTTCCTGCAGCTCTGAGCAAGGTGCAAGGATTTGGCCAATGAGCAGAGCACCCAGGACTATGGCAGACTGTGGCTATGAGTGAAGCTCACCTCTTCCGGTGAGGTGTTGGTTGTGTAAGGTATGTATGACATTGTTCCAGCTGCAGTGGAGCTACAGGAGAGCAGCCTGCTCTTTAAAATTAGAGTCTGTTTTAAAGTAATGGTTACAAAGAGGTCACAAAAAGGAATAAGGTGGAGATACCTGGTTTATCTACATAACCTATGCATTTACATAAAATGATCAAAATGGATGTGTGAACCGTGAGAGTTGTCAGCTTTAGGAGACTGGCCAGTGTTTGATCCAACAGGATGTGTTGTTGGAAATCAGAAGCTAAACACAAATGGGTAAGTCTTCACAGAGCTAGGTGGGAGCTATTATACCTTTGCAGAGTATTTAGGATATTTAACTGAATCACATTCTCATCACGATCGGTGCATGCTGCTCTTGTAGTGCAGTAAACATTTTGCATGGGGGTTGTGTTTCACATGTTTGGAGTATTTGTTTCTTATTTGTTCTTTCTTTGTATTTTGTGTGTTTTGACTGGCTGTGGGATTCTTTAACAGCTGGAGCTGTGCCAGGGGAGGTTTAGGTTGTATATCAGGAAAAGGTTCTTCTCCCAGATGTTGGTCAGGCACTGACCAGGCTCCCCAAGGAATGGGCATGGCCCCAAGGCTGCCAGAGCTCCAAGAGCATTTGGACACTGCTCTCAGGCACAGGGTGGGATTGCTGGGTGTCCCGTGCGGGGCCAGGAGCTGGACTGGCTGATCCTTGTGGGTCCCTTCCAACTCAGAACATTCCATGATTCTATGATTCTCCATATAGATTTCTGTCTTATTTTCCTACCATGTTATAAAGCCATCCTATAGGAAATACTATTTTCAAACTTTCCTGGGCCATGGTGAATTACAGTGAGATCATCTCACAGTATTCAAGATTGGAGAGTGACCTCTTCTGTTTTAAGAATGGCCTACACATTTACTGTCAATTGTTTCCAAATTTGGAGATTAAGTGAGTGCAGTCCTCTCCTCGAATGCGTTCTGCGTTATCCTTTGACTGCTTGGAGATGACAGTATCACCTACAGAGGGTCATTATCTGACTAGATGGAAAGTGTTCTTCTCTCTGTTATTTTTTTAAACTTCTGTAATATAAGAGTTTGTATAAAGTGACAATTTTTTCAAGAAACAGACTAGGTGGGAGTTTTGTTTGGCAGAGCTACAATTCTTTCTCTCTTCCTGATGTGACTTGTATTAATAGAAGTGAAATGTTAACAGCACTGATAAGAATCAGGCTGTCTGTGCCAGGGTTGTGCGGGTTTCATATGTACCAGTTAATGAACCCTTGTCCTTACCAGGTTCTTATGTAGCTCAATCTGTGGAGATCCCTCACAGACTCTGGCTCTCTGTACCAAAGAATGTGCTAGGGTTTGTAATTCGAGCACACGTTTGCTGGAGCCTAACCTACTGTCATCAAAGCCATTGCATCTTTGAGCAACTTGAATTTTTAATTCAACACACAGGACTTGCCCCCAGCTGTGCCTCCTCCTCCTCCTCCTGAGCTGGCGAGAATCTCATTATCAATTGTAAAAACAAAGTGAGTCAGTCTAAAGAAAAAATTAACCTGGGACTCAGTAATGACTTGTGGACCAGCAATCTCAGGAGCCTCAGCAGCCCGAGGATGACAGCTTCTTTCTTAGATCTTGGCTTTTAGCACACATTAGTTGAAAGGAAATGCTTGTGTCATTAGCTGGTGCTCCAGAACAGAAGGGCAGCTATATAAACATATTTGTACTACGTTAGCACAGCAATTTCTGCTGCCCTCCTCATCACCATGCGGAACAGGACGGAGCATGTGTAGATTAAAGCATTTATTAAATGTCAGGCGCTCAGCTCTCCACTGCTACTTTGCAAATCCTTTAAAATAGATGCACTGAAGTCCTGTGGTAAATTATTTATTTTAATTACTCTGCCATTATCTTGATTTGCATGCTTAGAAGTAATGCTGATTTTTAATGTTTCAGGATCTGTGGAAAGTCCTTCCCTATTTATTCCCGCATTCTTTGCCTTTGCCTTTAGTAAGGCCTTTCCTATTCTCATCTCTGTCTCGCTTTTGTTCCTCACTTTCATTCTGTTGAGTTCCTCTTTCTCTTTCTTTTTCTTTTTCTGTTCCCTTTTTATATTTCCTTTCCCTTGACCTCACCATTTTTCACCCTCAAATCTCATCTCTCTCCCCCCTCTTCACTTTTTTTTCTGCATCTCTCATTGTTCATGTCTCTCATTTCTCATTTACTTTTACACATATTAGCATTGAATAATGGCAGCATGGCAGTTTCTGAAACCTGGGAATCAGATTCTCAAACAATATGTGAAAACAGAATAATACCCATCTAATCACCAGTGTAGATATTGGCATCAGGAGACAAATCTTTATCCATGGACCCCAGAGGGAACCCAAGTGACTCAGGGTGGCTGGAAACCAATCTTTGGAGAGCATTCCAAGGTGGAAGTATAAAATGGTGGAATGAAGAGTTTTGAGCAGAGCATTTTCCATTCACTAGAGAGGAACTGGATTTTTACATTCATGCCTAATTCAAAATGGTGAGATTAATCCACCCCCAAAATTTGCTCCTCTCTCAGTAGTGCTTAAACTGTGTGTTACTGCCAGAGCTGGAAGCAGCTTCGTTGTTTGTAGGAAATAGTGACACAGAAAACGACAGTTGCCAAAACATCGTTTCAGCTATTTGCAGAGGAGGATTTTTCCATTGTCTTTGTTTATTATCAATAATGTGTGTGCTACAACCAAAGCTGATTGGATGCTGCCTGTTCGAGGCAGCACGACCTGCTGTCAGTTGGCCATTGAGCAAAATGAGTCACTTCCTTCCCGTGAGATCAGGTGATGCGAGCTTGGAGCCTCTAAAGCTGCCAGACTCGAGGAAGAGGTACACCAGACACTGCCAGAAGGTGGGGTGTAAAATGGAAAAGCACAGATCTCAGCCTTTCATGAAACAGAAGTCATTACAGGATCCTAAGGAGTATTGCTGCACTGATTGGGGTCTTTGCAACAGTATTGCATTGGGCAAAATAATGTTCTTAATGTGTAAGTAGCGTTTTCCTCCAGAAAGCAATAGGCACTGTATAGAATTTCATTTGCAATTTCAAAACACACAGAATCTCGATGTAGTAAGCGTGGAATTCAGTTCGTTCATTGTTCAGTTCTTAGGCAATATTGTCCTGCAATATTGAACACTTGTCTGGTTTTGTTCCACACGGTGTTTTCTCGTTTAGCTGGTTCTAAGCAAACTGTTGGGTGTCCTGACTGACACCACCAGTAATTGATCTGTGCTTTATGTATGAGTTACCCTTCCTTTTTTTTTTTGAGATGGGGTTTTATATGGATCTGAAAGTAAATAAAGACAAAGGAAGCAATAATTAAAGAGAGTTCCAAGAGTATTAATTCTTCTGACCCCCTTTCTGTTAGGACAGGAATAGTGATTAGACATAAATCTCTGATTTATTCCATTGCTTGGTTTGGTTTTTTTCAGAGGGCAGAAGTATTGAATGAGAGCAACAGAACAGAATCCTTCATTTCTTCTTCTCTCACTCGGTTGTTGAGCTTATAGTTATGAAAATGAAGGGAATTTTCTTTCTCCCTTCTGAAGCCAGATGAAGATGCCTCCAGAGATCTCTGAACCAGTTAGGGAGATTGGTTTGCTTCCTTCTCCCTCTCTTCTCTTCAGAAAATGGGAGTACTAGTCATGTTAGCTACTGAAGATCTAGCTTTACCTCCCTGAAGCCTTGAAGGTCTGCTGGTGTTTGGGGTTTCTTTTGTAGGCTGTGTGGAACAGGAAGATTGACTCAATTGAATTGAATAGGACATTTTTGTGCAAAAATAATCCTATTTTGTGTTTAAAGCTTCTTGCTCTTCTATTACTTTGGTATCTCTTATTCAATTTTTTTTCTTTTATATTTTGTTGAAATAAGTAAGCTGGTTGAATCTCTTGTATAAAGAAGGGGTTCTGAGATACACAGAATGGTTCTTTTCATGTGCATCACTATGACCCAAAATAGAAATACAGCCCAGCCCACTCAACAGTGCTGCTGCCTTCAGAAAGTGTTCTGAGGCCTGCCAAGTCTGAAGTAATAAAACTGCACTAATAATAAATGTTTTTCTGGGGACTTTCCATCTCAGTGGCTCCAATTGCAGTCACTAATTAACAAGTCCTACCTTGTCATAAACATACCCGTGCCAGCCTTGTTTTCAGGTGGGGACACTGAGGTAGAAAGAATGGATATAAAGTGCAAATTCTTAAAGGCAGATGAAGACATTGTCTCGTCTCCTTTGGGAGTCTGGATTTAGACATCTGTATCGAAAAAAAATTGCCAGGATAGGTAAGCAAATTTAGTCCTCTTTATCAATGTTTAAGCCTTTTAAAAGTGGTTTTCAGTACCACAGAACATCCAGAGAGCAGCCAGAATAATTGGAAACTGCTGGTATTCAGCATTTCAGAAAGCCTGGAGGGCACACAGAGCTCTCCTGTCCTTAAGCAAAGGAATATAATTTCCTTATCACACTTTAAACTGTGACTTTCCTCTAAAAGTAAAAATAGCTCTAAATCCCTTTGTGGTTTTGTGGTTCTCTGATATTGCAAATCTGCACATATCCACACAAGCAGCTTTTGAGAAAATCACCCAGTTGTTACACTTTGTCATGTGAGGTGCTGTACAAACTGCAGGGAGAAAAGACATTGCCCCATGGACTCTGGAGATGTGCAGAGAAAGATGTAGAACAACAGTCTCAAATTGTTGAGGATAATTAGATACACAGTTTTAGAGTGTTGTTTACATCTTTATTTTTGGTTTAAAGTATGATGATTTATATGTAATTCTTTCATACTGAGCATTCAACATAAAATTCTGTTCTTATTAACTTATAATATTGAAAACATTTTGTGTGCTGGGGTTTCTTTTTAAATACTGCCAGTCTGCAAGCATCTGTGACAAATGCAGAGATCCAAAACATTACAATAGATTACCTCTTCCAAAATAAACTTTCTTCTGCTTCTCAGTATGAAGACAAAACCCTTTTTTCATATTTCACAAAGGGGATATCAGGAAATCAGAAACCTGAGCTGAAATCTGCATTTGCAGTCGGCTACACGGCAGTTCCTGAGTATTGACAGGCTGGCAGGAATTGAGAGCACGGGCATGCAAATAATTAAACAGCTGAAGGGTTAATTTCTGCACCATCATCAAACAAAGCACAAAAAAACCAAAAAATGAAGCTTTAGATGTGACCTGATGATGAGCACTTTATAGAACCCCTGGGTCTGAAGCCTGCAGGCTTTATTCCCTTGATCAGTGGAGAGTGTCACTGACATATGAGAGTGTGGAGTCTGAGTGAGAACAGAGAGCAGCTTTAACTGCAAGGTGATTTGTTCAGCTGAAAAATACACCACGAGCAAACCAGCAAACATACAGAACAATTCATTTGTGTGTAACAGCCAGCAGAAGGATAGTCCCTGAGAGAGCAAAGGAGACAAGGGAGCAGAGTGTTCCCTTTAATGTAAAAAGGGATTCTCTCTTTTATTTGTCTACATCTACAGAGACCTTCGAAATAGATGGAACTAGCTGAGATTATTACTGGATTAAGCTCTCCTGCAGGTAAAAGCTATTTTGTATACTAACTACTGAAAGGAGCAGCAGGAGAGCAATTTTTTAATTGCTGTGGTGATTTCTGATTTCTTTTTGCTTAATGTCTGTTGAAGTCAGTCCAAGTCTGTGACTTCACACCTGTGATTTGTAACGGATGCCATAGTATTTCTATGAAATATCACAACTCCTGGATGTGTTAGTTTACAGCTCAAGAGGTGTTGGAATCACAAAGTAGATAATGGTAATAAAGATCAGATTAAATAAGTGATTACACGTTTGAAAATATTTTAAATCTGTCATTTTTAATTTTATAAGTGAAAACAACTTTTCTGCAATATCATCATAGGAAGGAAGACAGAAGCAGGGAATAAGGGCTATTAAATGCCTAGAAAATGCATGTTCTGCTAAAAAACTTCTAAAATTAAAGCCAGTAATACAAGACCTTTATTGGTTTCCCACTGAGTTTCAGTTGTTACATCTGAGTTTTTGACCAGCACACCAAAATTTCAGCCAATGGCAAGCATTTTGTTTCCTATTCAATATTATATTAAATACTAAATCAAATAATTATTTGCTCAGTAGGAGGAGTTCTAATATCAGCTGTTCATTGCTGTTTTCTCTGGAACAGCTCCACGGGACACTGGAGCTCTGCTCTGCACAGGGGGTTGTGCTCTTACAAAGACCCAGCCAAAGACTCCCAACAAAGGCAGCGCCTCAAGCTCCGGGAAGGGGAGGAGAGATACCTGTTCCACATCCCTGGGAGCTGAGGGACAGCACAGGGAGTTAGGACAGAGCTTAGCTGTGATTCTGGCAAGGCATTTCCAAGGTGGAATTCCAAGGAAGAAAGCAAAAGGGAGAGTCTGACATTCCTACATGGCAGTGAAGGGCCACTCCACTAAATATCATTTCTCAGGGCTTACTCCTTATAATAGACTGTGTTTAGCAGGTGTTTGCTACCAGAAATCTCCTTTTAAAATTCTTAGCCACTCATCCAATATACTTATTACTTTCCCATTAAATATTATGTCCCCAAAATAACAGTGTGGATGTATTATGCCCATACACAAGGGACTATTAGATAAAGTTCTTTTTTTAATGTCAGGTTAAAAAAAAAAGCATATTCATGTTGAGAAATACGCTGATGAGTGAACTCTTCTTTGAATCATTTAGAAGAGAAATCCCTTACTAATGTCCTGAGGGAACTGCTGACGGTGTGCAATAATTTCTGGTTCAGCGCAGCAGATTACAAGATATCTTGCGTTTTATGAAATTCAGGCAAGTGCTTCTTTTGCACTCTGAGGTCCATCCATGAGCTCCCTGGTACACTCCCAGAAATTAAAGGGCCTGTGACTCTCCTTTTTTCAGCCGCAGTGGATGGCTGTGGCTGTGAGCTGACTTAGGTACTGTGTGACCTTCTGCTTCACTGCCTTCTACTCCCCAAAGTCCAGCTTCTCCAAGTATGTAGCGTTTGTTAAATTCACCTTTGAAGTGAAATACAGTTACTTCCAGAATAAGTGGTGGAGACTGAGGCTCATGAGAATGTGTGAGGACTTCAGATGAACCTCTTTCACCTTTAGTATTCCTCCCACTGCATCCTGCTTTGTAAAGCTTTTTCTCCATTGTTTTACCTTTATTCTGCTCATTGCTTCAGTGTCATTTTTACCACACATAAATAACAGCATTCAGTGAGAATTTCACCCAGCCAGTGTGGAGTGCATAAGATCAGGGAGATTTTTTCCCCCAGCTGCAGCCTTGCCCCATGATTCTGGATCCCACTGAACTGCCCTGGTCTTCCTGGCCCTCTGAGGACTGCTGTCTCTCCCAGAATATTCAATAGCAGTCACTGGAGTAATGAATCCACATGCAAGCATCAAAGCAAATGTAGAATAAGTGGCTGCTAGGATGTGAAACTGCAAAGAAAAGAACTCTGCTAGAGTACAGGAGAAGAGCAGAGCCCCTGGCAATATTCCCTTCACTTGCCCATACTGTGAAGAACCATCCAAATTTTTCTCATAGAGATATTGAAACCCAGACTAGGATTTTTGACAAATTGGGAAAGCTTTTAAAAGCATCAAGCAGAGAGCATGCATTGTTTTTGTAGGAATATTCTGTATTTCATTATGTGAGAACACTGACAAACACATTATTTAGCAGATTAGCACTTTTGGCTTTAGTTTTCAAAATGAGGAATTAATAGCCCTTGGCTATGCAGTTTATGAGCTGGTTTTGCCCAGGGATGCTCAGTGTAACACAGGCTGCTCCCCAGTTCCAACAGTTGGTAGCTGAGAAAAACAGCATGTTACTTTTGAGGTCTTTAGTTACTGATTACCAGCAAAGCCTCATAAAGCACAGCTCTCATCTCATATGATCCAAGAACTGCATATTCTTCTTCCACCAGGGTCTCTGAACTTGAAACAGAAGCTTATGTTCCACGTGCCACCTGGATCACGAGGTTCTGTGAAAGCTAGAATGCAAAAATAGTACTAAGAAAAAGGTTAATATTTATTACAAAAAAAAGAGGGAAAGATTTTTTTTTTTACAAAGTGTCTTTAGTTTTAACTCCAGTACGAGTTTTCTTGCCTCACTGTAGCCTGCCATGTAACCTTCTCTAATGAGGTGGGTACAAATTAGGAGCTGGCAGGAAATTGCTTCGCAAGCAGTCAGAAACCGTGTGACAACATTTGCATGAGTCAAGAACATTTTCAGACTGCGGTGACACAGTGCTGTCACCTCCCCCCTCCTGCGAGGAAAGGCAAGGTCTGAGCTCCCAGGTACCTGTACTCACACCCCTCAGTGCATCCACAGCCAGCTGCAGACACAGACCTGCCTTAACTGTTCTTGTGTGCAGCCACTTACAGGTGCTGGCTCATCACATCTGTGCAGGTTCACCTCAGTACGGCTGAGAGGAGCAAAGGAGGTGAGGATGAAAGCCTTCATTGCCTGCAGCCAGTATTTGTCTTTGCTCCGAGCCCTGCAGGTTCATTCCCTTCTTGCCTTGCACTGTGCCCTTTGCCATTGCCTCTCTTGAGCAGAGGGATCCTCTGACTTGTAGAGACCTTGGTGGAGTTGGCTGAGTGCAGATTCATCACTGGAGAGCGATGAGCAATAGATCATAGACTCAAGATAGCACTTCTGTGAACTGTCATTTCCCAATGAGCTGCGGACAGGCTGCACTTCAAACAGCTTCAATATTGGGCAAACTCAGCATTAGTCAGAAGTGGTTCTGAGCTCATCCTATATGGCATGGAAGCACAAAAAGGTACTGGGATTGAAGCTGTCCAGCTTGGTGTTCATTTGCCAGTTGTTTCCCTTGCTCAGGAGCGGAGCCAGAGATGGATGACTGCCTGGAGACACTGAAAGACGAGGAGGAGGCTTTGTGGGAAAATGTGGAGTGCAACCGGCACATGCTGAGCCGCTACATCAACCCAGCCAAGCTGACCCCCTACTTACGGCAGTGCAAAGTCATCGATGAGCAGGATGAGGATGAGGTGCTCAATTCCCTTATGCTGCCCTCCAAAATTAACAGAGCAGGTAATTATCTGGTCAGTGGCTCTATCTGCATCCCTGTCTGAACAGCTTTGCTTTGCTAAGTCAGGAGGGATGTGTAACTGTATCAAGTTACACATTATCAAATGAAAACCCTTTATCTTATTTACAGGAGGTTTAAAGGAAGGGGGGATTCTACTGCTATTTTGATAACAAAGACTCTTTCGAGTGCTGTGCAGACTGGAGCTCATGGGGTTCAAATTCCCATCAAAGCCTTGGCAAATATTTCAGTTAACATGAGCAGCAGCCAGTGCCATTCCAGGAGCAGCTTTTTAGCTGTCTTGCAGTACTTTGTGATTTGTCACTGGAGGATCTGCCATCCTTGCCTTGTAAAGGCTGCACTGAATAACTTGTCCTTTGAAATTTCTGTTCCAGAGACCAATTTGCCCACACTCCTTCAGAATAACAATCAGCACAAACATATAGAATTGGTGGCATTACTTTATGGGCTCAGCTGAACTCAGTTAATCAGCCAGATTTTGCACAGCTCGTTGCTGTGGCAGAGATGAACCTTAGGCAGATCTGACTTCAGGAATGTGGTACTTGCTCATGCTGCTGGTGGGGCTGATGTGTCACCTCTCTGCTGTCTGTGCCCAGGCCGACTGCTGGACATCCTCCATACCAAGGGCCAGAGGGGCTACGTGGTGTTCTTAGAGAGCCTGGAGTTTTACTACCCTGAACTCTACAAACTGGTGACAGGGAAAGAACCTACACGGAGATTTTCCACTATTGTTGGTGAGTAGAATCAATCACAAAGGAGCCTGTTGAAGTAAGGACTGTCTGGAAGACTGTCTTGGTTTTTTTCGGGAAATAAGTAGAAATAAAAGCTAATCTTGTTGTAGCTTTTCAGTCCCCTTCAAAGCAAAATGTGGTAGGTGATGTATAAAGCAAAGGAACATCCCAGCTGTCTGAATGAAGCTGAAGAGCTTCAAATGGAATGATAGACATCACCAGAAATCTCAAGAGAAGCTATATTGGAACAGTGGACTAAATTACACTGACGACCTACACATGTGCAGCACATTTGAAGCATTCAGATTAATTGTGCTTGTACAGATCCATTTTACAAAGGTTGTGCTATTTCCACAGGCTCAGCTGAAACAAGACGAATGTAAAGGCTTCATCTTCTATCCAGACAAGAAGTGTGTATATTGTGATTCTGATACCAGCGTGCTGTGTAATATCTGTACTGTTAGACATACAGATGTGTATGAAATAGTGCAAATTCTGCACTTCTGTACATATTCTGGCCACTTGTTTCTTACTTAGTTCTGCTGATCCTACTTATTAATAATGTAACTTAAATAAGGTACTTCACTAGGCACTGATAAGCTGTTCAAACATTTTCAGTGGAGGAGGGACATGAAGGCCTTACCCATTTCCTAATGAATGAGATCATCAAGCTCCAGCAGCAAGTGAAGTCTAAAGACGTGCAGCGCTGTGAGCTCCTGGCCAAATCCCGCCAGCTGGAGGATGAGCAAAAGCAGCTAAAGCTGAACAACATGGAGCTGCTGACCTTCCAGGAGAGATACAACAAGATGAAGGAGGAGAGGAACAACTACAACGATGAGCTGGTCAAGGTGAAAGATGAGAACTACAATCTGGCCATGAGATATGCCCAGCTGAGTGACGAGAAGAGCATGGCTGTGATAAGGAGCCGAGACCTGCAGTTGGAGGTGAGAAAAATGCTCTGGGGTGCTTTAGTCAGCAGCAGAAATGGAGGGTGCCAGTGGCATCTGGGAAAATGAGACAGCAGAAAGGTGTAAAGCTCTCATTTGCTTTGCTTACCCAGATGATCGGAGGCATCACTGTACAGAAATGCCAAATGCAGTGAGGTATATTAATGGCAGATAGTGAATTAACAGAACGCAAGTGAAAATAAAATTTAAAACATACTTGCTTGCTAAAAACATAATTTTAGCTTGTTTAGGCTTAGTAATATCTTGGTACAGTTATCCAGCAGCACTACAGTTGCTGGGGGTTTATTCAGAAACATATCCTGAGTTTTCTCCTGTTTTTCCTGATCCAGATGGTCTATGTGCAAAAAGCACAATGTGTGGTCAGCCTCTTCAATGTTCATTCTGTTTCATATCTCTTTATTTATTGGAGGATTGAGGATGTACCACTTTTTTTTAGTCCAGGTGTTCTAAAAGTTCACAACCAGCCTGTATGAGTTGTAGCTGGCAAGTAGCAGGTTTGTACTTGAGACTTCACCAGTTCAGTTGCGGACATTCAACACCCAATTACCAACTTCTTGTTAGCATTCACAGTTTAAACTATTTTTCCCCCTATGTTTTCACCTGGAAGTGAGAACTTTTTCAGAGTATTAAGTGTCAGAGCTAGGAAGGATTCCCTTCCTCTCCTCTTTCTCCTTTTCACTCTCCCTGGGTGCTCTAGATTGACCAGCTGAAGCATCGCTTGAACAAGGTGGAAGAGGAGTGCAAGCTGGAGAGGAACCAGTCTTTGAAGCTGAAAAATGATATTGAAAACCGACCCAAAAAGGAACAGGTTCTGGAGCTGGAGCGGGAAAACGAGATGATGAAGACTAAAATCCAGGAGTTACAGTCCATCATTCAGGTATAAAAGCAAATTGCTGCCTTTAAAATCCAAACTCACACATACTCCAGTTACAGTGCTGGAAGTGTTGGCTGAAACCACTGCCTGCAAAGCTACAATCAGCGTAAGTGCAAAGTTTGGACAAACAGAAGGCTGGTTGTAAAGCTCCCAGCTGCCTGGAGTGCTCCCTGCACAGACACATGCATGAGGAGGAGTTCTACAAAAACAGTCCTCTAAAAAAATCGAGTGTACATGAGAAACTGGTTCTTCCAAGAGTTCAGTGTTGAATTGATGAACATTGTACCAGCCTGTCACTACAAAGCTGTGTTAAACAGCCAGCCCAGAAATTTCTGACAGTTGCTCTGTGTACCCTGTGTGAGGCTATTGTCATATCTTTGCCAGAAGGTTTCAATGAAGCAGAGGGTAATAAAGGTTCTGTACTTGAGTAGTCACTAAGCACCAGGGTGCCCTGTAGAACCCTGCTGTAACTTGCACAGGGAGCTCAACTAACGTGTGTTTGGGCAGGTAGGGAAAACAAATGACATGCAGCACATTTAGAGCTTAGCCAAATAATGGGATATATGTGAGACTACTTAGCACTTTGTTGGAAAAGGCTTGTGGCATTTTAAAATGGCACTTAAAAATTACCAATAGAAGGCCTTTCAGAAATGGCTGTAGCCTCTAGCAGTGCCTAATGATTTTAGTTCTAACACAAATCCAATTCAAAGGTTGAAAAGGAGTGTAGGATAGAAGATTCTGGGAGTTCTGGTCCATGTAGGTCTCTTATATTAATTGAAATGGTCTTATAGCAGTTAAAGAAACAGAGAAATAGCTAAAAACAGGATTCAAATTCTCCTAAGCAAAAGTATAAATAAACTCGAACCAGTTTGTTTTAGAAATGCTTAAGTACGCTTAGAAATACTGGATAACCAAAATGTCCCTGAAATCTGCAACTCAGTCTAGGTATTTCAAAAGTAAATATGCATATTCCTTGCTGGCATTTTATGCTTTTTTCATCTTCCATTTATGGTTAATTTTGGATGGCAATTATGTGTTGGAATCTGCTTTGGTAATCTTGTTAATTTTAAATCTGAAGGAAATTATATTCCTGGACAGTGTGGAAAATGAAGCAGTGGTACAAGGTACTCCAGGCATGTTTAAAATTCTCTGAGCACAGCCCTGCAAAGCCTGTGCATGCCTTAAAAATTCTCCTGAATATTTTCTTAGGCCCTGCTCTTTGGAAAAGGGTGATTTTTGTGCTCAGTGAGAGCTGATTAATAGAAAAGAGTTTTGAATGCAGGGCTTGGTCAGAAGAATTGTCACTGCATCCAAACCGGATCAAATTACAGCCAGTACAATAGACCAGTAAAACAGTTCCTTCATCAGATTATTCTGACAGCGAGACAGATTTTATTCATCTTTTCTGACAATGCTTTAAAGTATGAACAAATGTCCATCTCTTCTCCTGCTTTCTCATTGCAGTACTTTGTTCATTTGCTATTCCTCTTGCTTGTTACTGTCTTTGATACTTTTCTCCCTGCAAAACTATTTTCTGTTTCCCTGGCCTGGCTCTAAAAAATGTCTTTCCTCAGGCTGACAAGAGGGGTTTGCCAGATTCAGACAAAGCCATTTTGGATATTCTGGAACACGACCGTAAGGAGGCACTGGAGGATCGTCATGAGCTGGTCAACAAGATCTTTAATCTCCAAGAGGAGATTCGTCATGTGGAGGACTTGAGAGACAAGGTGAGAAATGGAAGGGTAGAGAGATGGAATATCTCAGGTTAGTGCCCAAAATGCCTCTGAGAGCAGTGGTGGTTAACAGTGTGTCATTTTCAGTATCTTGAGGAGAAAGAAGATTTGGAGTTAAAGTGCTCAACACTAGGAAAAGACTGTGAGATGTACAAGCACCGCATGAACACTGTGATGATACAGCTGGAAGAGGTGGAAAAGGAGCGGGACCAGGTATCTCACAGTTAAAGTGGGGGAAATCAATAGCAAAAGCCTCTATCTCCTCTGTGTCACTTTGGGGAATTGTGGGTAATTGGGCCCAAAATACCATTATAAAATAAGCAGTTAAAAGAATTACTTGTTGGGATTTGCATTACGGTAATTAAACACAGGGTAATATTGGGTTGTTTCCACAGTGTAGCATCTGGCAGGCAGGACTGGGATCTTAACAACAGCTCCTGCAAGGCTTTATGTCAGTGTCAAGTCACCCCATTTGCTCTCTGGGACATTTTCCCACCAACCCAGAGGGAAATGTAAATGAACCACTCTCATCATCATAATTTTTAATGGTGCTGCTGTGGCACATCTGACTGCTGTGTTAATGGGTGACTGGGTACCACTTCTGAAATGCCCATTGCAAACACCTCACAAACAAAAGCAGCAGGAGGAGGGTCTGGTGCCCAGGTGCCACAGAGGTTTCTTGCCCCGCTGCAGGCATTCCGCTCGCGCGACGAGGCTCAGACCCAGTACTCACACTGTCTGATTGAGAAGGATAAATACAGGAAGCAGATCCGGGAGCTGGAGGAGAGGAACGACGAGCTCCGAATCGAGGTGGTGCGGAAGGAAGCGTGCATTGTCAACCTGGAGTGCAAACTCCGGCGCCTCTCCAAGGACAACAACTTCCTCGACCAGGTACGGCTGAGCAAGACAGACATGATCTCTTTTGTTAAGACTCCCTTTTGCGAAGGTTTTGGTCTGGAAGGGAGACGGGACTTTTTTAATTCTTTCCATGAATTAACTGAAAAAAATAATCTCCTCCTACTAAATGTCAGTGTTGTGAATTCTTTGCTGTAGTGTTGTTCAAGTTGTCTGTCGTGCACATGGCTTCCCAAAGGCTGCCATTCCACAGCTTGACTTTAAATGAAAGATTCCACAGCTTGACTTTAAATGAAAGGGAAAGAAATGCAGAAAACCAATTATTTTCTATGCTGGGGTAGAAACTACAAATATTTTTAGGAATGTGAGTGAAACAGAATTCAGTCAGTGAACAGAAATCCCCACAAATCTCAACCCAAATTATTGATCGGGTTTAGAACCACATTCTATGTGAGCTTCTGAAGCACGCAGTCTCAATAGGTTCAATCAGATTGCTCTAAAGGAAGGTCATGAGTTGTACCAAGCTGGTCTCAGAAGTAAAGTGTTCCCTTGTGATCTTTAGACTTTGCCACGGAATCTTCCCATTACCGTTATCTCCCAGGCCTTTGGGACTTCTGGCCCAAAAGCCAATGGTCAGGAAGCCGATGACTCCTCCACTTCTGAAGACTCTCCAGAAGACAACAAATTCTTCTTGCCTGATCAAGTGCGTCTCAAGAGAAGAGTGAACCTAAAGGGGATCCAGGTGTGTCTGAGTCTGAGGCTGGAATGATACAGAGCAGGGACTGTTAGAACTATCAGACATAACACATGTTGTGGCCGTGCCTTTGAAACTGCTGTAAAGATAAGAATAGATTTGTGTATGATAGTGAGCTGTCAGTTTTTGCCCTATGGTGATTTGCATCTTGAGGAACAGATCTAATCAGGCTTTATAGACTATTTTCTGTCCCTTCTCGCCATTTTCTGTTTTCTTCTTGCTTCTGCTGTTCATTCACATTCTTGGAGCGTTGTCAATAAATTGATTCTTTTCCTCCTTAACATTAGTGGAAAAAAAAAATGACATAATGCCTGAGGTCCAACACACACTGAAGGAGAAAAACGAAGCGTTGGAGGAAAAGCTCTCAGCAGCTGGAAGGAAAAATAGAAAGAAATGGACACAATCTAGACCAAAATTAACTATCTAATTTAGAATTAAATTATGGCAATTTCCTCACCCCTGACAGGAAGGGGTAGCATGAGTTAGGTTCATGATTTCCCCGACCAGCTGCATTCTCACAGCTATTATCTGATGCTGTATGCATGAATTGTAAAAAAACCCCACAAAAATCTAACATTCAGGCTTTTGAGGTTCTCTTTCCTTTCATCTGCATTTGAATTCTCCCTGCCCTTCACAATCTTTCTGAGCTCTGACTGTCATTATTACTTATGGCGATAGAGCTGCATTTTTCACATTGCACACTCCAAAAGGATGCCTGTTGTATTAACAGCTGCCTGAAACCAGTCCCAAGGCACCCACTTCACCTTTCGTCTCTTTGTTTCCTCAGCAGAATCTGGAAATTGCAATGCATTTGGGCCAGACATTCAAAAGTAGTCAGGTAGCTAACCCTCCATCACTGCTGTGGTATTTAGATACGTAAATGTCTTCTAAATTTTGGGTCCTGTTGTTTAAAGGAGGGCAAGTATATTACAACCTAACAGTGAAAAAAGGTGGTGAAAATATCTGGTTTACAGTGTGTGGCAAATATTCTGCATTTGTGCTGATTTTTGTCCTCTTTCTTTTAGATAAGTCCAAGAGCTAAATCCCCTGTCAGCATGAACAAAACATCAGAGTTTCAAGGTCAGAAAGAGCACCCATGTCCTTATTCCTTTTCCACTGCTTTGTCTCTTTCACTTAATCTCTTTAAGTTGTTTTAACAAATATGCCAACCAGGGAAATTCTTAACTAAGTCCAAGTCAGTAAAAAAACCAGCAGTTTCTCTCACAGATACCAATGTAATAATTTAAAGTAGTCAAGTGTTCTACCTCACTGTCCTCTCCATCCGAAGATACCCCCACAGGCACACAATGTGCATCCCATAGCTTAGCTAAATTTTCTGTTTACTCAGTTTTCCATTTAGTTTACAGAAGTTGTAAAGTCATTTGTGTAACATCTGTACTAAAAATCATTATACCATTCTCTTTTTGCTGTTGGAAAAATCATTCAAGCTGAAAAGGCCCTAATCTAGTGATTGTCTAATGAGTTCCTTTGTCCTTCAGCAAAAGAGAATTAGTTTTAAATCTAAAGCATTACAAAGGCTGGGAGAGGGGGATTGACCCACGCCCCAGCCAGCTGCCAAGTTACCAAATTCATTGCTGCACACTCATGTTTGAGCTACTCCTAATTCCTCCTGCTATTTGTGTAACACTATCCCTGAACCAAACAGCATCAGAGGCAGCACTTCCTTCAGTTGTTGTGTGTGACAGTGTGCCCCTGTTGTACGAAATACCATGGCAAACACGGCTCCTGCTCCAAGGTATTCCGTGTTAAACAGCAGCTTTGCTGTCGGGCAGTGTGCAACATCAGTACCAATCAGTACCCTCAGTGTGCTGAGGAAGGGGAGGAGTCCACGTTCACTCTGTGTTACCTGGGGCTGTGGAGAGATCTCAGGTTTACAGGATCTTGGGCTTCTTGATCCTTGTTGTAAGTTTTTTGTAGTAAAAATGTGTAATTCAGTGAGCCCACCTTGCAGATCACAGGTGATGAAGTTAGAACATAAATTAATGAAACAATCCTTCTTCGATTTGTCAAATAGCATTCACAGGTTTATCAAAAATGTCAAAAATGGGCAGGACAGAGTTGAGTGACAAAGTGGGCAGGAGTCTGTGCAGAGGGGTGGGAATTTCTGTGCTTTGTCGGGAACTGTCGGGGAAGGTTTGGGAGCCAGAGGGGCAGGGCAGGAGTGTGTCTGGGGCCCTGTCACGTACAAGATCAGCTGAACTGGAAAGAGACCATAAGTACAGTGGCACACCTGTGAAAGACTCTGCATTGGAAGTGCTCTGACATGCTTCTCTCTGGTGTGTTTTGTCTGTGTTTCCCTGTGTCCCCGCGAGTGCAGCAGTCAGAGCACAGGATGAAGACGGGGCCGAGGGCAGCACTGGCCGCACAGACACGAGCTCCTCTGTGTCCATCAGTAACTCCATCAGCAGCTATGAAGTCACCAAGATTGTAAGGATGCCCCTTGCCTGTCTACAACTATCTCTCCTAATGTGGTTCAGAGCTTTCACAACCCAGCATTAGCACTTCCCCAGCATCCCAGCTGTGATCCCATTCAAGGCCCTTGTCAGAAGCTCCCTTAATCCTTTTACCAGCATTTTGTTAGAACTATGTTATTAGCCTTTCCCAAAATCACAGAATTGGTTTATGTTTATTTAAAGATATTTCAGAGGTATTTATGACCTCTTGCTGTCTCCTTATGCCATTTAACATTTACTGTTTCGAAGAAAGAGATTTGCTTTAAAAGCTGCTTTGTAACTTACCTGAGAAAATTTTAAGGGTTTTTTCAGTTCTATAAGGCTTTTCCTGTCTATAAGTAACAGTGAGTGAGGAAAGGGGTGCAGATCACAGTTGGAAATTTCTGCATACCATAGTCAAACCATTTCTTCCCTGCCTGCTGTATCCCCATAATCTTCCAAGGTAGATATTCCATTATACATATGTGAGCACTGACACAGCAGGACAGGCAGATAGAGAGAGTGCTCTTGCAGAGTGTTAATAACAAAGAACAAAACATCTTTCTAGAACACCGTGAAAAATGCTGCCCCCAGGAAATTAAAATTATACTCAAGAATAGCCAGGAAAGAACTTGCTGCCACTCGTAATAAGCCTAGCTGGGTTAGGAATATTTTTTGGAATATCTGTTGGATGCTTAGATGACTTATACTGTCTTCCCTCTAGTGCAATTCAGAGTTTAGTTTCCAGTGTACTGGAAGATTAATTATTTAATATATAGAGATCTGTATTTTTCTTCCTCCTTGCAACTATATATATATTTATATAAGTACACATACTGCTTTTCATCCTCCTCCTATGTCAGCTGTGCAACACATACACCACACATCAAGGGTAAAGTTACAATGGTTTAGTAAATCAGGCAGTTATGTGGTCACAGGAGAAGGTGCAGTGCCAGCACACAAGCTGTGCATTGTGCTAAAAACTGGGATATATGAGTGCTCTTGGATTCTGCACAGCTAAAATCAACTTCTCTTCTTTTTCTGTGTGTGCTTCTCAGTGCAGAGCACCACTGCTAAAGCTGCTGTGAGTTAGAAGTGAGAGCATATTTCAGCCAGATAACCCTTCTGACACCTTTTTGGTTTCTCGTTCAAAGCAAACCCTGCGGAATCGCAATGACAGCATCATGTCCACCACTCCCGAGCCTCCCGGGAACGATTCCATCGTGCGGCGTTGCAAAGAGGACACCCCTCACTGCAGGTGGGTCACACGTGGGGAAACCTGCCCTGAGCCTGCTGGCACAAGGACAAGGGAGAGAGGGCTGTAGATGTCCTTGTGTCTGCCTCTGGTTGAAGAGCCTCTATAAAGCAGCAGGATTAACTTAAACTTCTCGAGGCTGCAGCCCTTCATCCCACATTTTGTCCAAACCACTCAGAAGTGTCTGACGGTTCAGCCGGGATGAATGACACAGTGATGCCACTGCAGCACTGACTTTGTAATGGACACAAACAGAAACAGGACTGGAATGACTCGGCACTGATGCTGTTGGAGAAAGTGCTCTCTCTACCTTCGTACTCTGATCCAGCTTCGGTTTTTGCCCCTCAGCTCCAAGCTGCCCTTGTGTCCCTGTCCTTTCCCCTTCTTTCAAAGCTCCCCCTTCTTCTCTGTAAGCTGCCAAAGTAGAGCAGAGCTGCTTGCACGTCTGTGAGGAGTGGAGAGGAGAAGTGGAGGAGGGAGGTGGTTTTTGTGAGTCTCAGGGTCTGGTTCTCAGCAGAGCAGGGAGGGGAGAGAGAGGCTTTGCCCTTGGCTTCACCTTCTGCTGCAGCTTCCACTTCTGTCGGGTCAGGGCCCCGTGGACTTCCCCTGGCAGTGCAATCACATCAGCTGGTGAGTGGGAAGTTGGTGGCACGAAAGAGAGAGACCTCTCCTGCCTCACAGTTCCCTAAAGGGCACTGACCCCTTTTCTAAAAGGTTTTTTGCAATGTGATACTCAGACATGCTCTGTTGGTGTGGTGTCAATAGCATCAGTGTCTGCATCAGAAATATCAGGAGACACAAATAAATTCCCTAAAGGCCCCAAGCAGAAGGAGAAAAGAACAGAGCAGACCAATTTAGAAGAAAGCAATATATGTGGAAGGTTTAGATCTTTATTAGATCTATTTTTAATATCTAATCTTTATTAGAACTTTATTCAGATTTTTATGTTTTTCAAAACAGTCTGATCTTGGGCAGACTGCCACTTCTGCCTCTCTCTCTGGACAGCTTTGCAAGACAGCTTTCCACTGAGGGCATCCTCAGCTGGTTCTCCCACATAATTTTCTAGGCTGCTGAGAATTTAAGCAGTGTTTATTTTAGTCTTCCTTAGCTTCTCCTACATTGTCCTCCAAGTCTCTTTTTAAAGTGTGAAATGGAGAAAAGGTTTTTTTATTAATGATTTTAATGTTTTGTGTTTCAGGTGCTTGAGAAGCCTTTGGCATGCCTGAACCTTTCAATATTTGCAGTGTATTACAGAACACAGTAGAGATTATGTGGAGATTATTCATTTTGTGGACTTCTTTCAGTGTAACTCTGACTGTATTCTGTTCCATGTGTTAAGGCATTGGAAGACTGAGTTGTACTGAAAACTGAATTTTCCCCTCATATTAGATATTTTTCATGTGGAAAGCAAAGGTACCCTGGAAAAAGGTCTGAATGTGGGTTTACTTTGTTGAGCTGATAATCACTAAACTCAAGTATCTCAAGAGCCTGCCCAAAAGTTCACTGTAGTTTATAACTTTATAATTAGCATGATAAATTTTTGTAACTTATTTGTGAACATAATCCAGAATAATTGCTGTTTGCAAGCCAAGTTGCAGGTTTCACAGTTCATCTCATCTTAATTTGTGGGAAAAAAAAAGGTGAGATCATCATTTAATGTAAGGAAAGGTACATTATTTCCCTGCTTATGCATGCTGTAAAAATAGCTGATTCTCTGCAGCATGGCTGCAAAAATTCACCCTTCAGCTAAAGCCAAATATGAGGAATATCAGCTCCACAGGAGACCTACAAATCATTCTGAATGGGAAAAACAACAAGCTGTTATTTAAACAGCTTTGCAACCAAAGGACATGCTTTAATGAAGTCCTTCTAGTGAAGCTGACAGATCACTCGGCTGGACAGCCCCAATACCTCTGTAAGAGCAAAATTTTAGAGAATTTTGAGTGGTTTTAAGGGCAACCAAGCCAGTCACCTTTACCAGGAATGGCTGTGTCACTGGGAGCTGGGCTGGGACCAGAGCTGTGGCAGTTCCGGTGCCAAAGGCTGGAGCGCTTTGCCATTCTGTACTGCAGGTACCTGAGTAGCCATGTGAGGTACCCTGAAACTGCTATAAAATGCTTCAAGTACTTTAAATCGAGCAGATCAATTACTCCTTAACTGCTGCACCTCAGTAACTTCCCTTGCATTCACTCTGTCCATCAGTGAACTTCTGGCTTTCTGCTCTGTCGTGGAAAACCCCGATGGTGCAGTGCATGCACAGCAGGCATGGTGCAACCCTTTATCTCCATGTGAACCACACGTGGTGTGAGTCACACACCCAGCCATCAGTCAGCAGCTTCCTTTTTTCCTCAGCAAAATCTTCATTCCCTCACTGCTGTTGGCAGTTCTTCCTTCTGAACCTTCTTGCTGCTTCACATGCTCCCCATGCTGGCTGACACATGTTGTCTTCCTGCCCTTTTCTGTACCTCCCCTGGACCCTCAGGATGTTACTCGCTTATTTTTTTGCAGCTGCAACATTGCCGGATGCAACACCTCCAACATCTTCCTTTTTCACAGAAGAAGTTACTCTTCCAGAACTTAATGAAATCTGCTGAAAGCTGGAAGGTGTTCAGCTGTCTCTCTCTTCCATTATCTCATGCCTTGTTTTTAATTCCAGCCTGGTTGAAGAGGACAATGACAGCTTTGGATGTGATGCTTTGGAGCTGGATGGTAAGCAAGAGGATATAATGTATAATTGAAATATGAGCTAATATGTGATCAGCTCCCCAGCTACAGAGACTGTCAGATAACCAACCCTGCTCTAAGCAAATGGGACACACAATCTGTGAGTAAGTCAAGAAAACAAAGGCTCAGCCAGTGGTGAGAAGGGAAAAGCAGTCATTCCTGAAGAACTAAGCGGGAAAAGGGTTAGTTTTTTTTTTTTACCATGAGGGTGGTCAAACACTGGAACAGGGTTGTCCAGAGAGTTTTAGTCAAGCTCTTCATCCTTGGAGATATCAAAACCCAGCTGGACAAAGTCATGAGCAGTCTCCTTGAGGTGACCCTGCATTGACCTTTGACTAGACAGTCTCCAGAGGTCCCTTCCCACTTTCTGTTCTAGGAGAGTGGCATTCCTTGTGCCATGTCCTCATGCCTCTGCATGAGGAATTTCCTACTTCAGCTTTGGCTGGGATCAATTAAAATTAATTTTCCCCTTTTCCATCTTTGTCACTTTATCTAGGACTCATTATCATTCTTGTTACTCTTTCCAGATGACAGTCATGACAGGCAGTCACATGGAGCTCCTTCAGTGCACTCTTCCTCTTCTTCTCATCAGTCAGAAGGACTGGATGCCTATGATCTTGAGCATGTCAACTCCATATTTAGAAAGTTCTCTCTGGAAAGGTATTTGAGATGCTAGTTTACCTACCTGAGAGGAAAGGGTGCTGTGGTAGAAACTCTCTATTTATTTATTAGTTGCTGAAGTTATAGCGGCAGAAGTGGTTATGGTGACAGCGGTATAACGTTATCTTGGAGCCCTTTCATGTCCTTTAAACCCATGAAGGTCATCCTAAAATTTCAAAAACTTCAAGCCAGACTAAATGTTCTGAAGGCTTAAATTTCTCCTTGTGATCTTGCTGCAAGAGCTTGTGGAGTGGAGAAATGTTGTACACTGAGTTTTCAGAGAAGCCAGAGCACTAGGATGCATCCAGGTGCTCTTCTCCAGAACTTGTACAGTAACAAGGAGGATTTCTTTTAGTGTGCTTAGATCCTTGGGCTTGATAATGCTGGAAGTTCATTTCTGTAGCTCTCATTTATCATACATGCATTTAACTCAGAGTGAGATAACCAACTGTCCCTTCCTCTCACGGACCAGACCCTTCCGTCCCTCTGTCACGTCTGTGGGCCGCATCAGGAGCTCGTGTCACACGATCCAGCGCGTGACGCTCAACGGGGACAGCCTCAACTCAGAGATCACCCTGCTCGGGGGCAATGACAAGGGCAGCTTCATCAGCTCTGTCAAGACAGGCTCCCCTGCAGAGAAAGCTGGCCTTCGGGAGGGACACCAGATCCTCCTGGTGAGCATGAAATCATCAGCAAGCAGCGCTGGGTGTCTGCCCCCCCACCTATGCTGTCCCTGGCATCCCATGAGCACAAGTTCAACAGTGCTTCTGCCAAGTTTCTTTTTACTTAGTTTTCCCTTCATTGCCAATGTTCCCAGACCATTTTCTTATTAAAATGCCTCCAAGGAGAAAAAAAAACCCAAAATTTATATTCCTGCGCTCCTTACTCCCAGGGAAGCCTGGGATTGTTCAAGTGCTAATATGGGAGTAAATCAAGTTCTGTTGACTGCTAGCATTCCTAATTTGAGAGAAAAATAATTACATAATTAGGACATAATCTACATCCTGATAGCAAAGTGTCTGTATTGTTTAATAAGAAAAGGATTATGACACTTTTAAAAAATGGTATAATTGACTCAGAGATTGAACCTGCACTGGAGAGTAATATTTCTTTCATATCTAGCTGGAGGGCTGCATTAAAGGGGAAAATCAAAGTGTTCCCTTGGATACTTGCACAAAGGAAGAAGTTCACTGGACAATTCAGAGATGCAGTGGTCCAGTAACACTCCAGTATAAATCAAATCATGAAGGTAAGACCAGAAGTATTTCTCATCTCATATAGTCCCAGGTCTGTTACAGGAACTTGTCTGGAAAAGAGTGACAGGACCAGCATATCCTTTGTATTGGGATGAATCTGGAGCATGCCACTGGTGTTAGTTACAGCACCTCTGTGGAACTGCTTCAGTTTTTAGCCTGGTGACTGAAAAAATAAAAAGCCTGTGTGCTTGTCAACAGGATTCTGAAAAATTTACATGGTGGCCAATAGCAACATGACTCATGAAACACGTTCAAGCTTATTTTTATGTACAGTTTTCTGCAATACAGTGTGGTGAGCTGAATGATCTTTATCCAGCTGGTCGATTTAGCATTTACCTGATGGAGTTGCCCTGTTTATTGCCTTTGTGGCTTTATCTTATCTTTAACAGCTGGAGTTCATGTGTGGTGAACTGAATCTGATTTTAGTGTTCAGGGCCTATAATGATAATTTCAGGTTATGGATCAAAAATTACATTCCAAAATCCATTCTTTACTGGTGTGTATAAATGGGCATTCGTGTTTTTATGCTAGTTAGAGAATTTCAGCTGCATAGATCACGCAGGAACTGATGCCTTTGATTTTCTTTGATGTTTTCAAAAATAGGAAAGACTGTTGCAATTTTTTGAGCATCACTTAACTGCAGATAAAGCATGTTATAGATTCTGGGAGTGCCAATTAGAGCTAATAAGGGGAACATCTTGTCAGTAAAATTGGTGGCAGGACTCACACTGTATTTAGAGGGCAGAGCTATAGCTGTGTCTGCGTCTTTGCTGCGTTCTCAGTTCCACAGGTCATGTGGGGAGTACTGAGAATGGAGTTACCTAAAAGCAGCATTATAATGAGAATATTCCCACAGGCCTGACAGCAGCAGCATGGTCTGTCCCTGAGTCAGCGCCCCACCAGTGTCTCTGAGGTGGGGCACTCTGAGGTGCAGGCCCATGATCTTGCTGGAACTTCTGCAGGCAGCACTCTGGAAGTACAAACCTCTCTCGGAGGAGCCCCAGGAGTTTGTGCTGTGGCTTCTCCCGGAGGATGCCAGGGAATGCAACAACAGCAGAGTGTGAGATCCTGCCTCACCCCTTCCCTCCCTGCCGCAGGGTACCGGAAGCTGCTGTCGGAGCTGGAAGAAGGGCTCATCACCTCAGGGGATTCATTTCACATCCGCCTGAACCTGAACATCTCCAGCCAGCTGGACTGCTGCTCCTTGTCAGTGAAATGTGATGAGATCGTCCACATCCTCGACACCATGTACCAGGGCAGGTGTGAGTGGCTGTGTGCCAGGGTGGATCCCTTCACTGACAGGGACCTGGAGATGGGGACCATTCCCAGCTACAGCAGGTGAGGGTGATGCTGAGTGACCACGACTGAGAGCAGGGATCTAGAAACAGGGAACTTAGTTATGGCTTTAAGGAAAAAGGTATCTGTGTCTTAAATTTTGAGATAAGGTCTGGTGATGTTAAACTATAATATGAGCTGTAAAACTTAAGAAGGGAGATTCCAGATGTTACCTGAAAAAATAAAGTGCGTTGCTCAAAAAGTATCATATGCAAATACTCCATGGATATTCTTTAATCCTTAACTGCACTGCAGTTCTCCGTATTATTTTGTTCCTGCCTTTACTGCATGGTTCAGTCAGTCCTCACTGCTATTTCTATTTAATCTTTTCTGTAGGCACAGACCCATTGCAATCCAGCTTTCTTGCGAGTGGTTTCAGAAATATCTTGATCCATGTGATTCCATTCTTTCTTTCAGAGCCCAGCAACTCCTTTTGGTGAAGCTGCAGCGGTTGATGCACAGAGGAAGCAAAGATGAGACAGAAAACTCCTACAATACCCTTCGGGCACTGCGGGTAAATATCCACAAACAAAGTCTTTTTAACACCTCATACTCCCCTGCTACTGTTTTTTCATTTTTCATCATCATTTCACAGAAATTCCTGTTTACACTCTCTGTAGGTTTTGATTGTGTCAGGCAATGGGCACCTTCTGTTTGCTTTAAATAATAATGTCCCTGGGAAGGAACCCAGCTCTGGCTCACTATTAACCCTTCCAGCTACGTGGGAGTACACTTTAAAAGTCAAAACTGTTCTGTGTTTTAGTTACCCTTCTCATGCTTCTCTGCCTGTAAACATTTAATGCATCTTCATGCACACATGAGGAGGAAGCTGTGTCCTTGGAGCTAATAATCAGAATTATTTCTCTCCTGTTGTGAACAAACCTCTAAACCACAGAGTCCATTGTCCCACTTTAGAAAGACCTCTCTCTTCCAGCCTAGATGCTGTGGAGAGAATTGGGATTATCAGGCCTTCACACACAACAGCCCTTCTAATTTCTCCCTTTCCATCATTAAAAGTAATTTGATTTTTTTTTTCTTTAGACCCCAAAATTTACATAATTAAAACTACCTTCCCAGTGTGTTAGTTACCATAAGTTATTTTTAGTCTGGGAGACATTCATGCTTCTAACTTCTGCAGAGACAGGTAGACAGTGCTTGTGCTTGATTTCAGTCAAGGTTAAGTGTCACACACTCCTTCTGCCCTCGCATCCCCACTGATCAAAGGGACAGAGATCACTGGCAGAGGTGCTTGTGAAAGCAAAAGCTGTGCATGCTCTTTCCTGGTGCAGAAATTACCTCTTTCTTAGTTGTGGAGAGCAGTCTGTGAACAAAGGGGTGTGAAAAGCGGTGAAAAAGCAGTGTTTCTCAGCACAGGCCATGCTATGTCCACAGTTTGTTTAGAACATTGTATTTGGGATAGGTATCGATCACTATCCCCTTTTATTGGAAATATAAAGTATCTGTTTTGGCTTGTTTTCTTTCCCAAATGTTATGATTTTTTTAAAAATGCAAAAAAGAGGGTGGGGGACAAAAACTCCTGTGTTATTTTTTATTAGAATACATTGCAGCCAGAGGAGCCTGCCCCACAGAACGACCCAAAAACCAGCCCTCGCCTGTCCAGAGCAAGCTTTCTTTTGGGCCAGATTTTACAGGTAATAAAGTTCAAATCCTCAGTGCAATGTCTGAAATAGTGGATCTGAACAGTAGATATTCTCAGGCTAGCCTAATTCCCCCAGAAATCCCAGCTCAGGTCTAGAGGTTGTATTGGAATTTATTCCTATCAAAAAGAGATTTAATGCATGAAGGAGAAGGACGGGTTGTGTTTTCTGTTGTGATGTGGGGTGTTTGTTTTTAAGAGCATGGCTTCCATTACGGATGTGCCTTGAGGAATCCCACGTCTGCCATCAGAGGCTGAAATGTGCTTTTCTTGTACCATAAGGACAAATCCAATGGGCTGGATCAAATCTCCAAGTCTCTGTGAGATAGGGCTCCATCAGAAAATAGTCCTTTAATTGTGGGCCAGTGACTGAGCGTGACAGAGCCTTGTGGGTGAAAGATAAAGCCTTGTGAAGGAAGGTGGTTGTGAAAGGTTAGCAAATACACAGGAGGAGGAGTTAATGTTTGGATAAAGGAATAGTCGGGTGGATGAGGAAGGAAAGCATGAAGCCTATTTCTCGTGTAAAATGACTGTAAAAAGATGCCATTTGGGAGTTTTTAAGTCTCTCTGGTAGAGCAAAGAAGAGGCAGTTTGGGTATAACCTGTGATACATTTGTGCACATACTCTGGGTATGATGTACACATCAGTGCTTGTTCTGGTGATAGCAGGGAGCTCTGTGAAGGGAAAACATGCCTCTTAAGAGCAGAGAACAAAACAAGAAATCCCAAAGGGGATTAACACAGGCTCTGAAACAGATCTATGATATTTAAAGAGTCTTAGACTTCAGTCCACAGATCCATGGAGTCCTGTCTTTGATAGACACAGGTGATTCAGACCTCATAGTTAACGAGTGTCAGCTGATGAATACGTGGGAGGGTAATTAATGCAAGAAATGAGGGTCAAATCTCTCTTTTTTTTGTTCGCCTTTTTAGTTTGTCAGTAGGTCTGAGAACAAATACAAACGAATGAACAGCAACGAGCGGGTCCGCATTGTCACGGGCTGGCCCTCGGGCCTGGCACTGAGCTCATCCGAAGGGAAGAAGCAGCTGCCTGAAAAACTGGAAGGTACAGATCTAAAACAGCCTTTACACGCATAGCACTGACACAAAGGCCTAGATAAACATCTACATAACAGCATGGCTACAAAATATATCATAGGTCTTGCATTTGTGGTCCACTCTGCACAAGTTCAACAGGATTTGTGACCAAAACTGATTCTGCTAAAACTGCTTGGGGCACTAAGCCTTCACGGGCAGCTTTAGGACACTGCAATGTCCTGTTTGGCTGGCAGTTCTTCCTAGGTGCTTTCTTGTCTTTTGCTCCAAAACGTTTAACTTAGAGTAAGTCAAGCTAACAAGCAGAAATTCTCCAAGCAAATGTTGTGTTGAAGAGGTTAAGAAATAATCTCTTGAAAGCAAAAGGCACTTGAATTATTTAGTATTAGGCTGGACATCATAGTGCTGTGAGTACAGTAAAGACAACCCCAGCAAAAGGGGAAGGAGGACCAGTATAACCAATCAGGCCATTTCTGGTTCATGTGTGTCTCCTTTTTTTCTCCAAATATTGACGGAGAGGAACACGGATGATAAATGTCTCGTTCTTTGCTCAGATTTGGATTCCGAGAGTGAAATCGATAAGAAGCTCAGTCTGATCCCCTATAGCTTGGTGAGACCCATCCACTGCGAGCGCAGGCGCCCCATACTGTTCACCCCCACCATGCTTGCCAAGCCCTTGGTGCAGAAGCTTCTCAACTCTGGAGGTGCCCTGGAATTCAACATATGCAAGCCAGGTAATGGGATAAAAGAGGGCCATGACTGTCAACCCTCCGTGCTGGAAATATGAACATATATATGCGTGCACACGTAGGGGAATGCACATGTGAGAGTTGCTTGAGGTACTTCAAGTCACATCAGAGTGATGTGTAGCTGTAAATCCTGCTTTTTGAGACTATCTGGGATATTTGAATGTTTTTGAGACAGCCAGTACACATGGTTATGAGATTCTGTGTCTATAAATATTATCCATGTGTATGCTGTGTGGTTGCTAGGCTGCCCCTCAGAGACTGGAATGCTGTGAGTGCTCTTTCTGTTTGCATACTGTTTGCATACTGCATATCTAGGCAATGTGAAATTTTGATTAATTTGTTTCTAGTATTTGCTATTATGAGGAATATCTTCCCTAGAGCGACTTTAGGTTTCTGTCTCATCCAAGCTGTGAAGATTGTGCATTTGATCTACTGGAAAGACTGATTTTCTTCCATGCTAAGTATTTACTATTAAAGCAGTACGCAGTGCCGTGATGGCTGCAGGGCAGGATTGTATACAACCCAGCATTAAACAGAGCTGACGTTTCATTTTTACACTAATATTGAATACCCACAGCATAGTATGCAGCCTTACAGTCATCCAGACAGAGAAACTGAGAAGTTAAGTATTATAATAAATATCCCCTGTCTTGCAACATAAAACAAAAGCTTTGATGTAGAGCTGCAATTCACAAGGGGGCCAGTATCACACATTGCAACCTAAGCCAAATTTTTTTGAAACTTTAAACACAAATGTTGGAACACTAAATTCTTATTTTAGGATCCTGTGCTGAAGAGACCTTCTTTTTTTAGCACTTCTCAGCATCCTCCATCCCTGAACTGTTACTATATAACATTAGGTGCTGGAATTGTATTTACTGTTTTAATTTAATGCCTTCATAGTGTTGTAGTAATTGCCCAAGGACTCATTGGTGCAGGATATAGCTGAGATGCTCAGCTGTGATCAGATTAGGCTTTAATTGAATTCAATGGAAGAAATGAGGCAGCTGTTAAGACAATTCATTGCTCATCTTCCTTCCCTGAACCATCCTTACATCCCATGTGAAGTACTACTGGGTAGTTTTCTACGTGTTCTGCTGTTGTAAATTTGATTCTGTCCCCATCCACATCTCTCCCTAGATATTGTAACAAAGGAAGAGTTCTTAAGGAAGCAAAGGACAGAGACTGTCATCTTCAGCAGAGAAAAGAATCCGAACACATACGAATGTATTGTACCTGCCAACATCGAGGCTGTCGCTGCCAAGGTGCTCCCTGTCCTCTGGGTCCCTTCTCTGGGCTCTCTGTGAACCTCTCTGCAGTGTCTTGCATAAGAGACTGACCAATTTATAGTTGCATGTTTTCTCTCCTGCCCTCCTTCAATCTCAGATTTGTATTTATTCCCCCAAATGGCTTTTTATTTGTGCTCTTACTTTTCCTTTCCTTTCCCATCCTCAGCCACATCCTTTTATATTCTCCCTCATTCCCTGTGATGACCCACATAGATGCAGTTAAATATCCTTTCATTTTCTGGGCTCCATCCTTTATTCATTTCCTTTTCATATCATAAGTATATATGAATACACGAGAGAGTGAGAGATACAAGGACCTAGACAAAGGAAAGAGAAGCCTGAAACCCAGACACAGGGGTGTACAGAACAAAGATAACAATGCCCAAGACAGAGATCTGATGTCAAGTAGAGTAGATTTGATGCACAGCATGGAAAAAAAGGAGAATTAAAGTGATGGTTTTTTCTCTCACAAGTAGTTGCAGTAGATGTTCTTTCGGAACAAAAAGCAAATCTGTGTGTTTGTGTCTATATGTAAAACTGGTATTTTATCATACTTTTCATCTTTAGAGCTATCCATTTCCATTTTAAACCTTTTTAGAAAGCTGTTAAGCTCAGCTGTTATTTGACTGACTAGTTTTAAACCAGTAGGAGGAGCTGGACTTTAAATGTATATTTGATTAAAAGGTTTTAAATCAGTACGATGGTAAATAGAGAGCTTTCCAAATGACCCCATAAGGGATAGATACCGTTATCTTGAGATTCCACAGCAGTGAATTTCCTTTGTGACACTGTTATGACTTTGTTTTTAGAACAAGCATTGTCTCCTGGAAGCTGGAATAAGCTGCACAAAGGATTTAATCAAAGCCAAGATATATCCTATTGTTCTCTTTATAAGAGTCTCAGAGAAAAACATCAAGAGGTTCAGGTAACATATCAAACCTTTTGCATATTTGATGTTCTGTCTTATTCAGTGAATAATTCTTGAGTCCAATAATGTTCTCACTGAGGCAAATAAAGAACCTCATCCCTCTCCATCTGGTACTTTTATGTGCCCTATTTCCTCCCGTGACTCCTCCCTGAAATCTTACAACTGGAGAAAGCAGGAATTCCCCAAATCTGGCACTCTTTCACTGTCACTGGTGGCAATGAGCATTGTGGGAGGATGAGACCGAAGAAAATGCGGTTGTCTCCATGCTCAGCACTCCCACAGCATTTCTTAAGGTAATGCAAGCTGGAAGAGGAGAGCTCATAAACACTTGCACTCTCCCTCCATTCAATCCTCTTAAATTGTTTCCCCATAGCAAATATTTCTCCTTGGGGGCAGCATGGAGGTAAGGGAAGGGTAGACCTGGAGTAGCTGCATTCTTCACTGCTTTTATTGCTTGTAAGTAGTTAGGAGAAAATAAATTCTTGATGGGACAGCTGGGACTACAGGATTAACTTAGAACACAAGACATTTATTTTTGGTCTGCTCATTTGATCCAGGAAACTGCTGCCGAAGCCAGAGACTGAGGATGAGTTTTTACGGATGTGCCGCCTGAAGGAGAAAGAACTGGAAGCACTGCCTTGCCTTTATGCCTCTGTGGAGGCAGAGGCATGGAGCAGCATTGAGGATCTTATCCGGACAATAAAAGACAGGATCGGGGAAGAGCAGCGGAAAACCATCTGGATAGATGAAGACCAGCTATAAAAAGCCATAAGTAACATGGAGCTCTTTGGTGAGCAAAGGACACATCCAGGTGGAGCAGAGGCTCACAGAATTCTCTGATGAGGTGCCCAGAGCTCACTCCTGTTTCACCCTTGCTGGCTGGACACTTCCTGCTGGCAGGATGCACGTCTGGAATGGAACTGGAGCTGTGCTGAAGAGCCAATGTCTCAGATGCTGGGATCCAGGCTGTGGGGCAGACCACAGCCACCACCACAATTTCTGATCCGCTGGCATTTCTTAAGGGACAGCACCTGTTTAACACATGAGGACAAAGATCTTGAGAGGGAGCTTGGGATAATTTATTATGTTCAGAATATGGATCTCTTTTATCTCATTGGCAACTTCTGATGACACCAAGTAAGTGGAATCTGAAAGTGATAAGGCATGGGGATTGGGCTTCAGGATGTGGAATTGAGATGGGCCCCACACCCCCAGGAGGTGAGATTCTGAACGTACCCAGCTGAGGAAGCTGAAGGCTGGTTGGGAGCATCAGCAACACAACTGCTGATGGCCAAAGCAGCTCTGTCACCCTGTTTCTCCACAGCTGTTTTAATGAAAAGAGAAGAAAATAGCTATTCTTCCTGGCATTAACTAAAATGAAAATTTTCCCTTCCTTTTGAAACCCCAGTTTTATTTAACAGTTTTGCAGGTTTCCTTTGTAGTCCTGGCACTTACAGGAAAACAGACTTCACTGTCCCAGTGGCACATCAGATCTTTCCAGATCTGCCAACATTTCATTTAGTTTATCCCTGCCTCTGCATCGTATTCATTTGTACGTCTCTCAGTTTTTAACATTTTTTTACTCTCAGAAAATACCACAGTGCCTTCTCCAGACAACACTGTTTCTTCACTGTTCAACACTGTTTCTGTTTCTTCACTGAAACATTTCTCCACAACATCATTGCCTGCCAACATGCCTGCTCTCAACAGGAGGGACTGTTCGGAGAAGAAGAACAGAAGAATTTCATAAGCCAGTAATTGCTGTGAACCACTCAGTCCTTGACCTGTGTGCCGTGACTGACAGCGAGGAGACCGGCAAGCACCACGCTGTGCTGTGGCCAAGTGGGATAACGCTTCCAGAAGGGTGTGTAGGGCTGAGGAGACCATGTCCCATTTTCAAAAGCACTTAAGTCCTCAGAGAGTTTAAGTTCCGCTGCTCATGAGCGTGATTTAGACTCCTAAATCTCTTCAGTCTTTGAAATCTTTCCTCTCGACATTAGACGCTGTACTGAGATTGCCAAATTGATCCAATAAAACTGACCCGATAATAATGACTCGTGCAATTGCTGATCTGAAATGCAATAAAAATTGACCTACAGATGAAGAGTGGTACGTCCCATTGTCCTTAGATCCTTCATTCCTTGCCGTATTCCCTCCATTTTAAGATGCATTTAATAACAAATTTACTTTTGTTTCTGCGTTCATCCCCAGTCCCCCATCTTGGTGATGTGGGCTGATTTTTGCAGCAGGCAATAAAAAAACAATCAGAATCTAAACAAAACATCTGGTCTGGTTGCCTTCACTAGATTAGCTGCTCCCTTGTCTTTGCAACAAACTTCTGCTGTGGGTGTCTCTCAGGTAGACTGGGTCAGTTCATGTTGGCTTGTGGGACTGCGCTTTTCTTTTATGCTCTTTTTTCTTTTATGCTCTTCTCTTTCATGCACATCATTTTTTAACTAATGGAATCTTCAAGAAGTCATTTATGTCACTTTACATCTAATTGCTGCTGCTGCGTTTCTCAAGTTATTAATGTTTGAAAGAATGTTCATAGCTAGCACTTCTCAGAGAATAGCTCTTTACCTGCCCAGTGCCATCTGCTTGGACTGTGCAAGCAGGGGGATACTTCCATGTGCAATTTCTTTACAAAAAGGACAGGCTGCACACACAATTTGCAACCCCCTCCAGGGCAAAGAATAACAACCAGTTGGGGTATATATAGAACAAATTGGATGATTCTTCAGAGATCCTCTGTAGCTCAAGCAGAAATAAGAAAGCATCAGTTGGAAGAACTAAGCCTTCCAGGAGCATTTTGCATTCATTCCTAATGTCCTGATAATGCAACCTTGTGTAACAGCTGCCTGTGGTTTGTTCCTGCCCCTCTTGTGAAAGCTTTTGAGTCCGCAGCTGAGCAATGGGAGGGACTGCAGGAACATTTCTCAGCTGCTTCAGCAAAAAGTTCAGCCAGGTCAGCGTCAGATGCCTCCAGGAGCCACCAGCTGACTGCTCACCGGACAGCGCGCAGAGGATGTCCGTGTGCCACTGGCTGTGCCGCAGGGATCGCTACCATCTGCTGGAATGGCTGCAACAGATGGCTGGTGGGGCAGAGGGGATGGACTGTCTCACAATGCCGTGGTCGTTTCTGCAGCGATCTCCTCTCCCCACAGCTTTATGTCTCTTTGCATGGACAAAGCTGCAGATGTGATTTGTCCCACTTCACTTTTGGCACAGGAAAGGCATATGCCAAAGTCTGGAGGAGGTTCCTTTTGCAGTGAGCAGAGATACACCTCCAAAGAGCTGTTTGTCTGACCTACTGGAGATGGCTATCTGAGGGTGAGATGAATTGCCCTCTGAACTGTCTGGGGTTTTCACAGACTACAACGAGAAACGAGAGAATTAGCCTGGCCTTTAGCATTTAGCTCTTTGATCTGTAATTTAGGACAGCTAAACCACCTTATGGGAAAATTAAAAGTAGAGATTGAGGCAGAGAACAAGAGATGTAATTATTTCTGTGAAACAAGAGAGGAATGGATACATGCAACAGACTTTTCTTCTCCTATCTGAGTGCATCTGTAAATTCCCAGCTCTGCAGACACCATAGGGCGTTGTGGCTGTCTGCCCACGTGATGCAAAACAACCAGATCCTGTTCCAGTGCAGGTCATGGCACAGCCGCGTGCTGCAGCCTGCACAACCCTCATCTCTCTGTGACTCGGTGGAGAAGGACTGAAGACTCTATTCCCTCCTGACTTCTGGGTGTGAACTCCAAGAGCAGATCTGTAGCTGGGAGTGGAGCTGCAGAACAGCCACAGAGCTAAAGGGGCCACCGTCATTTACACTGGCTGGGAGATGCTTCTGCTCTGGAGCCAAGAGCTGTCCCTCTCAACTGGAGGAAATTAACCCCTGCGCCTTTTGAAATTCATTCAGATCTTGAAAAGAGGCCATGATTTTCCCTGAATGTCAAAGTCCTGGAATCAGTGTGGATTTCAAGTCCTGAACCAGCAGGTTTGAATTGCAGGCTTGGAATTTGGGCTGTAGATCGTTGTGGTATTTTCCATTCTGCTAAATCTGCCTTGTGAGATATCACCTTAGGCCACATCCCTCCTCACATGGACATCCCAGTTACACAAACCTGGGCTCAGCACACGCACTAAAGCCCACTGGGCATAGCCAGCTTCAGGAGGGGTTGTGTGGTTGAAAAACCTGGGAACAACAATTAAGAAAACAAAGCGGGAATTGAAAAGGTTGTAAGTGTTCCCTGTAAATAGTGTCACAATGGAATCTCAAGCAGATTCTCTGCCTGATCTCATCAAAGGGTTAGAATGGGACAAGTTTAATGTTGATTTATTCTTTGGTTGTTTCTGTATTTTAGACAGCACTTGCTATGAGATTTGGGGTCAATAACTGGATTTGCAGGTACCGCCAAAATTCAGATACATTCTCTCAATCCGTCTAAAGAGGGAGATTCGTGCAGACCTGAGTTGGAATTGGAGGCCGTGCTTGGACACCAGAGCTCGGGCCCAGCTGCCATGCGTGGATCCCAGGTGTGTATCCCCACCCGAGGTAAGCAACATTCACAGCACAACCCATTTTAAAATCACTCACGGTTTTTAATTGAAGTCTGGGAACACTTCTCAGCAATTTGTATTTTAAGTTAGAAAGGACGTAACAGAGAGCCCGGAAACTGCCTTGTGTTTGGTCTGCTGCTTCTACTGTAAAAGGAGTAAAACATAGAATAGTAACTGCCTTTCAAAATGGATTATTTGAAAACTACTTCTTCTTGCCTTTAAGAGCTCACAAGAGCTTGTTGGAAAATTTTTCACATGCAGATTGTTCCTCTGAAAATGTCATTGAAAAATTGCCCACTAGAAAATGCAATTGGAAGTTTTTTCAATGGAATATTGTTCTGTTAGAAAATATGTTTTCATCTAAATCAAATATCTATGGAAATTCTTCCATTCTAACATTTCATTTTTTAAAAATTTACAGTATTTCAATAATACTGAAGCAGTCATTTTCAATATTTCACATACTTTCAATCTTCTATCTGAAAACATTTTTGGGGTTAATTTTTAATTTTTGTAGTTGAAATATTTTTAAAAGTCTACATTTAAACATTTGATTTGATTGAAACACTTGAATTTGATGTTTTCATACTACAAAATAATGGAAGTAATGGCTTACAGCTCTCACATGTGGTATAATGTCTGTGATCATGAGAGAAAAATCAAACTGAGTCTGGCTTTGCATTTTGTTTAACTCTGCTGCTAAAATGATGTATTGTATAAGTCAGTATCATGCAGTTCAGCACACTGGGGAATTGTTGCAGGTAAAAATTTCATGCAAACTTTATTACACAGAATTGGATATTCCTTTGAATCAGAATTCTGGCTGGAGGCAAAGCTGTCAATCGGTCCGGCAGCAGCACAGACAGCTCTGGCAGCACAATTTGCAGGGGGGTAGGAACACACACAAAGCAGACTTGTGCCTACAAACTGGAAGTGAAGATAGATGCCAAAGCTGGAAAAATGCCTGTAAACCTGTTAGAGATTTCTGTATTCTTTGTGCCAAGCTATTTTCATGGCCCAGGGTTCGAGAGCTCAGTACAAGGCTGAAGTCGGGCACTGCTGAGCCCTGGTGCTGCTCGCGGCTTCTTCAGCTCTGCCTGGGCTGGGCTGTCTAAGCAGCAGCTGTTAAACTGTTCCCTGGAGACTGGAAAAGCAAGACACAGGAGTTTTGGGCTTCTGGGAGAGCAACATCCTCGGATTTTGCAGTTATTTGTATTGTGTATTCCAAGTCATTCAGCCTTAATCAGCTTAGACCGTGAAAATGTGTTCCCCGTTGGTGCAGTTTCCATCTCCCCTGCTCTCGTTCAGCTCTGAGAATTGAACAGTACCTCACAAAGAGACACACAATATCAAACAGGAGATTGTGATTCACTGCTTCTAAGTCACTTTGTCTCCCCCTTTCTCCTGCTTGCTCGGTTTCCAGAGCTGCTTGTTCTGCACCCTGTGTGCCACAAGGGCTGATTCGGGGTGTGCAGCCCTGAGGTCCCTCACCAGAGCACCACAAGATTCAGGAACAGGTGTCAGATGAAACCGTAATTCCAGGAAAACCTTAGGCTTTTCCAGACTCCTCTGGAACAAAAAGGAGGCTCTCCCATGGATCCAAGGCCATATGCCTTTTGGCTTTGGAGACCAAATCCAGTGTGAATTTTGGTTCAGGCACAGTGAATAGGGGCTCTTGAGCGCTGGCAGCTTGGGTGGCAGCACAGTCATTGCCTGGGACACCCTCCTGGCACAGCAGGAGTTACAGTGACTCTGCTGTGCCAGTCCTGCCCACACAGAACCTGCAGCAACTGGGGTGACCATTCTGCCCAACACATTCCTGGGAAGAACACCTCATTCAGCCAAGGCAGTGCTGAAAGACCGTGGCATGAGATTCCCTCCATATCTTTCAGGCACTGCAGAATTCTGCCATACTCCCAGGTACTACTTTTGATATCTCTGTAAAACTCTGTCTGACCCTCAGGGACACTCCCGGACCCAAACACTAAGGAATCTGTTCTCACGGACTTTTCATTGATTCCTGGTAAATTTTGAGGCTGCAGAAGCAAACAGAAGGCCTGGGACCCCTGCAGGTTTCACCTGCAGAACTAATGCTTCTTTAAGAAGAAGGTGCTGTCACTGTCTTTGTACGGATGCAGGAGGTGACAGAGAGCTGAGGGCACTTGTCCACGTGGGCCAGTGGCACATCTCATGGGCTACACTGCACTGGTCTCAAGACTCTGAGACAGGGGGTGATGCCATCTGGCCGCTGGATCAAGGGTTTGAGTGGGGCTTGCCTTAAGTGGTGAGATTTCTAGTTTGATTTGAGAACCCTACCAGTAAGCCAAGTTAGAACAACAGGAAGCTCATCCACCCTCCCTCCCCCACCTCCTTTTTTCTGTTCCTCTGCTGCAGAAACTGTCTGATGTTCAGATCAGAGGCTCTCCGGGGTTAAATGCACCATTAGTCACTGGAAAAAAGGGAAAAAAAGACCTTTTAAAAGCAGATGGTAGATGATAGAGAACCTGTTTGAGAGTAACTATCTACAACAGCGTGTCTGCTTCATCAGATATTAGCATCAAAAGCTGTCTGACAATTTAGCAACAAACAGCAATATTGATTTTCTTCCAAAGTGCAGATGCAGAAAGACAAAGATGGAGAGATGGTTCTTTCAGAGGATCCCCATTATGCCTGGGCAAAGACAAGGCAGGAAAAGCCTTGCAGCCCCCAGTCCCATCAGCAGGGCAGGAGCAGCCTAAGGGTGAGAGGTTTGGAGGGAAGCAGGGGAGAGATCCACTGCAGCTTTGGCAGGAGCCTGTGCAGAATGGAGAGGCACCATCCCAGGGATGAGGAACCGGGACTGGGGCCAGGACCAGGCTGCTCCCACCAGAGAAAATGGGAAGTAGAGCAAAGTAGTGGAGCTGGGAGGGAATGTGGAAGAGACATGGCATGTAGCTTCCCTTGCTGTTTTCAGAGGATATGTGAATTAATTTCTGCAAAGCAATCTGAGCAGTAATAGCTACCACTCCACCTGTCTCTACCTCAGATACAGCAAACATCCTGACTTTTCAGGGCGCTGCCAAAACAGCCATTTTAACACCTTAGCATTTGGAAAAACTCCACTTTAGAACTAAGATTTCTCCTTTATCCCCTGTCCCATTAATTTCTTTTTCCCACATTGGTAGAAAAGCCTTCTCATGGTCAGCAGTCGGCTCTTGGAACCATTCCTTGATGACAAGTGTTGGGCATATCCAGTTCTTGGACAACAGCTCCCTACTTCTGATTTAAATTCCCTGCAACCAGTGGTCTCACATCAATTATGTACACTGCTCCTCGTCTCTGTGTCTGAAATGTCAGTGAATCTGATAATTTTTGCTCACAGAGGTGGGGAACTAACAAGGATCTCTGGCACAGCCTGCAGTGATTGCATCTACCAAGGCTTCGCAAAACAGCAAGGAGACAGAAACAGGCACTGACACTTGCTGAAGTTCAACCCCTTGCTCAAACAGCAGCAGTCACAGTAACTCCTAACAGAGTGCTTAGGAAGGCACCAGGGCACATCAGGGCACTGCTCAGGAAGGGGTGCACAAGGCAATCTCCAACCATGGTCATGGCAACATTTGGAAAGAGCAGGAAAGAGACAAACACAGTAAGAAATACAGAATAACTCATAATTAAACTGATTTACTCCTGGCAGAAACGGACACAATTCCATTAGCTTTCAGTTCCATCTAAATATGCACCAGGAAGAAACTAAGCTGGATATCGACTCTGACCTAGTTGGAGTTCCTTATGCTAACATTACTGTACTGTTAAAATACGGTTTTAAGAGCCAATTCTGGGCTGTTGCCTTCATTCTTGCACCCTGGAGAAAGCCAGTGGGGTAAACTTCTAGTAAATGCATGTGAAAAATTGATGCCTGGTTCTAAGTGCACGTTTATAAATATAACATCAAATCCAGTGGCTTACAACAGTTCCTCTCCCAAAGAGCTCTGCCCTCTGAGCCTGCCCTGTGGTAGCCATGGTGGCTCTGACCCAGCCTCCTGGACCAGCCCAGCACCTTCCAAACACAACCTTACACTGGGAAGATTCAGCTTTGTCATTGTAGCCTGTCTGCAGCGTTAGCTTCCCCATATCCTGGTGCTGAGGTGATTTGCTCATTATCAGATTGCTGTTTATTAATCAAAGCGGTAACAATGGGACGGAGGAGCTGGAATACAGCACAGACAGTGCTTCATTTGTTCCAATTGATTTTCCTATCACATTTTATTACTACTATTTACTTTGTATGCCTTGGGAAGATTGAACTGCACTGTGCAGTAGGGGTAGGGATTTAAATTTCTCGTCTCTTTAGCTCTTTCTATTTCTGTGGTGATAGTCAGAACAGTGGGTTCTTCCAGCAACTAAGCCGTGACCTTCTCTGCTATAAAACAGCATATGGAGATTTTGTGATAATGAGACTCCACCGGTGTGTGAAGTCCTGCAGGTGGAGTCCTAGGGAAATCCATGAGAATCATGGATACTGAGCACAAATTATCTGTCCAAGATGACACCTTACAAATGCTCAGCACTGGCCAGAACCACTGCTGGAGCTGAAGCAGCTGGAAGGTACAGACTTACAGAACAGGCACCTGTGCTTAGGCTGGGACGAGCAGCTTGTACCAAGGAAAGGTTTTGTCATGCAGTAAAATTAATGGAGCTGATGGTGATGATGGGCTTTTTTCCTGCTCCTTCCTATCTCTTCTCTAATGACTTAGGCCACTGTTCACAAGCTGGATCTTGCAGTCCCCAGCCAGCACATCTAAGCCACGAGGGCAGAGCAGATGATTCCTGTCAGGAGGTCCGTGGTGCTTTATGGAAGCTGACGTGTGGGTCAGCAGGAAGACACAGGGTGGCACACGCTGTTAGACTGCATTAATCGTCCCCTTGCCAGTAACAAGGTTCACTGAGAACCAAAAGCAACTTAAAAACTATCAAAGTCTGTGGTGAAGCTCCTATTTTCAGCACAGCAGGATTTCACTCTAGAGATTTATAAGTGTTTGAACTATATTTACTCTGAAATTGCCCCATTCAGTGAGTGCAACAGGAAACTCATGGTTGGCTGCAACTGTAGGTGTCAGATGCCAGTTGCGTGGGGAGGTGATGAGAATATATGTTTAACAAGGGCTTTGTTTTCTGCACTAATTTTAGAATTAGCCTAGTTGAGGAGTGAGGAGGCAGCTCTCAGGTGGTAGCACGTGTCATTAATAAAGTTCAAAACACAAACCACAGACAGTCAGCTGTGCTGAAAGTTTCCGTGGGCTCTTCGCTGTTACTGGAAATGTGAGAGTCCTTCAGACAGGAATTTCTTTCTTATCACGAGTTTTATCTTGCTGAGATGCTGTTTTATAACTTAGGCAGAGTGGGTGAGTGTGTACATGTGCAAACACACATCTGTGTCACCACCCAGCAGAATGACTCTATACAGACCCGTGCAACAGCATCCTTTGGGAACGTGCCATGTGGCATTCGGGAGAATTGCTCCTTTTTTTTCCCCCCCTTTTTTCCCTAGCAGAACTGCTTCTTTTGTTCCACCAGCAGGAGCTTTGGGGTTTTAGAGGAGAGTTGTATGTCCTGGCCCCTCTCTAAAGTACATCCATGCACTTGTCACTGGGCCAACAGCGCCTGAGTGACTCGGACCTTGCCTGATGGCTCCCTATCCTGCTGCTGTCAACGACCTTGAGCTGCACCAAATAATTATTTTCTCCCAGGCTGTTTTTTTTTCAGCAGCAGTGGGGGTAATTGAATGATTGTAAAATAGGCCACTAGGCCAGTAGGGGTTAAGTGAAAATGAAAATAATGCCGTTGACGGGAATATTTTTTGGCCACACTTAAGGTCACAGTGAGATAAAGGGTTAGGAAATATCAGCCTGAGAATTTAACATCACAAATGGCTTCTGCAGGCACAGCCTGAGAGCGAGGGGAGGGGGCGAGGAAGGAAGGAGGGGAATGTAGAGACACTGGTGGTGATTTAACCAGGACTGAGTTCAGACACCTGGAGCAGACTCACTTGAGCAGTATTGATCAGAAAGGAAACATTAAGCATCTCTGTTAATCTGGCACTGTTTCATTCGTGCTGCATTATTATTGTTATTAGAACCTGTGATTTACCGTGTCCAGCCTGGATCAAATTCAGCAGCTGTATTTCTCCAGATTATTTTTCACTCTTCCTTACTGAAGCGCAGTCTGGCAGCAGAAGTTTTACAGGTCTTTGAAGGAATGAGGTCTCCCTCCAGTGGTGGAAGGAAACAGCTTCGGCTCCCAACATCAGTGAGGGCATGTGAGGCTGGGTAAATGAGTGTGCACCACAACACACTTCGATGGGAAATAATTTTTTGAAAAATTTTTGAAGACCCTTCGCTATTAGCCACCCCTTCTTGTAGCATTTCTCCCAGTAGAACCCCCCTGTATCTTTGAAAATCTCCTCTTGTTCAGCAAATCTCCTTTTAATACTACCTCTTTTAACAAAATAGTTTAATATATGCAAATAGCACTGAATTCCCACTCAATTTGCATGTTTTACTATTTGAGTAACGACAGTTTCTATTGCTGTTGTCAAGTTGCACATAAAATACTGGGTTGGATCCCATCACCCCATGGCATGAGGTAATACAGTGCTTTAGATGTTTTGCAGAAAAAAATCCCTTTCGATTAAGCTGTTTTCAGTTCAGAAGAGACATGTCCGAGCCCTGGTCACCTTGTAACAGAAAGCCATATGACACAAGTGCACTGGGGTGAAGAGATATTGATTTACCTTCCGTAAAATAAATGTAAAGTCAAAAGTCTGAGCATTTTTCAGTGCCTCTCCATACTCTGCCTGATTGGTGTGACCCTGGCTGCAAGCCCCATGTCTCAGACCTTCCACAAAACATCCCACACCTTCCGAATCATCCTTGAATTGCAGATTCGTATTTTGAGTTGCACAACTTGTGTGATCTGTCTTGTGAGCCACGAGTGCTCCCGTATTCATCCATTTTGTGTTCCTCCACTCAAGTTCTCCGTTCTTCCTCTCTCTCTCCTCACATTTCCATATCTGAGACAAACTTCATAAACCACTTTTCTTAACCTCCCCAGGCCTTACTGTAGCACCAGCAGAAAAGGTGCAATATTAAAAAGGGTATTAAAATAGCAGAGTGATACCTCCAGAGTGATGGGAAGCAGCGAGAAACAGAATTCTATTGAAACTGGTATTTAATGTTAATCATGCTTTTCCTTCCAGTAGCGAACCACTCGGTGCTGAAATTGGAAGACTTGCTCAGAAAGGGTTCCATGGGATTATTTGATTAGAATATGTCAGTGGTGCTTGTGGTTACCATTCTCCTGATTTCATGCCAAAATAATGGGCAGTGATGGCTTGAGAATCAGCTAAAGAGTTCCCCTTCTTCTGAGCATCGTAAATGGTTTAGAGAAAACACATCTGAGCATTTTCTTTCTGAGGTCTTTCATCATCAGAACTGTGATACAGAATAGCTTTCTTCAGTCCTCACTGAATCACAGCTGTTTCCTTAAATATGAATTTATTTTTGAAGAAAAAATTTAATCTTCTCTCTTCCAGGAGAATGCATTGTCCATCCGTATATTTTGGGTTTCTGTTTTTCACTTTTGCCCTGTCACTCCCAAACATTCAGAGTATGTTTCTTCCTTCTTCTAGCCAAGCTTATAAATTAAAATTCAATTTCATTAAAGTTGTAAGTAATCACTCTCTGGCTCTCATTAGTAATGATTCGGTGCAGGGGGATCCCGGCTGCTCCCACAACTGTAATTCAATTGGATTCACCAGCTCTTGTTCACAAATCGCTTGAGCTGCACTTTCTTCCCAAATTTATGGCATCAGCACTGTCCAGAGGTTGAATTACAGCTGCAGGTTTGATCAGGGACTGCATTATTCTGCATCTAATCCCTGCATTCTGACAGCAGTGGGGGGAGCACTGTTGTTTTACAGGAACTCTGCATTGTTCCTCTGCTTTATGTCAGGGGCTGAATTGCCTTTGGAATCAGGGAACTGTCAGCCCAAAGCTACAAGCAAACAACCAGCTCCAGATGACACGGTGTATAAATAACAAACACGGAGACACTCAAAAGCCAGCACTCCTTCTTCTGCACTCTGCTAAATTACCGGGATGGTGATTGACCACAGCCTGTGCTCCTGCATCAGCGGATGCAATCTGAATATATTGATGCTTTCTGAATATATTGTTGGAATGTGACTCCCAGCTTTTACCCAAAATGAGGAATGTTGATATTCACTGGTGGCACAAAGTCACTTCCACATTGATTAAATATTTCAGCCAGAAGCCATGTTCATGCATTCATTCACATCCAAGCCTTTCCTCTTGAGCAGTGACCTGCAGCCTACGGCATTCATGGCAAGAAGGGCTCCGGAATGGCATGGAGCAGGCCCTGTGCCACTTTCCACAGAGATGTGTGTCACCCCTCAGCTGACAGCCAGGACTTTGCCTCCTGCAAGGCAACATGCCCCAAACCCCCTGGTACCCGGGGTTTAATCCCAGAGGGATACAGAAGCCTTTCCCCCTCCTAGAAACGCTGTCCTTCAGCTGACAGAAAGGGACTGGCAGCCTTAGTTCGGGACTGATCCTTGTTAGGAGCAGAGGAACACGCCCCGGGCACATCTAACCTCGGATCAGGCCGGGGGGAGATGGTGCATTGCCTTTGGAAGCTTCTCCTGCTTTAGCATATCCGTATCCATGTGTTCCAACAACACAGAGCAGAGCCACAGCCAGCGGGTATCAGTATCTACCACTCATTTAATTGACCTTTACTGTTAAATCATTAATGGAAATCACTGAACACAGGGCAATAAGGTGGTTTCACCACTGTTCTGCTGCTTGTGGCTTCTGCTAATTTTCTGGTGTAGTTTTGCTTGTTCTAATAGCAGAATCTGTCATCTTCTAGTTTTGCACAAATCCTGGGAGGCAAATTAGAAGAGATGTGGAGCAAATTCCTGTTGACTTTAACGAGGGTTGTGGTTTTTAAAAACTACGTGAAGAAGAAAATGAAGATTCTTTTATTTCTCTGTGCAACCTTGCCTTTTTCCTACGCTTTGTGGTTGGAAAGACTCTGACATGAGACAGGCTATGGGAAATGTCTGCTTTCATATAACAACTCAGAGCAGCAGCATTTGGCTGCTGGACTGCAGCTTTCAGAGAGCTGTCGGCATCACCTGTTGTGTCAGTCCCCTGTGGCTGCAGATCCCCGGGCAGGATTCTCAGTCAGCCTCCCAGGTGGGTTCCAACATGTTTTCAGTGTATTTTAGTTCCTTCATTTGTCCATTTTTTATTCCTTTTCAAACTGAAATATATTTTTTCCATTCCTAATTAACTCCCTGCCACCCTACTTGTGGTAAAACCTGATTTATTTCTCCTTCTCTGCACTGAGAGGACAGGATACTTAATCTCCTCTGGGTGGACGCTGAAACACTGTCTGAATAAAATGCTGATCACTCATCTGGTTAGCTCCTGCCAGCTCTTCTCTGCATTCCTGCCACCTGGGTTTTGCATCATTTGCTGTCGTTTCTTTAAGTGACAGAGGCTGTTCCTTCACCATTTTTGGTAGAGCAATAATTCCTAAATTAGCTGGTTGTCACATTTAGGTGTGGTGTGAGTGTTTATCTTTCATATTATCTGTAACACCATGAATATTCACAGGCTAAAAAAGATTGTTTGAATAAACACTTAGAAAAGGTATTAAACCAATGTTTACAATTTACTGCATTTGCTGTTCTTTTGGGACTTTTTTTTGTGGATAGGGAGAAGGTTTTTATATCACTGTCCATTTGGTAGCTGCAGAGGAATAAAGAAGGCTTGAGATCCTTCGTTCAGGGAGCAATGAATAAATATGTTGTAGAAACAAACAAATATTAGCATTTTGAAAGGCTCTGTGTTTGACACGCATTGCAAAGTAAAATATGTATTTCAGATATATGTGCATACATGCATCCATGTTTGCAGGGGCAAGCTCTTTCAGATGGCAAACACTCACTGTAAGTGCCAACATTTGTTGCACATCTTGAAAATATTTGTGTAAAAATGGAAAGAGGGAAGATGGCCCATCTGCAACGTGAGTGGGGAACGCTGAGGGCAGGGTGCACGTGTGCTCAGTGAAGGGAGCCGGGTGAGGGAGATGAGGAATCAAGGCTTCACTTCTTCCTGCTGAAGCCTTGAGAAGCCCATCCAGTGACATGTCCAATGCCACTTCTCAGAGGCACCGTCCATTCCTTCTGCCTCACCTCTGAAACCAGCCCAGGCTGAGGAACTTCACCGTGGATTCAGCCAAGGGACTCGGAGCCTGGCCCGCCAGCCTGCTAGTGATCTCAGGCAAACACTGGGAACTCTGTTCCATTCACTCATCCTAAAGTGGAGGTGTTAAGAAATATGAGGCTGGTAAGTGGGTGACAGGCATCTGCAAGTGTCACCTCAGCAGTTCAGGTTCACACAGAGTCTTGGAGTAGGATTGCAAAAATTGCATCATTTGTAACATTTTCAGCACCAGCCTTTTTAAAAACAAACTGTAACCAACAGCTTTCCTTCGGACATGAAGAGAATAACTAAAGAGAACATCTGTTTTCCCTTTAGATGTGGAACTGCAATAGCAAGCCATGCATAAATTTTATTAAGGCTTGCTAATTTCCGATGAGTTTGGGGAGATACATGTTACCCACTGAGATATTTGGCTCTGCACCACCAGATGAAAAGTCATTTTAAAAACAATGCAGAAAAAAATGGACATAGCTTGGCAGCAAATGTGGGAGGTTCTGCTCCCAGGGCTTTGGCTTTGCGCAATTCATAGATCTGTGCCCTTTTTTTTCCCTCTTAATGTCACTCATCTTGTTTTCCGATGACTTTTTATGACATAGATGACTAAACAAAATGCACCTAAATTGACAAAGCTACTTATTGCTGGAGCCTTTTGTACTCAAAACCAGAGTTCCAAACGCTTTCAGGACTTAGGTCTGCTTTTAAATTGTTTCTGCAATGCCAGGTTTTTCTGCACACCGAGAACACTTGAGCCAGCACGAGCCTGTTCTGTCCCTTTTGCTGCAGGAATGTGTCCCCAGATTTAGAATGCAGAACTTGAGACAGCCCTGCTCAGGTCCCACAGCCCCAGGTTCTGTGCCCTCTGAGGAAACACCTTGGAGCAGAACCTCAATTTCTGATCTTTGTCTTCACTCTCAGAATCAAGGTGCATCATCCTGGGGTGTAATCACAGTAACTTCACAGAGTCCCAGAATGGTTTGGGTTGGAAAGGACCTTAAAGTCCATCAGGTTCCAGCCCCTGCCATGGGCAGGGACACCTTCCACTATCCCAGGTTGCTCCAAGCCCCGTCCAACCTGGCCTTGGACACTTCCAGGGATGGGGCAGCCACAGCTTCTCTGGGCAGCCTGTGCCAGGGCCTCACAGGAAAGGATTTTTTCCTAATATCCAATCTTCACTAAGAGCTGCAGAATGCTTAGCAGGACATGCCTGGAATTACACAGATCATGCCTTGTTGCATGAAATAAGTAGGAAAGTCACAGGCTGGGTTGAAAATATGCTTGTCTTCTCTCAATAATTAATTGTTTGTGGATTAATATGAGGTTTTGTGTTTTGAAAGTAAACTAATCCACTCGCTGGCTGGTGTGTAATGAAGGAGAACAGGCTGCTGTCAAGCAGTCTGAAAATAGTGAAAATTAACTCCATGAAGTGTCACGACTCAGATATTTTATGTATATGAGTAATGTGTCTTCCATGGGACAGAAGATGAAAATACCACACGGAAAAGAAAAAATAGTGGCTGCCAATTTAATAAGAGAAGCAGGAGTAATCGCTTTGACATAATTTGGCATTTTTACTGCTTAGTGGCAGCTGGGCTGGGCCACTGCAAGAGAATCCACTGCAAGAGAACTCACAAACTGTATGAACCAAAGGTTCTGCAGCCTCTGTATTCACAGAGCTATCAAAGGGGAAAGAAAACATAATTAAAAATCAGGATACACTGAAATCATAGAATCCCTCCTGAGGCTGGAAGGGACCTCAAGGATCATCTGGTCCAACCTTTCTTGGCAAAAGACTGGTCTAGACAAGATGTCCCAGCACCCCGTCCAGCTGAACCTTAAGTGTCCAATGTTGGGGAATCCACCAATTCTCTGAGAACATTATTCTGATGACAGATTGTTCTCGTTGTGAAAAATTTTCCTCTTGTGGCCAACCAGAATCTCCCCAGGAATAACTTGTACCCATTCCCCCTGTCTTTTCCATGTGACTCCTGGTAAAAAGGGCATCTCCATCTTCTTTGTAGCCACTCTTTAAATACTGGAACATGGTGATAAGTTCTCCCCTCACCCTTCTCTCGAGGCCAAACAAACACAGTTCTCTCAGCCCTTCCAGTGGCATTAAAAGGGACAAGGCAAATACTGAGATACAAATTCACTAGTAAGTGGATTTTTTCTTGAGAGGTACCAAACTACTTCAGTTTTCTTTGGCGTCATGAGTTTTAAGACTGCAAGCACTTCAAAAAATTGGGATCTCTCAGAAAGAGAATAGAGTAGGGATCATAAAGTCTTGCAGATAACAACCAGCCAAGGGTTCAATACCTACAGCAAAAAAATAATACTTAGTACCAGAAGGTTCCCATATACTTAATGATGTTGCTAGAAAATGGTTGATCTGTTTGAACTACTCTTGTTCATTCCTCTGCAGGAGAATGTTATTCCCTTTGCCTCTCGCCACTTTTTCATTCTGCCATGGGGAGTGTGCAGAGAGAAGGCCATTGAAAAAGCCATATAAAACCTCGAGAATGCAATAAGCAGAACATGGCACTTTTAACACGACAAAACTACCAGCTTAGGTAAGGCTTGAAGTGCACATAAACTCCAGCACCTCCTCAGGCAAAGAGAGTCACAGCCTCAACAGAGAAGCAGCAAAAGGAGTTTAGATCATAAATGCTCTTCAGATCTACAAGCTTTGCTGCCTGAATGCACAATGAGAAATTCAAGGGCCCAGACGTCTTCAAATCGCCCAGGCTAAGCCAGGAGTGCACCTGCCCTGTGGTAGCAACAGTTCAATATTCTGACTCAGTTTGCTCACCCAGCACAAGGAGGGTGATTTATCACCTTGGGTGATTCCATCACTGCACACCTTTCCCTGCTGTGTTAAGATCTCCAGTTTCTTGCCTAAACTCTGGAGTTTTGACTGCCTTTGCAGTAGCTCTGGTATTGCTGCAAGGTGCTACTACTGCACTGGAGGCAAATCCTCCTTGTGATTTATTTGCTTCCCAGTTTCACTGAGCAAAATGCTCTTCCTGGCAGTGCTGGTGTCTGGTGGCGCTCAGGGAAACAGCAGCCATGTCCCAGGTGTGGGCAAACAGTTTTTAATATAGGGTCCATCAGCTGCACCCTCAGCTCGAGAGGAAGCAGCTCCTTCCCACTGGGCCTCCTCCTGTCCCTCCCGTCTGCAGTCAGGTCTTCATGCACAAGCAGCCCACTGCCTTCTCCAGCTGCCAGACACCTTTCCAGCTTTAATCTGCAGGTGTTCTCAGGGCCACAGCCCCAGAAGTTTATTCCCCAGCCTTTCCCCCAAGAGCTCCCCATCTTTCTGCTCATAATTCAGTTGCTTCGTAGCCAAGGTGGAAAATGGAAATAACGTTGCCCTCAACGGCCCTTTCTTTCTATCCTCCAGTTCTCTGTTCTCTTCCATATTTTAGTCTTTTCCCTCTCTATCTATGGGAGATGAAAGAAGGAGGAATAGAAGCAGCTGCACAATCAGCAGAAAGAGAACAGGAGTTATAGGAAGAAATAGAGATAGAGAAGAAGAAAACAGTAGAAATAAAAGAATAAAAGGAAAAATGAAAAACTGAGAAAGTAAAAGAATAGAAAAATGAAGTAATTGATGTTGATTTATTTTATTTTGTATCAATATAAATTGTTTTAATTTCAGTCTAAGCCCAGAGAAGGGAGATGAACCAGAAGTCTTGAAGCATAGAGCTGGGCAGATAGTAAAGGGGGAAAGGGAATTCTCTGAGGCTGAGTACAAACCTGTCTCTCATCAGGGGCACTTTCACCTCCTGTTTATGCTGACAACAAAACCTCTGCAGGGCCATCAGTGGGGATTGTCACGTGTGGCTGTGAGCCCTGCCCGGGCCCTGGGCACAGCACCAGCCGCGGCTGCTGCAGAGCTGCAGGAGCAAACAGAATTCCGCTTTGTCCTGCTCTGGGAGCAGCTTCCCAGTGATTCCATGAGGAACAACAGTGCTGCGGGGGTGGAGGGAGGGAGGGAGGGGTGGACCTTTTCCCTTTGACAATTAGATGGGAGCTGTTGAAAGCTGCTTTCATGGATGAATGCATGGAGAACTAAGGACGTCTGGCAACTGATTTATTTGATTAGTTTATTGTATACCACAATTTCCCTCTCCCGGATGAAGCAGGTCTGTCGCCGGAGTTGGACTTCATAGTTACTGAACTCTCTGCCAAAACCCCTCAGCACCTCAGAAGTCAGAAGAGGACCTCAAGTAGGGCACAGACAAAGCCAGTGGGGCAGGAGAAACCGAGCTAATCAGAAAATGCCAATCTGGGCACTCCACAGTTCCATAAGGCCTGATTTCCAGGCAGTTTAACATCTGCGGATTCCAGCGGGAGTCCTGAGAGCTCAGCTGTTGCGGAAATCAGAGAACGGGGGGTTCGGGGTTGGGTTGTTTGTCTCCATCCCACCGGTGTGACTGGTTCTGGCGGGGCAATCATGACATCCAGTGGGAAACTCCTGAACTACAGCAGCATTTTATGGGTGGAATGAGCTGCTCCGGAGTCTCTAACTGCAACTGAAGGGTAAGACCATGGAAGGGAAACTGTTCAAGAAAGCTTCTGTAGTGAATGGCTCAGGACTAAGAGTCTTGGGCTGGTCTCCTGAAATCTCCAATACCTAAATGTGTTTTGAAATGTCTCTTCTCGCCAGGGGGAAAAACACTTGCTCTTTGGGAAAGAGTTGACAATAGCATCTCAGTGGGATTGATCCTCACACGGGATTCTCACTCCCATGAAAGGATTTCTTTAATTGCTTTTCTTTTAAATCTGTGACTCCCTGACTTTTTGAGATGTCTCAATGCCTACAAGGAGGCTGGGGAGGAACCTTTGACAAGGGCTCGTGGTGACAAGACAAGGGGGAATGGCCTTAAGCTGAAGAGAGGTATAGTTAAATCGGATATTGGGAAGAAATTCTTCCCTGTGAGGGTGGGGAGGCCCTGGCACAGGTTGCCCAGAGAAGCTGTGGCTGCCCCGTTCCTGGAAGTGTCCAAGGTCAGGTTAGACAAGACTTGGAGCAACTTGGGATAGTGGAAGGTGTCCCTGCCCATGGCAGGGGGTGGAATGAGATGATCTTTAAGGTCCTTTCCAACTCAAACCATTCTGTGATTCTCAGCATCCTTAATATTCTCTGAAATCCCCATCATTCTAGTAGTTTCCCTCAGTTCTCTATGCTTGTGTCACTTGCCCCCGTGTTTGGAACAGGCTTGGGGAGGATAAATTATCGCAGACTTAAACTGGAGTAGATGTTTACGGCATAAATAATTGGAAGTACAGACAGAAGTAATGCAGAAAGGACAAACAATCTCATAGAACTGAGGACGTGTGCCTGTCTTTTACGATTTCATTCTGCAGCCAGAAGGTCTGGGATCCCAGCCACTCGGTGATCACACACCAGCTGCTTCCCAAAATGGTTTTTTCCCTCCAGTACCTAACCACGAGACCGGGGGGGATTTTCTTTCAAACGTGTACTTTGATACTTTAATCCCCACCTCGCCATCAGCCCGGCACTGGATTGCTCCAGCGTGTTTGCAAGGAATTACAATGTCCGATGTCAGTCAAGGACTGACGTGTCCCACAGGAGCGGGTTCACCCTGCGGGTTGGATTTTGGATGCCAGAGGAGAGGCTGGATNGCCGTGACGTCACTCGCCGGGCTCTGCCCCCTCGGCCCCTCAGGCCCCGCCCCTGGCAGCGAGGCCACGCCCTCCAACCGCTGATTGGTGCTCGCGCCCCTGTCCCCGCCCCCCGCCCGGCACTGCCCGCCCCGCCTTGCCCTGAGCCGCGNCAGGAGCGGGTTCCCCCTGCGCGTTGGATTTTGGATGCCAGAGGAGAGGCTGGATCCCCTGCACAGCTCCCAGGGCAGCCGGGTCTGCGGAGACAAATCCCTGCACAGTTTAATCTGGCTGAGTCAGGATCTACGGATGCTGCAGTGCCGTGGACATGTGTTCGCTGATGACGTCAGCGATGGCACGTTTCTCTACGTCACTGCACGACCCGGCCGCTGGGTCTTGCTGGTGGGAACGGACCCGGCTGGGCTCTCCCCGCACGCTACAAACACCGCCCCGGTACCGCCGGATCGGGGCCCCGGAGGGCCCGCCCGGGCCCCGCCGCCGCGGCTCCTCCCTTACGTCATCCCGGACGCGCCGTGACGTCACGACAACAACACGGGGCACGGCGTGACGTCACTCGCCGGGCTCTGCTCCCTCGGCCCCTCAGGCCCCGCCCCCGGCAGCGAGGNTCTGCGGATTCCAGCGGGAGTCCTGAGAGCTCAGCTGTTGCGGAAATCAGAGAACGGGGGGTTCGGGGTTGGGTTGTTTGTCTCCATCCCACCGGTGTGACTGGTTCTGGCGGGGCAATCATGACATCCAGTGGGAAACTCCTGAACTACAGCAGCATTTTATGGGTGGAATGAGCTGCTCCGGAGTCTCTAACTGCAACTGAAGGGTAAGACCATGGAAGGGAAACTGTTCAAGAAAGCTTCTGTAGTGAATGGCTCAGGACTAAGAGTCTTGGGCTGGTCTCCTGAAATCTCCAATACCTAAATGTGTTTTGAAATGTCTCTTCTCGCCAGGGGGAAAAACACTTGCTCTTTGGGAAAGAGTTGACAATAGCATCTCAGTGGGATTGATCCTCACACGGGATTCTCACTCCCATGAAAGGATTTCTTTAATTGCTTTTCTTTTAAATCTGTGACTCCCTGACTTTTTGAGATGTCTCAATGCCTACAAGGAGGCTGGGGAGGAACCTTTGACAAGGGCTCGTGGTGACAGGACAAGGGGGAATGGCCTTAAGCTGAAGAGAGGTATAGTTAAATCGGATATTGGGAAGAAATTCTTCCCTGTGAGGGTGGGGAGGCCCTGGCACAGGTTGCCCAGAGAAGCTGTGGCTGCCCCGTTCCTGGAAGTGTCCAAGGTCAGGTTAGACAAGACTTGGAGTAACTTGGGATAGTGGAAGGTGTCCCTGCCCATGGCAGGGGGTGGAATGAGATGATCTTTAAGGTCCTTTCCAACTCAAACCATTCTGTGATTCTCAGCATCCTTAATATTCTCTGAAATCCCCATCATTCTAGTAGTTTCCCTCAGTTCTCTATGCTTGTGTCACTTGCCCCCGTGTTTGGAACAGGCTTGGGGAGGATAAATTATCGCAGACTTAAACTGGAGTAGATGTTTACGGCATAAATAATTGGAAGTACAGACAGAAGTAATGCAGAAAGGACAAACAATCTCATAGAACTGAGGACGTGTGCCTGTCTTTTACGATTTCATTCTGCAGCCAGAAGGTCTGGGATCCCAGCCACTCGGTGATCACACACCAGCTGCTTCCCAAAATGGTTTTTTCCCTCCAGTACCTAACCACGAGACCGGGGGGGGATTTTCTTTCAAACGTGTACTTTGATACTTTAATCCCCACCTCGCCATCAGCCCGGCACTGGATTGCTCCAGCGTGTTTGCAAGGAATTACAATGTCCGATGTCAGTCAAGGACTGACGTGTCCCACAGGAGCGGGTTCACCCTGCGGGTTGGATTTTGGATGCCAGAGGAGAGGCTGGATCCACTGCACAGCTCCCAGGGCAGCCGGGTCTGCGGAGACAAATCCCTGCACAGTTTAATCTGGCTGAGTCAGGATCTACGGATGCTGCAGTGCCGTGGACATGTGTTCGCTGATGACGTCAGCGATGGCACGTTTCTCTACGTCACTGCACGACCCGGCCGCTGGGTCTTGCTGGTGGGAACGGACCCGGCTGGGCTCTCCCCGCACGCTACAAACACCGCCCCGGTACCGCCGGATCGGGGCCCCGGAGGGCCCGCCCGGGCCCCGCCGCCGCGGCTCCTCCCTTACGTCATCCCGGACGCGCCGTGACGTCACGACAACAACACGGGGCACGGCGTGACGTCACTCGCCGGGCTCTGCTCCCTCGGCCCCTCAGGCCCCGCCCCCGGCAGCGAGGCGAAGA
>VXAZ01009653.1:811050-927346 GCA_013399875.1 Gymnorhina tibicen
GCAGCGTCTCGGCGGCCTCCGCCAGATGCTGGCGGAGCTCGGGGTCTCGGCGGCGGCGTTGTGAGCGCTCCGGCCGGGCCCCCGCCGCCATGTCCGGCGTGGTACGCACCCTGAGCCGCTGCCTGCTGCCGGCCGAGGCCGCGGGCCGCGCCGGGGAGCAGCCGCGGAGGGACGGCAAGGAGCGGAGCCGCGATGCGGAGCGGGAGGCGCGGCGGCGCAGCCGGGAGATCGACGCGATGCTGGCCCGGGAGCGGCGCGCCGTGCGCCGCCTCGTCAAGATCCTGCTGCTGGGCGCCGGCGAGAGCGGCAAGTCCACCTTCCTCAAGCAGATGCGGATCATCCACGGCCGCGAGTTCGACCAGAAGGCGCTGCTGGAGTTCCGGGCCACCATCTACGAGAACATCCTCAAGGTGAGGGGCGGCGGAGGGGGGGATGGAGGCCGGCGCCGCACATCCCGCAGCGCCGGGAGCTTGGGCCGTGCCCGGAGTCGCCGTCCGAAAAGGATGCGAGAGCCCGGCCGGGGCGGCGGCCGCGCCCCCCGCTTGCCCCGCCGCGGCTCTCGGCGCTCCCTCCTCCCGGGAAGGGGTCTCGGTGCAGGTGTTTGGGAGGGCGGGGAGCTTTGTGCTGCGGGGGGCCGGGGGATGTTGGGTTCCGGCGTTACCCGGCTGAAGGCTTCCATGAAAAAGGCTCGGAGGAAATTTCCCTGCAAAGGGGATTGAGAAAAGCTTTGTGGAAACGCAGAGGAAAAAGGATATAGGTGTGGCCTTCCTTCTGGAAAAAACATTATGAGAGCATCCTCGAAGTCGGAATTGGAGAAACTTCGAGATTTGAAGAAATGAGGAGGAATGTCTCTGCTTTTGCAGAGTCTCCCCAGTCTGTGTACCTCGAGATGGGACAAGAAAGGGTCCTCGTACAGATGTTGTGGCTGCAAGTGGTTGTTACTTGGTACATGTTTAGAAATGGGGGAATGTAGGCCCGCAGAATGGGCAGTGTGGGCTGTTATCAAACCTAGAGCTGAAATGGAAATAACTTTGGTTTGGTACTTTTACGGGAAAGTTTTTGTTCAGTGTGTGTGCAGGCTTTATAGTGCTGGCAGTGTATTTCTCTGTTGACTGGAGAATATAAAACCTGCTGGTAGAGCCTTTGGTCTACAGACCAGTATTTCCCTAATTAGGGAAAATCAACCTTGGCAAATACGGTTTCTTTCAGGGATACAAGCTTTGATGCCCTGTGCAGGTAGAAGTGATCACATTTTGGAAAATACCTGAAGATACATGAAAAGCTCACTCAGGAGTGTCTCTCTCTTCATAATCTTCCCCTAAAAGAAATGCTGCTTTCCTGCCTATATTTTTCTGTAGGACTGTCTCCATTCTTTTGTGGACATGGATTTGTGAGGCTATGTGAGATTTCATAGAAAGTTAAAGGAAAGGGAACTGTGCAAGTTAAAGATAACGAGTTACTTTTGAGTTTCCAGATTTGTGTTTAAATAGAAGCTTTATGTGCACTTAATAAGTGCATGCATACAATGACTCTTGTTTTTAAGAATGCTGCTGTTCCATAAAGGGCTTTCACTTCTGTTAATGAACAGGAAAATTGTTGTCTAATTTTCTTTTCCCTTTTTTTGTCCATTTTCAGGCTGGAGCCCATTAACTGCAAGAAAGTTGAAATTCAGAAGCTTCTCTCTGATTGTAGCTATGTGAGCAAAGAGAGTGTTATGAATTCTTTTAATCTATATGCCTAGAAATAAGGAGTCTTATTTTAGGTCATAATGCTTATTATAAACCCTGCCAGTGATTTATCTTTCACTGCTACTAATTTCAAGTAGTAGCAGAAGCTCTTAGGGAAGCAGTTTGTGAAAATGGAAAAATCTGAGACTCCTTGCTCTTTAAGTTGTCTAAGCAATAGCAGTTATGGTAAAATGATGTAATATTTTATGTATGCAGAAGGTGTAGAGCTTTCAGCAGTAGAACTTAGTGTGCTTTGGAAAGGAAAATAAGTGTCTTCTTCTTGTAGTAGGGGAGGCAGAGTCACACACTTGAAACACTTGTTTGCCGGATGGCTCTGGGCAGATTTGCAGAATTCACAGTAGAATCCAGGTCCTTGAGGTAGCAGTCAGGTGTTCTGATAGTTAACAGCACTTCTTGGACTGTGTCAGTTGAACCTTTTAAAGCCTTTTTATCCTGAAAATAAAATTTGGAAGCAATTTTAAAGTGAGTTAACGTGGTTCAGCGGATGGATTGCTCTTTGGGCCTTGTGGGTGGTGATTTGGGAGTGTTTAGGTTGGGTTAGGGCTCTCCTTTAGGTACGTGTCAGACTCTTCCTTCCCTTGCTTCTCCAGATGACACAGGTGGCTCTTGCGTATAAGAATACAATTTACACTCCCTCCATAAGTTTTTGGGGAATGGCTTGGGAATAGTAACTATGGAAAAAGTAGTCAGAAGAAGGGAGAGCAAACAAAGGGAACTAGAAGAGTTTTCTGGTGGGAAGGCAGTAGATGTTTTGTTTGCATTTTTGCTCATCAGAAAGAAACCTGATAACACCTTGATATTCTGCCATAATCATCAGGAAGAAATCAAATTCCAAGACAGAATAACTGCTTTCAAAACAGAGTGGTGTTGTCAGTGCATTTATTTTAGGGTAATTGTGTAATACTCTCTTGCATTAAACTTTGTTCTGTGGATAAACATCCAGTGTTTAAAGTAAACTTATTTAGCTTCTTTGACAATGTAAATTGTCAAGTGCACGTGATTGCTGCTCTTTCTATAATAGTGTTTAGACTACAGGTTCTTTTCACTTTTTCAGGAAGTTCAGTGATCACCCACTAAGACTTAATGAAGCCAAGATCACCACGTGTTTAACTGACAATAAAAGATCTCAGATGAATTTTTATCATACTGTATGTGGGCAATGTGAAGTGGAAATGATCCTATCAAGTAGCATATAAATCTGTGTGACATTGTCAAGTACAGCTGCAGCAACCTTAGCCCCTTTTTCCACACAGTCCTCAGCATGGTCAGACAATGGTCCTGCTAAGCTCCTGCTACACTGAGATCTGAGTTAGAAATGCAGTGTAAATCTCTGGGATTAAATGGTCAATTTTCATTTTCCAGCCATGACTAAACTCCTCTCTGAAGGAGGAGCATTCCTACTCTCTTAACAGTGCTGGATATTTCTAAAATGCTTATTGCAGTAGTGTTTAGGCAACTGTACAGCTTAGGGAGAATGAAGAAACTGATTCAGAGAACACAATGTGAAACCTCTCTGAAAATAACAGTGCTAAGTATAATTTGACATTAGCGTCAGCTTCCACTTTATTTTGAGTTTTCACCTTCTTGCTTTTCTGATATCTTCTAACGCCGAGTTCTTTGCTTACCCTGTTCTCACTGGTTCTCATCTCCCATTTTGGGGAAACCCTAGTTAGAAACAAAATGCTGAAGCAAAAGAAACATATGATACAGAATTTACTTTTCCATTTAGTACAGGTGATGGTTCAGGGCCTTGCTAGCTTTTTCTGGCATTTGTGGGATGGTATTCAAATACAGGAGTTTCGCTTTGGTTGAAGGTAAATAATCATCGGTTAACTCGGGTTTTGCTTGTTAATCGAGGCTAAGTTTCAAAGTAACTTTTTGGAACTTTTTGATGATTGAAGTGAAAAGCAGTAGTGTTAATGTTCTGGTATGAGTACACAGGCTTCAGGACTTCAGCACACCCACCTGGAAAAGGAAAGTGCATAGGACAGGGCTGTCTGGCTGCTGAGGCATGAATTTTAAGGTGACTCCTGGCTATGCAGAGAAACTTGGAAAACTTTCATGGACCTTAAGTTTCAAATCTAAGCAATGTGTGGTGGTATTACATGAGTATTTTGATGCTTTTCAACTGTGGCTGCAGGAATCTTTTGATACCTTCCATCCAAAACAGATGGGTTGGCCTTGCTACTCTATTTGGTTCCTTTGATAAAAGTTAAAGAGCTCAGACACTCAACGAGTCACAGCTCTGATGTTCCTTGTCTAAATGTTTTTTTGTTTCAAGTATGTGAATATCATGCTGCTTAAAAAAACCCAGTTTAGTTGCATAAGAAAATAATTAAAGCAATCTACAAGCACCAGAGTGGTACTTGCACCAGCTTGTTTAGGAGATTTTGATCTGAAGAGAGAAAAAGTTCAGCTTTTAAAAGCCTGAAGTATAATCTGTTGAGCTCTTCTGGTAGTGTTAGTTTTCCTGTTGAGAATGGAAAGACCAGCTCAAGGTTTCAATACATCCATGAGTGTTTTCTTGTTGTTTGTGGCCTGAACTGTAATGATTGACCAAGGAATTGAAAAGCCTGGAATTGCAGAGGGAAGGACTACACAGGAAGTTATGTGTAATTTCATTTGTGAGCTCTGAGTGGGGAAAAAACGAGGAAAGATTTTGAACATGAAAGATCTTTGAGGAACAGTCCTTTGGGACTTTTGCGTGCAGCTGCAATACACGAGGGGATACCTGAGAGCATTTCTCCTTGACGGCAGGAAAATGAGTGGCAGTAAAGCAAAATAAGTGGCAGTAAAGCAAAATAAGTGAAGGTAGTTTTAAGAAGAACTTTAGAGTTCTGCAATTAATGCTAAACCTGGACTATTGCTGGGACTCTGTGTACCTTGAATGTACCTAAGTTGTGTTTATGGTGGCTGAGGTAAGGTGGTTCCTGTCATCAACAAACAAACCAAGAAAACTCTTTTGCAGCCTTCAGGTTTCAGCCAGGTACGGATACAAACTCTGGGACATGGAAACAGATTATTCCTCAGATTGTTTGGGAGCTACACTTGCGAGTGACCAAGTTACTTACTCATTTATAATGTAAGCATATTTCTTCCAATAACCTACAAACTCAGGGGGAATACATCATGTAAGCCGCAGTTACTCCTTAAATTATCTTTATTCACTTCCCTGGGTTTACATGCAAATGAATTTGGAAACCCATTAGGTTTCCCATTTGGAAACCCATTAGATGATGGGGACACTCCATTTATTACTTCAGAGCTGGGATCCAGCTGTTTGAGTAGTTGGTCTCAGGACAGCGTCAATCTCCTTTCTGCTGGAACAGCTTCTTTTCAGAGGAATGACAGGGAGAGTATAGGAACTGTGGTTAATTAGAACCTTTTCCTTTAAATTTAATAGACAAGTGCTAAAGTTCTGTAATAGAACAGCTTTTTAATTCTGATTATCTTTGCTCTGAGCTTATTTTACTAAGAAAAATAATATTCACTGAATTATGTAGAAAAGACAAAAAACCCTGATGAGTCTTGTTGGGCTTGTTGTTCCAGGTTCATTTAATCAATGCACCTCTTACTAACTTCCAGCTGATGTATTTTCTATGCCTTAAATGTAAATTCCGTCAACTCTGGTAGTCCTGTTGCATTTGGGGTGTCTCTTGGTTGGGCTAGGAGACAGCAATCTCTCTTCATCATGGCAGATACTGGAAGAGGAGTAATGGTCAGCAGTAAATGATAAATATTCATAGCTGTTCCAAAATGGAGCTCACAGTGCTCTTGTGATGTAGTCATTAGTATTGCAGAACATGACTTAGTCCCTGGAGACTGCAGGCACATACTTTGATGTCTTCCAGACAAAAGTTTAGTCACTGGAGTGACTAAATTTGGGAGCTTACATTGTATTCACTTGGTTGACTATACATGTATTTTTATAATTAGCTTGGGAACAGTATTGGCAAAAAAATTAGCAAATTGTGCTGTTAAAAATGTTTGCAGGAAAACTTCGGAGCAAGCTCCAGTGTACATTGTCTGAAGAAGTAAGTTCAATGCAAATTCCAATATGGAAAAAGCTGGAAAAAATTGGAGGCTGCAGAGTTTCCAAGTGAGATTCCGCCACTTGCCTGGGATTTTTCAGCCTAGTGAAGGTCGGGAGCTGGTCTTACCCTGGCACTGAAAGCCCTGTGTGAGCTCACGTGCTGGGTGCTGAATCCGTGAGGGCAGGGATACGTTTGGAACTGCAGATGCTGCTTGTGCTCTCCTAGAAAGCGTGAACTAACTGGGGACTGATACTGGTGTGATGGTGTCAGGGCAAGGAGAAAGCTGGTCATACAAGTCTGAAAGCATTAACTGGGAACTTTTTGTGAGGTCCTGCACCAGTCGTCATCTCTGAGGTCATCCTCTGTCTACTCTGTGCTGAGTTACAAGTAAAGTTTGCAGTGAGTATTTTCCTTCTGCTGCGTTTATCGTCATTTTGCTGGGTTCAGTCAAAGACAAGGACTCTTTTCAGAGTTTCCAGACAAGCAGACATCACTGCTGCTCCCAATCCAGAGACTCAGTGGCTAATCCAAATGTTTTTTAATATTTGTGTTCCTGTGGACTAGCTAAATGACACTTCCCCTTTGTTCCCATTTTTTATTTGTATGTTGGGCTGGAAGGTAGGTCATCTTTGCTGTTTACCCTGCTCTCACCTGGGTGGTACTGGAATATGTGAGTGGTGAAAGGACATGCATAACTGGGGAGCCTCTTCGTTGTCTGACTGGGCCAACTGGTGCTGTTCCCACCCCTACCCTTGTGTCTTGCCTCACAGCAAACTAATATAGGCAATGGAAATCACTTTTTATATGAAGGGCCAGGTTTTTGGTGATGTTTGCTCACTGGACTGTGGGCTCAGGCGAATGACAAACGTATCAGGCAGGACAGGGTGGAACTCCACTGCCAGGAAAGATGCCCCTTTCGATGGTACCTCGTAGTTTGAGTGTTCTGCAATGTGAAACCTTATCCTGAATGACATTGGGTTCTCTACTACTGCTTGGCTGTAATGCTCCAAGGACATAGATCAAAGAAAATCTCTGTTAATGCTTTTATGATAGCGTGCTGTAAAAATCTGATTGTCTTGCTATCGCTCTGTTAGTAGTAGGTCACCTTCTCTGCAGTGTTCCAGACAGCAGTTTACAAACAGTGCATGTGATTATATTTGCTAACAGGGACAACTTTATTTTTAAAAATTGTGCAGCTGGAGCTGTGTTCCTATGGCTGCATCACCTTGTACTGTTCCTCTGGCTCCAAGGAATATCTACAGGCTGAGGTGGGAGCAATCCTGTTGGCAGTAGCTCAGATTTATATTGGTTTCTGTGAGATGAGATCCCCAGACTTTTGCCAGTTCCTTGTCAACAACAGTGAGGAAAAACACGCAGTAGGAAACACGTTTGAATCTCCCTGTGCCTGCAGTGTTCCTGTGGGTTTGCAGCCACAGGAGAAGACAGCAGTAGTGCCTGTTAGCTGTGACCTGGAGTCCCCCAGGGAGTATTCAGCAGTGATCAGCACTTCTCTCAGGACAATAAGGTCCATAACTGATAAGTAGATACTGGAAATTTCGGGGGTTGCTATGAGGTTAAACAGTGTATTAATGGTAAAAGTGTAAAAAGCAGCTGCTTTTTATTTCATGTGTAACAGTCACACTCTTGTCTGTGCTCTCAGACCCAGTAGTAGTTCCCTAAAATTACTTTGAGAAAATGTGCTGTAGGAGACTCTTCTATTTGTATGCAAACTCTAAGTAGGTTTGCACCTTCTCTCTAGGCACTGACTGGAATAATCAGATTTTTTGATCATTTGACTGCCGGTGTGTGCATGGAAGGACCTGCCCTTGCCTGTGAGCGAGTGCCCCCAAAGCTGTTGTGCCAATTTTGTGTTTGGTGCTTAGCTGAGGGGTGTTCACTTGGCCTCTGTGTTGGTCCATCTGGTGAAAGGTGTGAGGTTTTAAGGATGATGAATCCTTCAAGTATTGGGGTATGTGAATAATTTAGAAAGTGATTGTTGTGTTTTATGTAGCAGTGTAACTACAGATGTAAGATGTGCTTAAATCATGCTGCTCTTTAGATACTGCAACGCTTCTTGTCCTGAATTGGAAAGCATCTCTGGCTTCAATTGACATTAGCTCGTGATAACCTTTCTAATAAGTCCTACAAATTCATTTAATTATTATTTAAAAATACAAGAGAACCTGGATTTTTTTTCAAAGCTAGGATGGTTTCAAAAGTAAAGGAGAAAAAATATGTTTGAGCCAGTCCTAGTAATGAGCATTTGTGTAAATGCTCATAAAACCTTCCTGCCGCTGGTGAGGAGCAGACATGCTCCAAACAGCTGTGCTGTGTCAGGCCGAGGAGCTCGGGCTCTGTCTATGACATGAAAAAACAACCCACAACCAAACACGGGTACGAGCACAAGGCAGTGTGATCCCTTGGTGTGCTCTTCCAGTTATTGGCAGCCTTTGGTTTCGGAAACTTCTAGAGCCAGGAGTTGTGTCTGGAATGTAATCGAATAGTCCTCTTTGGACTTTCCTTCTACCTATTCGTCTTCATGGCTTTTTGAGTCCATTTATGCTTTTGGCCAGCATCCTGTGTAAATGCATTTGTCTGGCCGGGGGTGTGTAGGTTTTTAGTTTGAATTGCTGTTTGATAAATGATATTTGTCTAGCAAGGGGAAGGAGAAAAACAGTCTTTGTCTATTTCCTTTCTGCAAGTGGTTTGTAATTTCTGTGAGTTCCTTGTATACCATGCCTTAGTTATCTTTTTTGTGAATCTGCGGATTTCTAGATTTAGTGTTTTCTTCTGTGTAAGCTACAATACTTCATGAAGTAGGTCACATCACACTCTTGTTACACCTTTTTCGTCTACCCTGATTCCATTCAGGTTTTGTGCGTGCCAGGGATTTATGCAGTGACTTGAATATATTAGAAATTATTAGGAAAGGAATGGAACAGAGAATTTCCTATTTTTTCCTCCCTAGCTGGAAGCTGGTGCTTCCATTATGCTGCTGGTTTGCTATTTTCTAATGTCTGACACTATCCTTATCTGTGAATTCTAATTCTTTCCATCTGTGCTTATTCTGGGTCCTGCAGCACAAAAGCTTTAAATCAGTTGAAGTGTTCAGAAGATTATTTTACATCTAAAGTTGTTGCTTCATTTTTTTTCCATATTCCAAATTTGAATACAGAATGGTAATTGATGTTGTTCAGCCTTATGAATGAAAGAGTGAATTGACATTTTCTGTAGTAGCAGAAAATCAGAAAAACTGTCAGGAAAGGGGTAGGAAAAGTTTCTTGCTGTATTTCCAGTAAGAGGAAACCTTTCCTATGGTAACTTGCTCTGCAGCTTAATGAGGCAAGGATTATCAAATGCTCAGTGAGGTTGCAAAATACAGTGTTACCAGTAAGTCTGAGATGCCAGAATAGCAGTACATAGGATCTAAATTTAGTGATTTCTCTGTTTCTCCTCATCTTTCTGACATCTGTTTGTAGCATTTATGGAACTGTGTGGAGATGGAGATATGTGAAGTTTAGATTCACTTTACTGGGTATTTTGCTGAATCACACTTTTAACTGCTAAGAGTTGGGAGGAAGAAACATGGACTGTTTTGCTCATTATGTAAAGCTTTTATTCCTGATGCGTTTTAGAGACACATCTTGAAGCAGGCGTGTTCTGAAAATTTTGAGAGGTGCTGTTCCTGTGGATGTGCATAGGACAGCATTCCTGCTAGCCTCTACCCTGGTTTTTTAATTTCTTCATTCAGTGTGTGTCTGCTTGCCAGTGCTGATGCTGATGTCCTACTGCTGAATCACTTTGTCCCGGGTCGGGCTCTACATGTGACTTGGTGGCACCATCTCTGTCTCCAGAACAGTGAGAGGAGGGTGCTGGTGCCACGTGCTCCCCATGGGTGACCTTACAGTAGTTAATGCACGCTGACAGGGTCTGTGGGACCTAAGTTTAGTTCCCTCTCTTGCCTCGGGGAGGGTCAGACCTGCATTTCCAACGAGCAGCAGCCGGCAGATAAGTGACTATTCTGGGACTGGAGCAGTCTCTACGCCCCTGATTGAAACTGTTCTGTGGTTTTCTCCACACAGATAATGAAACTTTCCCTAACAACAAACAGTCTCGAGAACCTCTGTGTCTCCAGTGGGAGCAGGGAAAGTCAGAGTGACAGTGGGGGGAAATGCACTTAAACTGAGGTCCCAGTGCTCTTGTATCCGAGCGGGAGTTGTGCAGTCCTGCAGCCATTCCTTTGGGATGCTCTGCAGTCTGTGAGGTGGAGAAGAGTTAAACCAGCCCCAGAGCTGGAGCTGAGCAGCCGGGGCAGATCCTGCAGAGCTGGGCCCAGGCAGGAGAAAGGTCAGAGCTGCGTGGGCTGGGAGCTCTGTGCAGGGCCCAGGGCAGCGTGGGGAGGTGGTGATCCGTGGGGAAGTGGCCAGGGAGATGGTGATCACTGTCCCCACGCCGTGCTGAGCGTTTTATACACGCCAGTTCCCGCTGAGCAGAGACAAACCGGGCATGAAACACCTAGAAATAACTGTGTCCTGCTGGTCTCAGTCACCACAACACTCTGGGAAAATCTCCCAAGTTCTTGACTGGGCATGGTGGGGAGCTGACCCTGCCTTTCAGTTGCAGCCAAGCTGGGGGTGTGTGCCAGGGGTGGTTTGCAGAAGTGTGTGAAGCTGTGAGATGTCGTGGAGGCATCTGCAGTTCAGAGACAGAGCATTCTAAGGGGGTTTTTCATGCTTCTGTTTGCTAGTGCCACTCCAGTAACGAGCTAAACACTTCTGTTAATAAAGAGATAAACTCTGCAAGTAGGAATGAGAGTTGGCTTTTGGTCTGTATGATGGAGTTACTAAATAGTTATGTCTGGGATTTAAAGCAGCAGTTGGTAAATATATTTGATTTTAGTCTTTTCATGGTATTGTGGAGATATATTCTCTACTTTATAAAAAGAAGTACCAATCAGTAGAGAATCATAAATATTTACATTTTTGGGAAGCTGCACTTCAGGAGCACTGTTGGATAGTGACAACCACGACACTTTGCTTTGAGTTCCTATTCTGTGACACTCCACTAAGTTGCTTCTCACTTCCCTCTCTAATCTTAGCTGCTATTGGGAAGTTACTGTTGTTGCTGTTGTGAGGTGCTGCTAAAGGACTGGAGAGCAGAAAGGTTCAAGTGTTAAGAAAACATACATGCAGTCTTGATAGCTTAAAATATGCAAAAAAAAGAGGTCTGTCCAGTAATGTGGAGTCTCAAGTGAATAGCTGTGGAAACAGAACTTCAGTTTTGGAGATTTTTTTATTTTATTTATTTTCATATCTCTAAATCCAAAAATCAACACAATGAGAAAAGTAATTCAGTATAACCCACAGATTTTACTTGTGAATTCGATGGTACTTGAGATGCTGAGTCACCATTAGCAGATCTATCCAGTACTAAAATGGTGCTCACTATTGAGAAATAAATATTGGCCATTGGAAGCTATTTACTGCAGGTGAAGTTAGATTCAAGACTGAAGTTTCGAATTTCCTTAACCTCATGTGTTTGGCTTGTTGCCATGAATATGAAATTAAGTTTCCATAAAAACTGCAAAATGTGAAAATGAGCAGCTCAGTAATCCTGAGTAGAATTGGAGAACTAGATAGCTTTGCTTCCAGATTTCTTTTCCAGTATTAGAGTAGCAAAACCTACCTGTCAAGCATTGCTTAGCAAATGTGTGGCAAGTTCAAAAAGTAAGCTGATTCTGAGGGAAAACTGGATCTGCTTTCTTGAGCCTGGTAGCTTGGAATCTATGCCATGTCTTCAGCCCTCTAATGCTCTTCTGATCTCCCTAAAACTTGAGAAAGCTGGGATGTCCTTTTTGGTGTCTAAAACCCAAATGCCAAGAAAAAGATGGAAGAATATGGTTTCGGGCATGGTGTTACTTTTAAAACTACAGCTATGATGATCACACATTAGTTCCCAGACACTTTGAAAAGTGTTTGGGAATTAAGCATACTCTCATTGATGTTTACTTTCATTATCTATTGGTAGCACTGCTTGTTGCCATTAGCTGTTGCTGCTAATACTTTTTCCACCTGGGGAAATATTTTGTGGCTAAGTTGCTTACAGAAGCAGGCTCTATCTTAATTCTGTTGGATATGTTGCAATAAACAATGTTTATGATTCTCTCCTGAGTTCAGTCTCACCAGAACAGAGTCAAAAAAATAATCTTCAAGTACCTTCAAGTCCTTGTTCTTTTACACTTTAATCTTTTTATCACTGACTTTTCTTACCTGAATCATTCTTTAGGGCTGCAGGGTTCTGGTTGACGCACGGGACAAACTGGGGATCCCTTGGCAGTACACGGAGAATGAGAAGCATGGAATGTTTCTGATGGCCTTTGAAAACAAAGCTGGAATGCCCATCGAGCCTGCCACCTTCCAGCTCTATGTCCCTGCCCTGGGCGCGCTCTGGAGGGATTCGGGAATCAAGGAAGCCTTCAGCCGCCGGAGCGAGTATCAGCTGGTGAGTACATCCGTCTCCGTGGTGGGAGGAGGAAGTTCTGCTGTATAAATCTCTCTCCAGCTGAAAGACATCTTGCTACGTGCAAGATGGAGCCACCCTGTTAGCTGTTTGTGGGAGTGCTGTAAATCTGAGCACTTCAGCAGCAGAAGCAAGTGGTAATTGGAGCCAAACTTGAAAAACTGCATGGCAGTAAGAGGGAGTGGAAAAGTGCACATGACTGGATAAACTGGAAGAGCAAGAGGAACCAAAAAAGGCAGGAATTGGTTGAACTAAAAATATTTTAGCAGCTCAGTAGGTCTGTTCATAGTAGGTCACTGATGAAGGCACACTTAATTTTTAACTTTCCAGTCCTGCCAGCTTGCACTGTATTGATACTGGCAAACTCTTCCTGCATGCAGCTCTTTTGAAGTGAATGCAACACCCGTTCTGGCTGCTGCTCCCTGACTGTTTCTTTTCATCCTGATGTCCGCAAGTGAAACTTGGATAAGCAACTGAAAGATGACAGTGAGCGTAAAAATGTGCTCTCTTCCCTGCTTTCTTGTTGTTAGGTCTTCATGCTCTTGTGCCAAAATAGCTGCACTTCTGGTATGGGATATGTTTCTGACAGCTGTTCGTAATCCACTCCTTTTTCTTCATATGTACAGGATGGAGAGGGTTGTTTTTTATTCTTCCCTTTTCTGTGGAACAAGGTACTGATCCAAACAACCTGGTAGCACAATTACTGTTGTCATTGTTTAATTAGAGGTGTTAAAGGAAGAAACATGGCTTTGTGTAATCTCCTTTAGATTCTTTCACAAGAGAAGTAGATACAGCTGAAGGAGAACTAGAGAAATTGAATAGTGAAATTCTAATTGTTCCCTGATGCTGCTTCTCTGTGTGGGTTCTCCAGTGTCTGATGCTGTAGTTAAACTCATGCTGCAGCCCTTAGGTACTCGTCTGTCTGCACTAATAAGATGCCTGTTTGAGTCTTGTTGTTGCATATCTTTGAAATCTGTCTCTGAAGTATCATGAGTCTGCCAAAGAGGTGAAGAATAAATGAAATGGCAAAGTAAAACTGTCACAGGATGATTGGATAAACCTCACTTCCTTAGGCTAAAAATGAAACAATTTCCATGTTACAGCACTGGGGGTGGGGGGAAGGATGTGCAGAGGGAGAGAGGATGGATTAATTGTTGCATTATTCCTAGCATCTGTAGACACAGGCTTTGCTGTTCTAAGCACTGTTCAAATGTGGAATAAAAAGATGGTTCGTGCCAGGGGGAACTTGAATTTACCATGAAACAATGCTTAGAGAATCTGGTATAGTAAGCAATAGTTGGGTCAGGCAGCCTGTTAAGATTGTTTGTTTGGTTTTTTTCCCTGGGAAATGCTATGGTCAAGCATGGATTTTGTTTGTAGAGGGAGATTCAGATGGGGATCATGTGGGAGGTTCATTCCTGTACTGGTTAGCAATAAAGTAGTATCAAACTGGGGGGAAAAAGTCCCATTTGTTGCATAAATAGCATTCCAAAAGTAGTAGGCCTACCTCTGCATTCCCTGGCTTAGAGGATTAAACAGGAAATACCAAAAAAATAAAAAAGCCCCACAGAAACAAAGCAGAGAGGCATAGAGGCATGCAAGTGATCATTTAATAGGCTGTCATCTTCAACATGGTGATACAGTTCCGTGGTGCATCCTTTTGGATGCCCTTGCTGGAACCTGTGTAACGTTAGCGGGGCAGCTGGAACTGCTGCAGGCACCAGGGCTGTTCCCTGTCCACAGTGCAGCCACGTGTGTCACAAAAACACCAACTCCATCCCAGTCCTGCACCTGTGGCACTGACAGCGTGAAAATCTGGGTGCTGTTATTTTATTGTGCGGGCTGCATCACCAGGGGATTAGAAAGTGCCACAGTTGTAACTAAAAAAAACTACTTGGCTGCATGAAAGGTTTTTAAATGTAGTACATTGGTCTCAGGGCTACAAATGCTGCTTGGATTAAACAAATTGTTAACAATCTAATAACTTGACCAAGTTCCATTTCCAACTTGCTTCTCAGTTCAGCAGAAGTCTGATTCCCTGAGTATATGGGAATAAGCAGCTGTACAATTGCTTTTAAAAAGAAGTTTAAAACTACATAATATTTTAAAGAAAGAGGTGGTTTAAGGAGATGCCTAATTTGTAATTGCATATGATATGTATAAACCCATACCTTCATTTGGTTTAATCCCTTGCTGGATATAGACTTGTGTAAATAAATAGAAGCCAGATATAGTGGACTCTGAGAAAATAAATCTTTTCTGAACTGATTTTAACTCAGGCTAAAGAAAACCTCTGCATCAGCACTCTCTTTCTTCCCTAGTATAAGCAAGCTATTAAATGGAATATGCTTGGTTTAAACTGAATTTATTATCTTTAAAATAGTTCTTAAATCATCACCAAAATTTTGCAGCTTTACATTACTGTGATGTTTCTGAATGTGCCTTGACACTGTTTGAAAAAACAACCCAACTCAGCACTGGCATTTTCTTCACCCTGGTCTTGCAGTCAACTGAACACCAGCTTTTTTTTTTAATCATTGTTGTTATTTTGGCTTCAAAGCCGTAGGGTTATTGGTCTGCTCTTGAATGCTTTGTTTCTCCAGGAAGTTGTGTGACTGTTAAAAAGTAAAACGTGTTGGTTGCTTGACTAGAGCTGAGAATGCAATGTACAGGTGCCTTCCTATGGTCTGCAGTGCCCAGCTCCGTGGCTGACTCAGCAGTAACAAACTTGTTGAAAGAAAACGGCTCTGACCATAACCCTGTGCAATCTAAAAGCTGCTTCTCTGGCACCACCGAAGCTGCCTCTGGGCATTGGAGTGTTTTCTGCTTCATACTCGGTGCCTCCAAGTGCTGGTTGTAAATCCCTGTCTGGGTCTTTGAGCGTTTCAGAAGTGAGTGGGTGGATTCTACAATAGCAGGCTGCTTTTTTTTGCTTTTGTCTTCCCAGCCTTTCTTAAAGCAGACTAACCAATTTTGCTTTCTTTTCAAAACATCAGCCTCTCACTCTTCCCCTGCCCCAGCCAGTCCCCACCGACCCAAGTTCCTCTGTTCCTTGTATGGGAGCCAAGTAGTTTGGGGACAAAAGCTTCATTGTATGTTTGCTTCCATTGTCACGTCTGTCCTCGTTTTTTGACTGCTGGAATAGGAATTCCTTTGTGATCAGGATGGGATTCTTCTCCCTTCTCCCCTGCCCTCATTATCCCCCCCACCTCATTTTCTGTCTGTATGTTAGAAAGGAATACATTGGTCACGAGTCCCCACACGTGCTGTAGCGTTTGTTCTTTGGAGGGTGCCTGTGGTAGTTTGGGCAAGGGGCTGCAAATCCCCCAGTACCAGCAGGGGGAGACAAATCCCACTGGGAATGGTTTCTGGGAAAGGGCCGTGGGATTTCCAGCAGGATTCAGCTGCAAGGGTGGGAGCTGCTTCAGTTTGAGCCTAGTGACGAGAACTTGGGTGTATCTGGGAGTTTGGGTGCGTGTGTCTGCAGGCTCTTTTTCACCCACAAATGACATTTCCTTTTGTGCTCTAAACCATGGAGACCAAGGCCAAGATAGGAATTGCTTTGGTCATGTGGTTTCTGTTTTATTTTGTGGTTTGGGATTTTATTTTTGGTTTTTTCCATTCTATCAGGTCTCTAGTGTGAGAATGTGAAAAGCCATTCACTTCTTCTTTAATGTGTCCAGAACAGAAAGTCTGACACAAGGTTAGATACTCTTCTGACTTCTTGCAGCTTGGTGTGCTTGATGTCGTTGTGGGTAAAGATGGGAGAAATAGGGCTTTTCAGGGAAAAAAAAATTATATTTTTGTCACAGACAGAGCAGATATATAGTGATGAGCAGATCTGCCAAGGCCATCGTGTGGCTTCATCACTTCTTAGAGGAAAATTGACGTTGTTGATATAGAGAATATGTTCATGGTCCATCACCAGAATATCAATTGAAATTGTTGTTATTGATGTATTAATATTATTATTGATGTTCCCTGTGCTGTTAAAAGACTTTCTGGTGTTTTAATAGCTCTTTTTTAAAGAAAAAATAAATGTCAGCATTAATAGGAAGTTGTGGTTCCTGAGAGGGAAGTAAGACTCTTGCAAATGTAGACAAAAACCTTACTACTGTGTCCATAGCTATTTTTAGATGTGTGCACAGGGAATTGTATGGAACGCTTCCATTAATACTTCAAATACTGAGAGCCTCTGAAGCCTTGGATGTGGGAAGGCTCTGGAAAATGTTTTAAAGACCCTTGCTTTTATATTCATTCGCCATTCTCTGGGTGTTTGAGGTGAGGGGGAATTGGGGGATGTTTGTAATAGGACCTGGGTCACTCCCCTGGGAATTAACTGTGGGGTTTGTTGTTTTTCCTTCAAGCGGACCCTGGAATTGGTTAAATTGTGCCTGCCAGGACAGGCAGTGTGCTGGAACACTGCAGAGGGAACAGCCTGCTCCTTGGGGTGGGAGAGCTTTGTTGCTGCATTCTCCCCGTGCAAGGAGCTGATGGCTTCAAAGCCTCCCAGGCAGCCAGCTGTGTGTTCTGGGCAGTGTGGAGGGGAGGCACCAGTTATTCACACTAATTTGTGATTCAGAGTAGGCAAACTGTGGCATAAATGTCTTTATTTTTGTACAGAAGTGCTCGGTACAGCAGTGATGTAATCAGGAGTTGGGCTGTACATTGGCCCTGAGGCACTGGGAGATTTTGTGGCAGCATTTGACTGAAGCCAAGTGAACTGAGAGATGGGGCAGCAGAGAACTGACTTAATGTGAGAAGTAGGTGACTTTTGAAGTGACACATTCAATGAAATCTGCAGCAGTGGGCTGTATTTGGTGAGAATTCTTCAGTGCACTTCAGCAGAGATTTCCTGAATCCTGCAGTATGAAGTTTCCAACTGATTATTTCTCTGTAAGATGCCATGGCAGAGTAGAGCCAGCCCTAAAAGCATGTTTCTGGGCAATTTGCTCTTTCAGCACATATGGCACAGCCCTGAAGTGCAGGAATACTTGTGCCTGGCATCGCTGTAAAACACTTGCTGAAGCACTTGAGGAAATACCAAGTGTCAAATCAAGCCCAGCTTATACAACTGGCTGTAACACAAAAATGAGCTCTTCTCTTTGCAAACTACTGGTTGAATATGAGCTTACACAAGAGACTCTGAATGTTGCCTATTCTGCAAGGATGATTTTTTTTTTTCCCAGAGCCGTGAAACTCTCATATTTCATCAGTGAAATCCATTGAGGCTTGACCAATGCTGGTGAGATGTACAAAGGCAATAACCACGCTGTTCAAAGTGCCAGCCTGGGAAATCTTGTTACCATTTAATGCATGTAATTGGGACTGGGCAGCGACTCTTTGCCAAATTACTTTTGAGCTCTGCATGGGTATTTCCTAGCTTGCAGAACTCCTGTGAAACTAAATTATTTCTGGGAAGTTATGCGGTTTTTTTGTTTTCTTTTCTAGATCTGGATGGGACATACCACTCTAACCCACAAAATTTTTTACAAAACAAGGGATTGACAGTAGAGCTACAATGCAGAAACTCATGTTTGTGTTGCTGAGACTTAATTTTTTGTAGTTGCACGCTATTAGTGCTGAAAGTCAAGTATATCTGTTTCTAACAATATTATATGATTTATTTCTTTTTTAAAGCTAATTGTGAAGCTGTGGATAGTCAGTAGGCTTGTCTATTATATAGCTAGTACATGTAAGGAATGATAATGCTATATTTTATATATATAATACAATAATAGTCTGTTATAACCTGGTTTTGTTACGTTAAAATTCTACAAATTCTAGAAACAGTGGCCTTATCTGACACAAGATGTCATATTAACCCAAAAGATCACTGACTTGCAGACTTTATCAATGCAGCATGAATAATACCCTGCTCTGGACTTGTATAGAAGGGAGAGTTATGAAGATGTTTCTTAGTTAAATATCTGAGCAAGGTTTTAGGCCAGCATCATGGCAATTAAGTGCCAGAGATCCAGATTTAAATTCTTAGTTCTAGTTCTGTTTCCAATCCCAAGACCTTCAAAGTTTGTGGTCAGGTTATGGAGTCTGACTCATCTTTGTACAGCAGGAGAAGTTAATTGCTTGTTTAAGTGTAACACTGCAAAGCGTGGTGGCTGCTCTGCAGCAGGAAGGATTAGCAGCTGGAGTCCCTGGCTTTTAATCCTGTCTCCGACCAAATAGGAAAATTTTTTTCAGAGCAAGGTCTCAAGTAAGAACCCTCAAACAGCAGCGGCATTTTGTTAAAGGAGGTGAAAGCTAGTGAGTTATAGTTCAGGTTGCATCAAAAATGGAGAGTTAACAAAGCAAAATGCAGCTGGAAACCTTCCCCCAAAATTCTGTGGATATTGGCTAAGGCTGTCGAGTTTGTCAGTTTGCATCTGCAGAAGTTGAATCCTCGGTCTCCTGTTATATTTGCAATATTCTAAAAATAAATGTTTAAATGAGATATGTTAACGGGCCTTCCGCCACCAGAGAGCTCCTGGAGCAGTGTGGGGTTTGGCTGTGCCCGTGTGTCAGGGGATTCCGTCGGGGATTCAGCCTGAGGACTGGGCTGGAGCAGGAGGCACGGTTGGAGATGTTGGCTGGCACCCACAGGAAGGAATGCTGCACTTGGTACTCTCAGTTTTGCTTTGAGTGCCACTGAACAAGAGGTGAGAAGAACTTGCATTTAAAGTAGGCTGGATTCACAACCATTTCGAGAATCACTGCAAATAATGGTGAATTCTAGCAAAACCTGCTCTTGCAGTATCTTTTCTTAGTGACAGGAGCTGTTCTGAGGCAGAACCGACCTTGGAAAGCTGTGATGGGTGAAACAGTGGTTAGCCATCCTTAAATACTTTCTGAAGAGAAATAAGAAGAACCAGAAAGGTCATGAATTATAACTTTTTTAAAACAGTGCAAGTGGAAAAGTCTTGGAGGAGAGCAGTTTGTTACTGTACCTACCTGAAGCCTCAACCAAGCATTGAGTGCTAAATGCTCTGTGGAAAATAGGAGGATTCTTGCATGAATTTCTCCTGACCTTAGCTTATGACAAAGTGCAACAGCTGGGTGAAATGTAGCCTGCATGGAATTGGGGGGATAAGTTGGAAAGTAATGAACAGATCATACATAATAAATAAGTGGATAACAAGAAATTGATATGCCTACCATATGGGAGCTGAGGATAAAAAGAGCTGTGCTACTGGCTGTCCTGCTATTCTGTGCAGTGAATTCCCAGCACTCTACAATTGTTTCATTTTTACATTATTCAAAGATCGAAAGCTTAGTGCAAAATCACCTCTAAAGTCTGTAAGATGTACAATTAATGCACTCCATCAGTGCTCTGCTGTCTGTGGGTACCAAAAGGCTGAGATTCGGACTTAGTGTGGCCCTGCCTTTAACTTGCAGGTTCTTGGAGGCAGATGAAAAAGTCTGGTACTATGTAAGGCTTCCTGTAGGAGCTTTTTGCTATTGGCCCTTGGAAGCCAATACAACTTGACTGTATATTTGGTGTGGTTGAGATAAATGAGAGAAACAACTTCATATTTACAGCTCCCATGGTGAAAATTCATTGCAAGCGTTTGCATCTTGCCTAATGGCTGCCATTTTTCTGGTTGAAAGATTTCTTTTTCCTGATGTGTATTTTACTGAGTACAGACTTTTTTTTGTCTTTACCTCTTAGTAATTGAGCCCCTTAGAGAACTGGCTGGGTGTCCCAAAGGATTTTTTACTCACCCTTACCTCTCTGTATGCGTATGGAAGTGGTTATGGGTTGATGTCTTACCTTCAACAACAGCACTGAAACACTAAATCTAATGTTCTTAGGCTGGAAAAGTCCTTTTGGCTCCCAGCTCTTGAGAATAAATGCCACCTTGGTTCTGGAAAGAAGCTTTAATTTTATTATGCATAAAATAATTAGAAAAAATACTCGGTACGTTTGTCTTTGCAGAATTGTTGTTCTAAGCCCTAATTAGTGCTACTCTAAATCTTGCAGGACTGTATTGAATATGAGGATTTGTTCAGAGCAAGTACAGCTGTAATTAATCTTTGCATTCCCATCAAGAAATGCTGGCACATGCTGTGAGAAACAAGGAAGGAAACTTTCAGTTCAGGCTGTCTGAGCCAGTACCCAACTGCAGCTACAAACCACTGGAGTAATCTCTTTATCCCTTTCTGGTGTGCAGGAAAGGTCTGGGCAGAGACAAATCCAGCCCAGTGAGCAGCCTGTAGCTTTTGATTATGCAGTTTAATTTCATACTCAGAAAGTTTCTAATGGACCTCAATCATTCAGGAGACTTTAAAATTGGCAACCTAGTATCACCTTAGAGATTCCCAGTAATGAAAAGGTATTCCAGAAAGCTGAGAAAGTGAGACACATTTAAAGGTGCACCCTTTGAATGGCAAAGGGAGTCTAATGAAGAGTTCCTTCTGAAATTTGGTGGAAGCAGGAGAGAACTCATATATTCAGTCATGAGCATCTGCGTAGGTTAAAGCCATGGTAGCACAAGGACAGCTTTTATTTTAGTTGCTACAAAAATACTTCATTATGCAGAGACATACATGTTAATGTTTATCTGCCTAAAAACAAAGAATATTGTTTCTAGTGGAAGGGCTCCACTTGTCAGACTGGTTTCATCCCTTCAGTCTCAAAGATCCTACTGAAAAGGAGACTTTTACATTTGTGTTCCCATGATATGGGAGTTCAGAGTTTTTGTTGTATGAAAGCTATGTGCACTACTTGAAGAGCCAGCAAGGACTGGCTCAGCTGTGTGAAGGAAAAGAGAGAGCTCCTGCTACTTGCTGTGTGCTGTATTAGCAGTTTTGTGACCCTGTGGTTGGTTTCAGGAAACTGGGGGGGGAGAACCAGGCGCTGCCCAAGAAGAGGTGGCCGGTTTTGTTCAGCCTGTCTCCCTGACACGGCTCTCTCTGCTCAGAGCAGCAGTGCTGACGGCGCACTTCGGAAAGTTCCAGTTTTACAAGTCAGCCTTTTGTACCTCATTTATATGTTCTTCGTAGTGATTCAGCTTTCCTTTGGTACCCATTCAGCTTTTTATTGGTACCAAACCTTGTGCTTTTCGCCTTGAACTGGGACAGCGAGCAAGGGTGTTTTTCAGTGCCTTTAAAAATGTTCTAAAAGGTTCCCTTGAGAAAAAACAGTAAGAGGTTAAGGCTTGGATTTTTCAAAGGGGCCACTGAATTTAATAGGATAATGGGTAATGACTGCTTTCAAGCTTTCCTGAATATCCTAGTTTATTGTAAGCTATGTAAGATCAAGAACAAGTAACGAGAACAGATGAACAAATAAGCTAAACATTAAAAACTAGGTCTGTTTTTATGAGGAAGTCTTATTGGCATGTCTTCTGTATTTTTATGCCTAACAGATACTTGAAGTTGTTCTTTGCTTGTCACACTGACAGTGAATTATGGTTAATGAGCCCATGTTCTTTAAAAGATGGGACCTGACAGAAAGATGGAAAGGAAAATGCAGGTGGAGTGGTTAGGCAGCAGTAACCTACTCAGGTGGTGATGTTGTACCCTTGCTGCCTATCCAGATCCTGACCTTTTTGCAATGACTTCTCAAAAAGATTGTAATGTCTTTAACCTTCTTTTCTTCTGTTTATTCCCCTGCTCCTGCTGTCCCCCAAACAAGCCTGTTTTGCCTTAAAACATGGAGAGTTTTACTGAATGCAAACCACTCTTGGCTTCAGCTTACCTTAGGCTATAGCTCTGGGGCAGAGTAATCCAGTGAGCAATAGGAGATGGTGGTTTGGGGAGTTCTGCTTTGCATTGTGCTCTTGCTTGTGTTGGCACAAGTGGGTTTTTTGGAAGCTGCTCTTGGAGAAGAGGCAGAATGCAGCCTGGGAGTGACTGAGCACAGCTGAGGGGGTGACGCTGTGCTGCTGGGGAAGGAACAAGCCATGGGCATCAAAAGTGGGCACGAGTTGCCTTAACCTGGTGCTTGCCAAGGAGTGTTATCTCACTGATCCTTCTCCCAAGCAATGGTTCCTTTCCTGATGCCAAAATAAGATGCCTGTACCTCAAAGATTAGTTTTGTCAGTGTCAGTGTTCTGAGATACCAGAGTATCTGAAGTGTTCACAGACTGTTCACATCCAGGCTCTGTTTCACAGGTATTGAGTGCGGAGGAGGAGGAAGAGAAGAAACAGTGTTTGACTTTTGGTTTCTGGGTTTGTGCAGTGGTAGCTGTGCAGCAGGGGAGGGCTTCATAGATCAGATGACTTAGGATGCATCTGAACGTGATACTGCTCCAGGAAATATCTCAGTGCTCCAAAGTGCCACAAACCAAGCTGATAAGCAGACACTAGTGGAGGGAGCAGAGCTGTTGAGTTCCCTTCCCAAAAGAGAAGGGTAAGGTTAGCTCAGTGTTTCACTTCTTTCTCAGCTGCACTGCTGGGAAGGCTTCTGTCACAAAGGCAGACGGCAGCGTGGTCCCCACCTTCTCATGAGTTTGCAGCTATACCTAAAGCAACTCTGAGGAGTAAACCTGTTTCGCTCTATTATTGACTTAGGATTTGGGGGAGGGCAGGAAAACTTCTTGGAAACATCATGCAAGATTTTCTGTTTGAGAAAGTGGAAAACATGTTGCTCTGAGAAGTAATTTATTGACACCTTTCAAATGTCTCCTCTGTATACAACACAGATTCCTGCAGTGAGACTGTGGCAGACTTGTGCTTCACTTGGCTTTCCTCCTGAACAAACTGTTGGTGTTTGTCCTTAGAAGGTCTGCTCTCCACCCCGCCCCCAAAACTCTTAATTTGACTTGCTTTCCTTGATACTCGCTTAATTCTACTGTGGAAAACTCAGTAAAATCTCAAACTGAAAAAGCACTGGTTTATTGATGGAACTCTTTCCCATTTAATTCCACCTCGGAATTGAAGACCTCGATCCGTGTGGTTTCAGTCTGGTCAGAGTACAGCAGTGAATCAGTAATGGTGTTAGATGTGGGCAGGAGACAAAAGAGCCACCTACTGTATCCTCTTTTTCTGTCTTCTTTCTTCCAGCCCAGCACATGCATTCCTGGTTGCAGGGAGTTCAGCTGGCCGTCCACGTGGCTGGACTGCTGCCCTCTCTCCAGTTCAGTAGGATGTGACCAAGGCTTTAATTAGGATTTTTTTTTTATAGGCTAGTCTGCTCAACAGCTTGGAAAAGTTTGTTAAACTCACTTCATTTTCCACTGTGGCTTGATTAATTTCTATGTGTGGATGGAAGCTGTCACTTATTTCTAATCACATATTTCATCTTCAGATTTGTTTTCACACCTGAAACAGAACAAATTCTGAAATTAAATTAAAAGTAGTTTAGATTGCATGAAATCTTCATACTGCAGTATCAATAGGGTAAAGGTTTAAGTGCAGATTTGGAGAATTTCTCCTCCTCATGCCAAAACAGGCATCAGGAAGGGAGAGAATATTTAGAATAGCTGATATGTTGATCTGAATAGATTAAAAACCTTGCAAGATAATGCCTATAAATACGATCACAGAGAAAAGTTGATTTGATTGTGAATGGAAACTGAAGTTTATTTCAGGTCTTCCAAGATCCTTTGAGGTTCATTCATCTGCTGGACCCAACACATGGTGCTGGCACTGGAGCAGGAGAGATGAGGTTGTGGGGAGGGCAGTCAGTGCTTGGGTGAAACCCTCTCACAGACCCAAAATGCAGCTGGGAACTAAGGAAATAAGTGTTCTTGGCATGGGACACCTTGATCTGGGGGATTTACAGGTGTGTGTGAAGGTCAGACTTGGTAGATGCAAGTCTTGGTGTAAGTGGGGGAACACGAGGTGCTGAGGAGCTTCGAGGTGCTGAGAGCAGGATGAGAATTTCCCCTGATTGGGAAGGCACTGGGGAGGCAGGCAGGGTAACAGCTGGCAGAAGCTGCACCTCAGAATTCAGAGCTGGTCAATTCTAAGTCTCTTAGAATTAACAAATACCAAACTATTATTGAAAAAGGAGGCTCTTGTTTCTGGGGCAAATGATTTTTGAAAATCAGATATGAAGCTGCCTCAAGGAGTCCCTCAGACTTGCAAGCTTTGTGTTCTCTGTGGCTGAGCCTGCCAAGTGCTGGGGTAATGGGCACGGGGCACAACTTCAGAGTAATCTAAGCAAGGTGGAGTTTAATTTCTTTCTGCACTCTATTCTCTACACACTTGATTTTTTAGGAATCAAACTGTTAAATAGAACACCTGAGTGCAGCTAAGACTTAGGTTTCATTTTAGCTGTGTTTGAGTTCTACCAAAAACCTCACTTTCAGATACTGAGCAGCTTCCTGAGTTTTGCAAGACCATCATTTTAGTCTGAAAATGTCTCAGTTGTGTATATACAGACAAAAGAAGAAAATCTTATTTAGAACAAAATTTTTCAAGAAAGGTGAGGGATAAATGATGCTTTGCAATCCTTATAGTCACCATTTAACAACAGGCAAATTTCAGTACAACGTGTCTGAGCTGATATTTCCCCAGAAAGTGGAGCATTAGGACACTGCAGCAAGTCTTTGGTGTGTAAGTGGAGCAGGAAGCATCGTTCTGCAAGACACTCAAGGTTATGCCTCTTGTAAGTGCATCCAAGTTGCTGAGCTTTCCAGCTGGCCACCTGCCATGGAAAAGTCCAAGCTCACCATTCTCTCATGGCTGGTGTTAGCTGCTTTTTCAGCCTATTTCCCATCCCTTGATCTGATAAGATTTGAAAGGGAAACTCGCTTGTAAACTTGTGATTTAGTCTTGATCAGATAGTCAGTACTGCTGACTAGATTAATTCAGAAGGTACTTTTTTTTTTGTCACTGTCTGTTCTGGTTCTGCAGATGTCTCCTGTAAACAAAGCAAGTTTCAGGTTTGCGTTCTGGCCTGCTGGGAACAAAGCATGGGCCTGGGGTCACGGAATAACGGGATTGTGCATTGTTCCAGGGGATGTAAATACATCCAGTTGCTTCTAAATTCCGCTGTGTTAGTTGAAAATGCCCGTTTTTCCGTGGCAGCTGCTCACTGAGAATAAATGGGATAGTTTGCTGGTGACGGGCCAGAATCTTGGATCCATCCTTCCTTCTACAGCTCGGGACTTTGTTCTAACTGTGGCAGGAGTGGTGTTTCGGTTGCCTTTGGGGTGTTGAGGTGGCTGTGCCTGGAATGAGAAGCTGAGCCTGGCGTGCGCTCGCTCGGCTCCACGGAGAACCTCCGGTGTGGGAGATGAAAGGGCTCTGGCAGCACTTGCAGACAATGTATTCCCCTGGACAGCTGGCAGGGAAACAGGAAGGAATCCTTCCATGGGATGCTTAGGAGTAGGTCTGGCCTCCAGTCGTGCCAGGACTGAGCCGGGCTCGCTGCTGATGTTGGATGCAGTTATCAGACTATTTTTGTTGTTTAAACACAACTGTGATTCTTGCACATGAATTTGGTCTCTATCCCCTTGCATCCACTCCTTGACTTGTGCTAGCTGCTGCTCAGTGAAGGGTAGGACATGCTGAATCCCTGTGGCTGATGTGCAGGTCTGTCTGGTTAAGGATTTTTCTAGATTTATGCTTTTCTAAAGCTAAAATTTAGCGTGTTTGTGTTGCACTGTGCAACTTTGTGTTTTGTTTGTGGCCAGTATTGTTTTCTCTGCTGTTTGCACCTACTCTTCTTCCAGCCACTGCAAATCTGTGAAGCAGGAACAGTAGTGATTAGAACAGTAAGTATGAGTAAAATCAAAATTACAGCCATTTTTTTGTTAATGTTTCTTGAAACTTTTAGTGTAGGATGGAGCCTGCCTTAGTCTATTAACAGAAAATTCCTTTCCTCCTGGAGGCACTGCTGCTGGTGTGCATATTTGAGACAAATGAACAGAATTGTTAACCTAGTCCAAAAGTTAATTTATCTCATCTACATCCTGTTGATGTAGAAATACCTAGAATTTCAGGAAAAAAATGTAACTCTGTTTTTCCCTTGCAGCACTTGGGAGAAAGAATTGCTGTATTTGATTGCTGGAAAAAGCTAACACATGTTAACAGTTGCCCTTCAGCACAAGAACTCTGCTCCTGTATGAGTGTTTCTTAGCTGCAAGGCTGGAATTTCAGTCACAGGATTCCACAGGTCTTAGTACTGATGTGGAAGCTCTGATTAGCCTAAACTTTTTCTGGAGAATTAAATAAATATTTATTGCCTATTATTATCCATATGCTGCAACGCACCATGTGTCATGTAGGATGACGTTTATATAAACCCACCCTGACGTGTACAGACAAATTTTTCCATTGCCTGTTTGTAGTGAGCTGACAAATAATGAATTTTTAAAACATTTTCAGACTTCCAACATCTGATGCCTACCGTGTGTGACTGGGCAGGAGAAAGGAGAGGTAATTTTTGGAAGTTTGGAACCATATGGTACTTTTTTGTAGTTGGTATGTTTGTAGGGTCCAGATAGCAGCAACTTGGATAAGCACTGGAGTTGCTGGATGGGAGCCAGGAGCTCAGTCTGTTGTTAAGGAGGAAGTTAAATAACACTGGAGATATTTGATAGCTGGAATTCTGTACGGCTTAAATAAGGAGAAGTGGTTGGTCTCTGCATTGGAGCTGGTGATTGAATGAAAAATTGATGTTTGTCTTGTGTCAATAAATTTCGATGCCCAGACAGGATGTAGAATATCTGTAGAACAGAATTGCAGTGTCCACTGGGCATCAGCATTTCGGGGCAATTTAGGTTACTTCAGCATCCTCAGGGGGAATTCTTAACAAGCACAGACTTGCTCACCTCCTTGGAAAATAATACTGAATTCATCAGCTGTCAGAGAGGAGAGAAGGCGCTTCTGGCTGCAGTAAATCCATGCCCAGTTAGCAGTGAGGCTGAATAGAAGTGCAGATTTAGAAGTAATCTCTTGAAGGAGCCTGCGGGCTTGGGGAGGGGGAGCTGTTTGTTTGTAGTTGCCCCTCAGGAGAATTTTAGCCCTTGGACAGAAGCAGGGTGCAGAGCCTGAGCCTGTTCACTTCCAAAGGATGTGTGTTATGGTGGCAGGTGGCAACCTCCTGCTCGTGTCCAGTAGCTCTCAGTAAGGAAAGTGTTTCCTGTATCACTTCTTGATGGGGAGGTTTTGGTTCTAATTTCAGCACCCAAAAACCTGGCTGATCTAACATCTCCAACGTTTGCAATTACTAGTCTCCTGGTTATTTTGTAACCTTGCTCTTCCCTTGGGCCTCTTGCTTTTGTAAAAAAAATCTGGAATGGTAACATTCAGACCCCTTACAGTCAACAGGTGATGGCATCCCAGGAAACTTGGAAAAGAGGAGATCTTGGTGTTGGAAAACAAAGATTTTGCTTGCAAGTTTGCTTTTTGTCTGTACGTGTCTCCAGCAGCCCTCATGAAATGGTTCCTTATATAAATTGTGTCAGTGCTTTAAGTCCATCCCATTTGTGTATCCAAGATCTCAGAACTGGGAGAGTCCCAAATGTCTTTCTGGGATCTCCTGGATTTCCCATGTTTCTCAGCCCTGCTGCTGAATATTTTACAGCTCCTGAGCAGAGGGTGGGTGACCAACACTGATGTTTTATCTGGGTCGCTGTTCTCTCACCTTGCAGATTCTGCTGCAGTTTGTGGCAGTTATTTGCAGTATCTGTTGCTCCAGGTGTTTTGCTGTGTTGTGGGGATTCTGTTAGATCTGTGTTGTGGGGATTCTCTTAGATCTGTGTTTCGTGATTCTGTATTAGATCTGTATTAGATGCTTCCTTGAAGTACAGCGTTTCCTTCCTCTGTGGTTTAATTCATCATCTGGAACAAGCTAAGACTGACAGGTCTGCCTTAAATCATGCACTCTAAATTTAGCAGCCAGAGACAGAATGATCAGGAAGGGCTAAATAATTATTATGTCAAAAAGGCCTTGGGACAAGGAAAGGAAAAAAGCCAATTTGGAACAGAGGGTCCCCTTTCAAGTCTTCTAGTTCAGAGCAGAATTTAGAGGAACTGCTTTTCAGAAGGAAAAGTTTGAAATGAGCCAGTATTTTAGGGAACTGGACAATGGGATATTTCACTGTCCTTTATGATCTGACCAGTGCTCACTTTGAATAACTGAGGGTTACAGTGACAAGTTGATAAATTCTGGCCTTGCAGAACACGTCCAATTACTGAGTTTCTGGGGGTATTCTAGAGTAATCTGCATATGATTGCTGTGCATTTATTTTCATGAAATAAATACTGCTTGGGAACTCTGCCCAAAACGAGGCTATCAATGGCAAAGGAAGTGATGCCAGATTAGTTATAATATTTCTCTGTGGAGATTTCCTATGTGCTCTGAACGTAGCCTGAAGGGACAGGGATGTTGAATTCAATCAGTTATTTTCATGGTGACTTATTTGGAGCTAATGTTAAGATGGCATTCATGTAGTACAAAATATGTAGATTAAAAATTTATTTCATGGCTTTCGCCCCTTGAGAATGCTGTGGTCAAAATAATCTAGTATATAAAAAGAGCTTTAGAGGACTGCTTCAGGAAGCAGGAGTATATGTTTACATTTCAACTTTCCTCCCTTTCTCTTCCACCAGTCAGTTTTTAAACAAATTGTACTATTTTCTCTGGCTTCACCAAACTTTATACTGCAGATAGGCCAGTTTAAAAGAAAAACAATTTTTGAAAAAAAATAATCCAATGGCGATACTGCATAGTGGGCTCATTTGAGGCCTTCTGTTTGTGTTTCTTGATTCCCCCAGTTCCCAGATGTGCAGTGACTCATCCTCCTGAACAATGGGAACAGCATCTCTTACTCCTTCTCTTGGTCCCAGTTGGCAGGACTGTTACTCAGAGGAGCTGGGTTGCGGAGGGAGGAGAGATCAGCGGTGACAGAATGAGTCACCCGAGCTCTGTGGTCACTCCTGTGTGGGGAGCAGGGAGCGGAACACGAACGGTCACTGCTGTACCCTGGTGCACTAAAAAAGGACCATCTGAGTTACATAAAGCTCATCACTCAGAGGTCGCTCTTCCCTCCCCCCCAGCTGTCCCGTAAAACACGGGGTGTGGGTGCAGGAGGCACCGCTGAAACATCTTGATTTATTATCGGGGGGGTGAAAATCCAGACAGATAGCTGACTGGTTTGTAACTTTCCAATGTGAAATGTACTAACAGACTGCTAGTTAAAAATAAAATAAATTAGAAATGTCAGTGTGTGAATGCTACACGGGCAGGCTCTGCTGGGACTGTGACAGCACGGGGCTTCCTATCTCAGTGTAGTGCTGGTTGAAATGAAATAGTCTTCCATGTTTTTAGAGCATTATTTATGAATATTGTTAGAATATTTTTAAAGGAAATAGCGTGCTGTTAGGACAATGCAAGATGTGAGCCTTTTTAAATCTGAAAGGCAGAAGCTGAACAACCTTCTACGAACGTCATTGATCTGAGGAAGTTTCTGGAGCTGCCACAGTTTTTCTTGCAATATCAGCCTGTAAAGGATCCGATCTGGATCTTTTTTGTTTGTTTTTTTAAGTGAACACACCACGATGTGATTATATTTAGGTATTTACACATAGTATAAATACACATAGAGGGTATAAATATACATATATTATAAATAACTTCGGCTTTCATTTCTATTTTGCTGCTTGCAAGCATAGCTTAAAATAGATTGTGATGTTAAAATAACCTCTTTTTTTCCAATATAACCATTAAAATACTGAAATTGAAGTCATCAATGTGCATGAAGATATTTTTAGTATCTGATGAATCAATTGCAAATATTTGCTGACACTTTTATAGGAAGTCATGGTCATGGACCTGAAATAACTGGCTACAATCTGGAGGAGGAGAGCACTTGAAGTGCTAAGCCAGCTTTGAATGTAGCTGAATGGCCAGATAGATATTGGAGAAACACTAAATATTTGCACTGAAAAAGCCAGACCAGCTTCTTTATGGTCAGTGTCTTGAAGAGAAAAAATAATTCAACACGAAAGGGGCAGCTTATACTTTATTTTGATAATTATTTGCCTTGAATGGAAAATCTACTTTGATTTAGAAACTCAGTGTGTATTTTTATATACTTACATTTATATGCATAAGCCTTTGTTTGTATGTGTATGTATAATAGCACAGGATGAGACAGCTTTGCATAAATAATAACTTATTAGTGAAATTCAAAAATCCATTCAAGTGCAGCTTGATACAAAACTAAATAAATCTGACTTGTAGATCTAATTAATATTGCTGGATCACAAGGAAAAATGAATATAGAAAGGAATGTTCAGTTAGCATAATTGCTCTAATTAAAAACACTAATAGCAAACAGTTGTGAAACCTGGAGTTTCCATATTTTCCTCATTTAATACGTTACACGTTACTCATCGAGTCATTTTATGCCCAGTGCAGTTGTGTGTGCTGCTGACCCGAGGAACTGAATGTCCTTCCCAGAACATCCCAGTTTTCTGTAAATCTGACTAAGATGCACAACAAGGTTGTTCCAGAAGCCTTTGGAGCAGGAACTGAGTCCCCACTTCCGTAGAATGTAACACAGGACTCATTAAAATGGGAATCATTACAGCGGGAGATTTTGAGTGTGAGGGGTTCTGATTCTGGGAGGTTTTTGGTGGGTGTTTTTCCTCCCTTCATGTTTGTGTGCTTTAATGTTTTGAGGGTTTTTTAACTTCAAACCCTCTGGAGCTCGTTGAGGATTTGTTGTTTTGGCTGGAAACGGATATTTTGACTTAAGTGCTGGATGCCTTTGGAGTCTGTGCTAGAAGAGAATATTCAGATTCCTTCAGATCTGTCAGACCACGCATGTGGTGCCCACACCTGTTCCAGCCACCTGACTCTGTTACCCGGCTCTCCCAGCGCTTTGCCACTGCTGCTTAAAATTCCCCCGAGCAAATTGCGTGGCTCAATTGCAACGTTAGGAAGAGCTGGATGAGAATCTAGAGAAGTCTGTTTTCTCTAAATCACTGCAGAAATGAACGAGTATTTTTTTCCATTAATAAGTTTATTTTCTTAGGTCCTTACCAACGTGCGGAATGTCAGAGTGATGGATGTGTGGGGTGGGAAACAGGGGAGGCAGAAGCTGTAAATCAGGTGATGCTGCCTGTGTGTCCCTGCATCTCACGGGCACACGGCTGTTCCCTGCTCCAGCGTGGGCGGGTGGACGGACAGGCAGGGACTCTTAAAGCAACTGGGTAGAAAACTGGAAGAATCTCTATCAGAAATGGCCCCTTTGCAGTATTTTTGCACATCTGAAGGCACTGCGTGGGACAGAGCACAATAGATAGAGAAGGGGTTTTTTGTAGCTTCAGTGATCTTTTCTTTCTGGGCTCTCCCATCTCCTGAACATGACTAATGCTGTACAGGAAGCCCTTTTCTCTTATTCATGCAGTCTGTGATATCTCTTCTGATCCACAGAGTGCCAAAAAATACAGGAAATTACTTTCACCTTATGAAAATTCATGATTGTAAGGAAGCTCTTAGAGCAATTGTTCTTTGGAAACTTCCCCTCTCCCCCCACTCCCCCCCCCCAAAAAAAGTGGTTTTTTTCTGCTAGCAATGCATTGTAAATCTTTTGTTGATACATGGTAGTCTTTTGCAAATCCGTGTGTTCCCTCTCCTTTATGAAAAGACACTTCCAGTTTTAAATGTTAGGAAATAATAAGCTCCAGCTCCTTTTGTGTGTGCCTTATGCTGGGAGTGTGTACTTGTCCAACACTGAATCCTCTGATCTCCAGTCTGATTCCTCACAATGAACTGTTGTGTTGGCATCTGTTTAGAATTGGACTGGGGGGAATAATTCTGTTCTGCTGTCTCAGGCCTATGGTGTAGAGGAGGATGTGTGGTTTAAGAGTTCATATTGCAGCTGGAGTCCAGGGTGGTACTTGGAGACAGTTCCATTCTGAATTAGTGACTTGGTGAGGGCACCTACTGTCATTCAGTCATGACTGACAGCCCTGCTCTGCAGTAAAGAATGGCTTTTCCTGCCTAAAATCACTAAAAGGCAGCAGGATTTTCCACTTCATCGTTCTCACGACATGGCCACAACTGTAAGACACATCCTGACCACTGAAGAAGACTTAGTGAATTTCTTCTGCATGCAAGGGAAGTGTTTGCAGGAGAGTTTCACTCCAGAGCAGTCTGCATCTGTATGGAAGCAATTTTGTTACCTCTTTAAAAGTATGTGCAGGGATTCTTGTCCCCACCGATGCAAAGGGACCCTTGATTTGAGTGTGACTCATGAGCAAGCTTGTTTGATAAAAGGCCAAATCCTCTTACACAAGAGTAAGTTTTCACACAAGAATGAATTTTCCCTGTAAACATTCCTATTTTCTTCTCAATATAACTGCTAAAGGGCTTTGTACAAGATGAGCAAATCTGTTACTAAAAGTCTTGAGCCCAGAGTGGAAGCTATCTGTAGAAGAACAAGTCCTTCAGAATGTTCCTTTTTTCCTTTGTTTGTGACAAGCAAGTCTCGCTTAAATCATCGTCAATTGTGGGTGACTTAAATCTTTCACTTTTCTAAAGATATGCCAGCCAGTCTAGGATATGCTTTTGTTCGCTGTTACGAATTTTAAACAAAATACATTGGTTTCTTATAAATGTACATTGGTTTCTTATAAATGTGTTTTCATTTTTACTCCCACTCAGTGTCAGTTAACTGCACTTATCTTACAACAGGAAGAAAGCCTAATTCTTTAAGTCAAGGAACTGACTTTAATAACACTTCTTTTTTATTGTAGAGATTTAGTGGGTAGATTTGAGCATTTGTTCAAATCTCTGCTCAACTTTGATTTTTCCAGACCTGGTGATACTGCTCTGTTAGACCTCAGTGCGTGTTGGAAAGTGAGAAGGCCTTGGTTCTGTTGGGTTTGCTATCCTAGAAACACGCTTAGTTCCCATGTCTTTCCTTTTCCACAGGGTGAATCGGTGAAATACTTCCTGGATAACCTGGATCGGATCGGTCAGCTGGTAAGCAACCTTCTTCTGAACCAGAGAGCTCCAAGAGACAAGGAAAGCCTGAGTGTGCTGTGATTAGTGGGGTTTGGTTGGGTTTTTTGGTTGGTTTTTTAAATAATAATGCATTAAATCATTTCAGTGGTTTTTTTCTCTAGAAATAGTAAACTCCAGCTTTATCAAACTGAAGCTTAGTATTTATTAATCTTTTTTGACAGACAACAAATGGAAGTTGTATTTGTGCACATATTTTATCAGCCTTTCTGTGCAGTCTCTGGAGCTCATTCACTTTTCCTGATGATCTGATGGCTGGGGCTACTTAAGGTAGCAGAATGAAACCTTAGCAAAATAAAAACCATTCCTGGCACTTGTAGGATTCAAAACCTGTAGTGAAAACATCTGTCAGGAGACATGGAGGAGAAAGGGTTGATTTTCCTAAATAGTAACAGTGATAAGGTTCTGAAGAGCAAATTTCTCTACAGTGGTAGGTTGGGCCACAGCTTGTGGTAGAATGTGTTGCTGTACTCGCTGGTCATGGAGTGTGAACCTGGAAGAAGAATTTCCACTAAAGCTTTCAAGATGATCCTTGTAAGAGTAATGAACTGTGGAAAAACTAGATTTAAAAAAAACTCTTTCAGTGATGACTTGATCTGCTTTATTGTACCTAAGTGGCAGTAACACTGTAGCTAAGAATTTCATAATGAAAAAATACACGTCAGCCTTAAGCGAAGAGGCTTGAAGGATAAAAATGTGAAGGAGTGAATTAGTCCTTTATTTCTGCTCTCATCCGTCTCAGGATCTTCTGTAGCTGCTTACCAAAGTGTTGAGCCAAATGGTCAACAGGCCAGTGTTTTAAAGTTGAATATTCATTCTTCACATGATAATTTAAAAAGGCTGCTCCTGGTGATTTTACCCATCACTTCAGTGTTCAGGCATTAGCCAGCATTTTTGAAGGACTTTTTTTGACACTTCTTTCCTTTCTTTTGCAGAATTATTTCCCCAGCAAACAAGATATTTTGCTGGCCAGAAAAGCCACGAAGGGGATAGTAGAGCATGATTTCATCATTAAAAAAATTCCTTTCAAGATGGTGGATGTAGGGGGACAGAGATCTCAGCGTCAAAAATGGTTCCAGTGCTTTGATGGAATAACTTCAATTTTATTCATGGTCTCCTCCAGTGAATACGACCAGGTCCTCATGGAAGACAGGCGCACAAACAGACTCGTGGAGTCCATGAATATCTTTGAGACAATAGTCAATAACAAGCTTTTCTTTAACGTTTCCATTATCCTATTCCTCAACAAGATGGATCTTCTCATCGAGAAGGTAAAGACTGTGAGCATTAAGAAGTATTTCTCGGACTTCAAGGGCGACCCTCACCGGCTGGAGGACGTGCAGCGTTACCTGGTGCAGTGCTTCGACAGGAAGCGGCGGAACCGCAGCAAGCCCCTCTTCCACCACTTCACCACGGCCATCGACACGGAGAACATCCGCTTCGTGTTCCACGCCGTCAAGGACACCATCCTGCAGGAGAACCTCAAGGATATCATGCTGCAGTGAAGGAGAGCGGCCCCTGCTCTGTTGAAATTTCGCTGGAGGGTTCGATCAAAGTTTTTGTCCTTTCTTTCTGGCCCTTGCATGCGGCGTAGGACCCATGCGAATTCCTTGGCTCAGGAATGCTGTACACTAGCCAGTCCAAACAGAGGAGCTATAGGCCGGAGGAGTCATGTTGATGTTAGCTACTGAATCATTTGGACTAGAAACACTACTGAAACCTGGCCATGGTAGGCTCTGTACCGAGTTTGGAATGCTGAATGACACAACCACCGTCTGCCTTCTTCGAGAACAGAAATCTGACAAACCATGGATGGAAGACACGTTTCAAATGAACGCGCTCATTTTTCAGAGACACTAGTTGTACAAACTGCCTTTTTTTTGTAGTTTGGAGGTGCTGAATAGATCAAACTAATCTAAACACGATGAGATTGGCAGCTGTATTGGAGAATGTTAATGGAAGTTCCATTCTTAACCCTTAGGAATATAACCAGGTCTTGTGTGTGTGTTCAGCTTTGCCGAGGGTCTAGGATCCACCTCCCAAGGTGGATGCACAGCCCTTGTCTGAAGGTTTAGCATGAGTCTCCTGAGGCAGAAGTCTGAAACTGTGTAAGGAAACTCATGTTGGAGTAAACGGGATGGGGAGTTAAGGCCTCGCTGATACAGAGAAGGGTTTATTTTGCACTATGCGTGGAGGGTGTTACATCATGGGAAAACTGATTTCCTTGGTGCAGCAGCCTGTGCTGGAGCACCCAGCCATGTATCTGCACAGTGGGTGCTCGAGGGAGATGCGCTCCGTGGCAAGCCAGCGCTGTCCTCACAGCCACAGTGGGCGGCATTTGTGAAGGTTCAGTATCCCACGTGACAGGGCTTCATCTGCACTCAAAAGTTTGAAAGCTGACTAAACTCTTAAGCAAAGGTTTTGGTAGCACAGCAGCTGCTCGATTAGTTCCCAACAGCTGACCTTGTAGGAGGACTGAACACCCTGGAGATCCCAGCTTTCCAGCTGCACTGATGTATTTGGACAGCAAGACCTTGCTGTAAAATTAGCCTTTAATCTGTGTCTTAATGGGATCTTTAGCCTCTAGGGGTGCACATGGAACTCAGAGCACAGTCAAGTTTGGAGTCGCCCCTTTTGGGCAGTGGTTTGTGTGTAAAATGGCAAGAGGCTGTGAATTTGGATGTGGACTCCGAATTTCCTTGTACTCTCAATCTCTGCCAGGTGCCTTTTCTGTGTACAGACATGGAGTCTTTTCTACTGCAGTGGGGTACATGGACAAACGAAGGTATTGTAGTGCTATCCTTTAGGTAACTCACACATACTTCACTGTGCAATTTTTGTCATAGTTTTTATCCAAGAATAAAACCTGAAGGGCTGTTTGTACCCATAAAAAGTCAGCAGATTCCCTGGAGTTCTTATCCCCTTTGAGCCTGTAATGGCATGTCAAAACAAGCAAAGTTTTACTTCAGCTGGTAATCCCATGGGAAATGTGGTCAAAGAAAAGTCCTGTTCCGTTGTCCTTTCATGTTAATTTGGATAAAATCTGGAATCTTTCTTCCCCTCTGAAGCTTGCAGATGTTCATATCAGTATTTTTGTGTAGTTTCTGATGCAGCAGCCTCCTGGCTTTCTTTGTGCAGGCTCCAGAGTGGGAAAGCTGTGGCTGTTTCAGTGCCTGTAACAGGCACAGAATCGAGGTAAGAAGCAACTGAGAAGTTGCAGATGGGAAAATCTTAAATTTGAGCAAACTTAAACAGGAATTAGCTTCCTTGTAACAAGTCTTATTTTGCCAGGACCAACTCTGTCTTTTAAATATTTATTAATTTTTAACCTTGAAGGGGAAGAATGTTACGTGACTAGTATTCAGATGGGGGGAAAATCTTAAGATTATTACATTTGAAAAGGAAAATGTTTCACCATGGCGTGATGCAAACAAGTTTATTCATCACATACGATTGGTTTCTCTAAGCCCATTTGTCTGGCTGAAGACTAAGGCTGCTTTCAAAGCTTTCAGATGTTTTCTGAGTTCTTGGTAGTGGTTTTCACTTCACACAAGACACTGGGAAAGAGGAGGCAGTTGTGGGCTCACCTGACTTCTAGGTTGACTTGACTTTAGTTCTTAGTTTGCTGTGAGCTTTATTCTTTCACTGAATTTTCCAGATGGGTTAATATTATGCTTGTTTTCTCAAATTAGTTAAACATTCCCTTTCAACTGTATTTTTTCTCAAGAATTACCTCAGTTTGGTGTCTGAATCTACTGTAGTTTTACCTGGGAGGCATAGCATGGAATTTCCTGTTCTGTTTTTCTCTTGATACTCATCCATGGTTTTGTATCCTTAGTTACCTTATGGATTTAAGACTCTCAACAGAGCTAATAATGCAACTTATATTTTAAGTAACTTAAAATCTGCACCTGGAAAAGAAACAGCGTGAGAGATCTCACACTGAGCTCTCAAGCTGCTTTTTTTTTTTTGTATGATATGGCAGTTTTGCACACTAAGTCAGTTTTAGGGAACCAGTTTGCTCACCTTGGGCCCATTCTTGCCTTTCTTGTTTTTATTGATGAAATGGGCCTGAGTGTGGGGCTGCAGCCTGCAGATGAAAATCAGTGGTTTGGCTCTTGTGGGCCCAGAGTTGTGTCAGGTTTGGATAATGATGGAGCACACCAGGAACCCCAGGTCAGGAATCTCCTTGCAAAAGTCAAGCACTTCCCAAGTTTGCAAAGGAGCTGGCCTGTGAGTGAAAAGGATGTGGGGGTCGTTTTGAAGTGTCAGCTTTCTCTGCAAAATGCTCTCCTCTTCTTGCCACAACTGAGTGGTTTTGGGTTTTTTTTTTTTCAAGGTAAGTTGTAGTATAATAAAGCCAGAAAATCATGTTGTGGTAAATGAGTGAATTACTGAAGCAGAGCTTAGGTAGATGAGGTTGTTCACACATCTTGGGACAGGCCTGGTCGGTTGCTTAGTCCTTTCACCAGAAACAAATAGAAAACTTTATTTTAAGTGACATCCTGGAGAACTTTGCAGGTAAACACAGCTGGAGAGAACATCTTTTTTTTTTTTTTTTTTTTTTTTTTTTTGTTTTTTTTTTTTTTGGGGTGGTGGGAGTGAGGGGGGGAAGGAGGAAATAAGAATTAGAAATGTTAGGCATTAAAACATTAAAAAGGGAAGTCATTTAATGTGAAAAAGAAAGCTGCATTATTTTGTNGGCTTATTGTTCATTTGGCTGGTCAGGAAATGGGTCACAGGCAGGATGATCATCAGATGGAGACCTTGAACAACTACGTTTTTTTTTTTTTCTTTTTTTTAACTAAAAAAGCAGCTTTTTGCTGTCCCTGCTCTGACAGCTGGGGTCAGTGACAGAGTGTTTCAAAGGGGTTGTCTCTCCCGAGGACAAAGAGAGGAAGCTCTTGCAGCCTGTGCTTGGGGCAGAGACTGACGTAATCTTGGAGTTTAAGTAGAAAAATTAAATGGGAGTCATTTATCCAACACTACTTTGTGTTTGTTGTCCTCAAAAACAAGTGTTAAGCTAATAAAGAGTGTGTCAGTCAGTGCCATTCGTGCAGACTGCAGTGCTGTCAGTCTCTGAACAATCCTTAGATGCATTGCAAGGTGACTCGGTGGAGTTAAAAAGGAAGAGTGGTTTTCTGGAAGTGACATAGACAACAGGCACTTGTCACTTCGAAGGAATTAAACAGTTCTTAATGTTGAAAATTAATTAATGGTGGTTAATTGGAATTACTGGCTGCTCAGTTTTACAACTCAAAGATGCTTTCAGTTCCAGGCCAGGAATGGATCTTACTTTATTTAATATGGCAGCATCGATTATTTGACTTATTAACTTGACAATATATTTAATTTTTTTAATTGCTGCTCTGTGAAACCTAGAATTAGGCACGTTACAAGAATGAAGAAGCTCCTGGAGATGACCATTCCCAGGCCTTCTGAGGCAGGTAAAGCTGCATTGCAGCCAAGCAGGCAGAGAAAGTAATGGCAAAGAGACTGTAGGGAAATGGAGTAGGAAGAGCTCATTTGTACATGGCACTGGAGACAAAAATGTAATTCCCCTAGGACAGCTAAAGTGGTATTTGATGTGAAAAATCGTGCATTTGGAGTGTTTCCCATCCTGTCCGTGTGTTGCCCCCCCATCCCCAGGGCCTCATTCCCGCTGGGAATTCACCCATCCTGGTTACTGTGATCTGCAAAGAAGTGTAGAATTAAAGCAGTTAAAAGAACAGACGTGGTACCACTGAAGAAACCAGCAGCTTCCTTTAGTGACAGACAGCTGCCTTCCACAGAACAGCATTCTAGAAAACAAGTCCTCTGCTGCCTTTAGATGGCTATCTTTGTATTAACTATGTTTTAACTTATATTAACTTATGTTTTGGAGTCTTTTCTATGTGTGTACTTCTTTATTTCTGGGGAAAAAAATCCTTCTGTGCATGGACCTACAGGATTTCTCTGAAGGGCCCCTCTGATTTTCAAGCAGTGAGTTCTGACACCTGACTTAGCTTGGCTTCTGTCGTGAAATTTTCAGGAGTACCTGCTGGATGGATGGATGATTTGATGTGTGCCAGTTTGAGAGACAAACACGATATGCAGCAACACCTCCACACAGTGCAGTTTGTCGTGTAAACCAAACACTGATCTCATGATGAGAACTGTAAGTTTAGTAGCACCCTCTTTTTCTATATTCTCTTTCTAGTATAAAATCACGTGGTGTGGTCAGGGGTTTAATATAGCACTGCCAACTCTTTACCTCATACTCTTTAGTTCTGTAACACAAAGTGGTGGGTGGGGTGTTTCAGTAGCAACTATAAAACATCTGTGCCTACTTCTGTAAATGAGCTTTTAACAGCTTTTTAGGGAGCATCCGTTATGGATCAGGAAGACTGGCATGGTCTGGGCCAGACTTGGCCCGAGTTAATGCTGACTCCACACAGTTCTGGGTGAGGACTGCCTAGCCTAGTGAGGAATAATTGGTAATGCAAGACCTAGTGCTTTTTAATAATACCTGTTTTGTAATTAGCTGGGGTGATCTCTGCTTTGTGCCGTGACGTGGGCACTTCTTTGTTTTAACACTAATCTTTTTCTAGATGGAAATGAGTAAAGCCAGGAGATTTGGAGCTGAAACTGCCTCTCTGCTAACCAGGTGGTGCTGCCTCTTTGCTCACCTTGGTTGGGCAGTTTTGCTCGATCCTTGACGTTTTATCTTTCTAATGGCATTTGGAAAGCAGTGTTGAAGTTTGTCTGTGTGTTGATATGCTCGTGTTCTTACTGGGTGGGGAGTGTGGAGGTACTAGATTGTCAGTGCTGGTGGTTCTGTGCCTGGCTGGAGGAGCTGTCAGAGCCCAGCTCTTGGCCTGTGACTGAAGGTCGTATCTTCTGTCTGGTGTCAAAATAGTCAGAGGGGGGAAAAAAGAGCAGCACTGACTTCCAAGGTGGGCATTCTGGTAAAAAAAAAAAAAGCCAAAGTATGTTGGAGGGGAGCAGGAGAGGGGAGCTAGTTTCTAAACAGATCCCAAAAGCTGATGGTGCTTGAAGACTGTATTGAAGTGAAATGCCATCTGCACTGACCCAAAAGCTTTGAGTGACTCCAGAGAGCCATTGGCTGTGAATTGAGAGCAGCAGGCTGGCAAGGCTGGCCCTGCCATTGTAAATCTCTCTTCATCTGTTCATCACTGGGTGCTACAACTCAATTTTGACTATTTTAGTCAAAATACACAGTATGCAGATCTCTGGCCAGACAGTGCATCTTACTCCTTCCTGACAGCTACTTAAACTTTCTTCAAGACACCAGAGCATGAGAAGGTAAGAGGCTGTTTCCATTGTTTGAATAAAAACTACAACCGATGGAGAGCAACATTTTTTAGGACCTGAGAGAGCATCTTTTGAGGGAAGTGACAGGGTTTGAGTAGCACAATTTCTCTGCTATTACTTCCCATCAATCTCTCGTGCAGGTGGTTGGGCCCAAAGGCTGAGAGGAGATCGCAGGGAGCAGGGGGATGTGGGGGAGAAAGGATCTGCTGGGAGCTCACGAGGCTGGGGAAGGTGGTTGGCAGGCTTAGGTTTGGAGAGGCGTGTTCAAAGTGCCGTTTGCACCGAAGCATTAACCCTCTGTAAGACAGGGAGTGTTCCTCCAGGTTGTGTTGTCTGGAACGTGGAATGGGCTTGACTTGATGATACAGATTAAAAAGTGTTTCTGGAGACTCCACTGAACAGCAGTGCTGGTGTTGCTCGCTCTGGTGAGGAGTTGTCTTGTTAGTGAATCAAAATGGGTGAAAGCAAGCTGCCAGAACACCAGGGTGGTTGTCTGTGACATGACCACGTAGCTTAGGAAGCCAAGTGATGTTACCTTTTACTCTGCAATGTACTCGCTCTCTGGTGCCTATGCATTAACACACATACTATGCAATATCAGTCTTTTTTTTAAACCAGTTCACTACATTGGGCAAGAAAGGCCTGAGTTTAGCCTTAATTTTCTTAACAATTCACAGGAAAGTACTTTAAAAAACAGTGACAGACTAAAAGAAGGTGGAAAATGCATGAAGTAAAAGCACAGTCCCAGACTGCTCACATAAGTGTCTTTCTAGCACCAAAACAGCATCCGTGATAGAAGCAGCTACTTGCTGTAATAGTTTCAACTTACGAAAACTGTGTACTAGATAAAATTATATTGTGATGTGTAAAAAGTGTATTTTATAGCTTTGGTGACTTAGTTTACTGTTTTGTATATATGAATTTTATAAATCTATTAAAACTTGACTTGTTATACTGTTCTTTATGGGTTTCATCTTTCAACAAGAGTCTGAAGTGACGTTTTTTCTTTATTAAATCTTTTTCTGTGAGAGAGTTGCTTTTTGGACAAATGACAGCGTGTACTGTGTGGAAGTGCAGCTGTCATGCCATGAAATCTCAGTCTGTAACCTTTAGGTATCTCCCACTTCTCCACTCCTGCTTGGAGTCATTCTTCCTGAGTGTGCCCAGGAGCTCAGGCTGGTGGCACATTAACCTGTGTGAAACCTGGAACTCGTTCCTCTGTGGCATTCCCAGGGCTGATGGGGGCATTAGCACTGATGGGAAGTGGGAGGGGAGGCACAGCTGGAGTTTGCTTATGTATTTTAAGCTCAGCAAGGGAAGATAATTGGGCCTGTTGAGATGGGAGCACCTGTTAGAGATTCCTCAGTGCTGTGTAGTGTCTGATAATAAATGGCCACAGGGACTGTGCCTGCTGCTTTCCCAGGGCCAGGCCCCTGTCTGGGAGCACTGCACCAGTGTCCCTGTCTCACAGCATTGCCTTCTCGTGGCAACCAGTGCTGCCAGAACTCGGGCTCCAGTCCTCAGGAATGCCATTAACCTTTCCTCACATTCCCTCACTTCAAAAGGTCACATTTGGCAGATTTTTGTGGTAAGTCTTGATTGTTTCTTGTGTAAACTATTAATGCCAATTCCACTGGCAGTGCACACCTCGAAACGCTTCATGGAGCATTTTTTGTCTTTTCTACTAATAATTGGAAATGCAGCACTTCAGCTGCATCAAGTCTTTGGGAATGGCTGACTCCTTGTCCCTGGAGTTGCTGAGCACTTCCAGGTGACATCTATTGCCAGTGTTCTGCATCTCTGAAAGGAAGGGCAGACCAATTGCCAATTCAGTATCCTCTAGTAGAAGGTGCCCAGGTGTGATCACTAAGTAATCAGAAAAGCTCTCAGCAGCAGCTCCCAGGGATCTCCTTGGTGAGCTCTGTGGGGCAAACTGGCCCTTTGGGGGCCCAGGTGTTCCTGTGAGATGCCCCTTTCATAGTTCAGCTGAACAGATGTTGCTCCATGAGAGCAGAGCTGAAGTAGTTGGTTCTGCAGGTGGGTTTGTCTGTTCTGTGCCAGTGAGTGCTTGTGCCCCAGGGAGAGCCTAAATTCCGTGTATTAACTTGGAATTACCTTCCCAGGATCAGCACAACTCCCTGTTCAGAACCAGAGTATCTCTTCTGCAATTTCAGTAATCCAACACTGAAGATAAAAGGGAAAACATGTCTCTTTCCCCAGGGAGAGGCTGCTCTGAAATGCAAAGTATAGCTTGTATTTTTGCTCAAGTGTACAAGGGGGAAGGTTTGGGGTGGTTATAGTCATATTTAAGTATTCGTTAGAACTCTTGGAGGAGAGAAATTAAATAAATCCTTGTGGTTTCTAGCTCCAGCCTGGTATCTCATTATTCTTACAGACCTGGGAGGAAGTTTACTCAGTTACTAATAGCAAATTTCTTGCCACTCTTCCCAGGACTAAGTGGCATCTTGGGAAGCTGCGTGGTGTTAAGGCAGGAAGAGTTAATTAGGACGAGTGTTCAGGGATTCTTACCAAAAGTAGCTTTCCCTTAAAGCCTCAGTTTTGCTCAGCAGAAGCAGACTTCAGTGAGAAGTGCCACTTTTAGGGGAGAGAGGTGGTCACAGCCACTGTTAAATCACAAAGTGCTGGATCATGCTAATTAAATGTCTGTGGAAGGTGCTGGTTTTTCCTCTCCCACCCTTGCAAGCTGTTGTAGGCAATTGCACCCCAAACTAGTAAAGAGCATGGAATTTTTTGTTGTGGGATTTTTTTTTTTCCTGTCTGGACAGTTGCTTTGTCTCCCCTCTCCTTTCAGCTACAGCAAATCCTTCTTTTCAGAGTAGGAGTGGAATGTTCTGCCTGTTTATTCTTGGGAGAAGATATTTGTCTTTATGAGCTCGTAAAGCTATTAAAAGACTGGTTTTTACTATGTTCAGGATTAGACTTCAGAAGTTGCTTCAAAACAAGTGTCCTTGAGCTTGGGGCAGAAAGGGTGTGACCAAGCTGCTTTGGTGGTGCAGGGTGCTCCAGGTGGCCACAGGATGGTGTGGTTTGGGAGGTGCTCTGAGCCAGAGGAGTCTGAACGTGGGTCTGTGTCTGCCTTAGGGATTGTTCCATGGAAACCAACAGCAGCTGCAGGAAGGAGGTGCCTGCTCTCCTGGGGGATCTCCTCAAGGTGGGTCATGTGCAGGCGGTGCCCTCCAGGGCTGCCAGCCAGAGCCCTGGGCCATGTTGTCCCTTCCCATCTGAGTGCCCCATTCCTTCCCCTGCCTGTCTTCTGCCAAAGGCTCTCCAGGCTGTGGCTGAGGTGCTGCACAGGGAGCACCCAGGTTTCCTGCCCACTGCCTGCCACACGGAGGAACAGTTCCTGGGCCTTCTGTAACCAGCCCCAGTCTTGGCTGCTGCGTTGCAAGTGACTTTGGAGTGTTGGATTTGTACATAGAGCACCCTACTCCTTCTTGCTGATAGTTGATCCACAGCTTGACCTTCTAAAGTGACTCCTAATTATCCCATCTGTGTTTCTGTTTCACAGCTGACTCAGCAGCTCATTAGCTTCAGGTTACATTCCCACACCTTTCCAAGTAGAAGGATCTCCCCAGGAACCTGCCGCTTAAAATGCAGGAAATCTTATTTAGGGGCTTACCTTCAATTTGCTCTACTACTTATTCCTGTCAGCTGTTTTCTGCCCCCCTTGCAACTCTGGTACATGCAGAGAGGAGTAGGAACCGTGCCTTTGTGCTTTAGTTCTGGTTATAAACCTGCATTTTCGGTGTAACCTTGGCCAGTCCTTTTATTCCTCTGTGACCCAGCCCACCTCCAGTCCTTGCACTGGTGTGGGCTGGGGCAAAGTGCTGCTCACAGACCCTGTGCTTAACGTGCTGCAGCAGCACTGGAAACCTTTGCTGGTGTGAAGAGGAGCCCCTCCACAGGAATGTCTCCGCATGACCAAACCCTGCAGTGGAATATGGCAGGGACCCTCTCCTCCAGCCGCTGAAGGATTTCCGAGTGTTCTCGGTCACTTTCCGCCTCTCGCTGCGGAGCTGCCTCTTGCCTGTGGGCACTGCTGAGCCCACGGGCGAAGCTCTGAATTGCCATCTCATTTGTGTCTTACCTGGAGCACTTGTGGACAAAGCTGAGCAGGTAAGTGCTGGTTCTGGCAGTGATGGTGTCAAAAATACCTGTTTGTAGGCACAACGGCTCTTCAGCAGAAATTCCTGCTCTCGCAGCAGCACGAACGCAAGCCACGTGTCACAAGGAGTCTCCCGTCTGTGACTTCTGCCAGCCCTTCTGTGCCACCCCGCTCCTCTGTTGTTTTTGAAATTTTACGATGGAAAGCTGCCTCTGTTCCCGTAGGCAGGATTGTCATCCTGAGCCTCTTTCTGGAAGGTTTCTAAAGTTCAGCTTAATAATTGAGTATGGAACCAAGGAAGCGCAAACAAGGCTGAACAGAGAGTAATCGCTTGCTTAAAATAGTAAATGTGTTCAGGCAACAACTGAGCGAGTTCGGGGGCAAGAACTCGGACTTGTAATTCAGGCGGGGTTTGTTTGGAGAGGTTCTGCTGCTGGGAAGAATGTCTTGGATGAGAACCCGTCACCTCTGTGGCTGCCAGGAGAGGGCGGCAGCAGCGGCTCCGCTGCTCCGCGCCTGCCCCGGTCCCGGCGCGCAGCCTGGAAAAATGTTTCCAGGAATTGCCGTCACCAGTCCCGGAGCCAAGCTCCCTTTCTCTCCCGGTATGAATCATGCGGGTGTGAAGTGCTTGTGTTTCCGGAATCCAGCTGAATTTACTGCAAGACCATCTTTGCTACTCACCTGCGTGTGTAAATCTCCAGCGTTTTTCCAGTATCTTCCAGCTCTCCTCTTGCTTCCTGCTCCAGAATCGCACTGCAGCATTGGAGGCCTCAAAGTGCACAGGGCAAGTGCTCCGGGAAGCCAAAGCTGTTTCCTTCTCGGAGGGAAACATCCTCTCCCTTCTCCCAGCTGCACTGGATCTGATCCTACCTGCTGGTATTTTTAGGCAGGAGAAATCTGGAGCTCAGCCAGGTGTCCGTGAGCTGTGGGAGCGCTCAGGGCTGGGGGAACAGGGGGTGGAGAGGGTCAGCCTTCCCCTGGCAGGAGCAAAGAACCCATCGGCCTCTTGAGCTCTGGCTATAAATAGCCAGGAGGAACGGCATGCTCTGGCCATGGGAAGGGAGGCTCTGCTGCTCCGGGTGCCAGCACAGCACCCAGTCCTGCTCGGGGGGGGCCTTGCAGAGCAGGGAAGAGGGAAGAGCCAGGGTGGTGAGTTCCCAAGGCAGAAAGAGGAATGCACGGGTAGTTCCCTCTTTTACATTAATAATTGCTGAGCCTGTGAATGTTTCCAAAGGTTTCCTCTCCTGTGCCAGTCTACAGAGGATGTGAGTAGTTTCAGCTCACGCTCCAAGCCTGGCTTTGTTTGAACTGAGGCAGCTCTGAAGATCCTCCTGTGAGTCCACCAAGAGACAATCCTCACACTAAAGCTGCTCTTTGGGGCAGCCGAGCTGCCAGGGATCTTTCTGCTTTACTCTGTGCCCATCTCCTCCATCTCCCCCCAACTCATAATGAGAGTCCATCAGCCTGGATTGTGCTCCTGTGCTCTGCACAGCCTCCAGCTGACAGAGAAGCAACCAGAGCACTCTGAGTGTTTGTGAGGGGGAGATGAGAGGGAGAAATCTCATCTGTGCCTGGGACTGACGTGCTAAGCAGAGGAGAGCTCTGTGTGTGGGAGAGCTGCCCTGGTTAATTTGCATCTGTTTGTTCAGATGGCCCAAGCTTCTGTGTGAGCATGTTCAGTCTTTAGTGGGGACTTGGCTGACCTCTTCCTGGCCGACTTCAGACCAAGAAAATAAAAGCGCCTGCATGGGACTTGAGGTGGGTTTGGGGTGCTGGTGTCACTTAGACCACCACAGGAAAAACCCTTAGAGAAGCAATCACATCAAAACTGTGTTAGCAATCTCAGAAAACAAAACACCTTTTATTCCTGGGAGGAGTTGCTGTTTCTCTCAGACACCAACAGCTTGGGGTGAGGAAGGCTGGAAGCAGGGCAGTGACAGGAGTGAAGCTGGCCCAAGGCAGCCCCAGCCTAATTGTCCTCCCACCGCCAGCGATGAGGGGATGATTCCCCTTTGGACAGTTTTCTGGAACTCAGCTTCCTCCGCAAGGAGGAAAATTTGTCTCCAAGAACTTTGCGTAGCCCGGTGTTGTCCCTAGCAAAGGGCAGGTCCTTCCTCATAGCAGGCAGTTGTCCTGTAAACATTTCCCACTTAGCCAGGGCGTCCACGGTCTTGTCCACTTGAGCCAGTTCCTCCTCAGAGACGTTCCTCTCTAGGGCAGCAATGCACATCTCCAGCCACAGCTCGTAATCCTTGATGGTGTCCGTGGCCTTGGCGCGCCCGGGGAGCCGGGGCTGGCCCTGCGCCTCCGGCAGCGAGCTCGGCTGCTCGTCCTGCTCCAGCTCCGGCCCGATGGACAGGCCCTGGCTGCAGGTGTCGGGGGTCAGCAGCTCGGACAGGGAGGTCACAGCCTCGGAATCGTTCTCGCAGCACATCCCAGAGTCGGAGCTGAACGGGAGGATGTCCTCTGAGGCAGACAGCTCTGCTGACTCCTGCCTCGGCCACGTGGACAGCACGGTCTGTGTCCAAGCATAGAGCTTCTGTGGTGAGAGGAGAAAGGTTTCATTGCAGAGAACGAGAGACACCAGTTACACCTTTCCCAGTGTTTGCCAGGTAAGCCTGTTTATCTTGGGTGGCTCAGCTGCAGCTGCCACGGTCCTCTCTGCCACATGAGGGTTCAGATAACTCCTGGTGACCCTACAAAGCAGGGGCTCTCTCTTCTCCCGTTTTCTTGGACTGTGGCAGAGCTGCCTCCAGTCAGATGTGGACTTTATCTGCCTTACTACTGAAGACGGTAAGAGAAAACTGCACCAGATTGCTCCCTGCTGTGTGAATGTGGTCTCCAGGACAAGCAAACCAATGCCTCTCCAGAGGAAACTGTGTCATTATAAAAGCTCCTGAGACAGTGGTGAAGAATTGTGTTTCATCATGTTGTTAATGCCTGTGGTAATGTGCGCTTTATTCCCAAGAATAGCTCTTCCCCTCCCGAGCTGAAATGAACAAGTGGGAAGGCTGGCTCCAGGAAAGAATTAATGAAAGGAAAATGTCTGAGACAATTTCCTTTTAAAATATTAAATGCCACAATGAGGCATATAACGGGTTGCTCCTGGCACATTTATTCCTTATGCTTTAGGGAATGAACCGCAGTGCTCCAGTCATCCCTGGGTAAAAGGTGATCTCGTCCGCCTTGTTTACAGTGTTGGGGTTTTCTTGTGTGTGTTTTTCAGTTTTTGCACCCCTGTGGCCCCATTTCTTCATCTTTACTTTCTGTAGCTCCCAGTGATGCATTTGCAAAGCCCCCAGTTGCCCAGCAGTGATAGGATTAGCCTGGGCTGTCCCCATGGTGTGCCAGGCACGGAGCTGGGCCCGTCCCTGCTCAGCTCAGGGGGAGCTGCAGTGTTTGAGGAGCAGGCAGGAGATTCCCAGCCCTGCAGAGCTCCCTTCTCTCACAGCACTCCCTCCCCCTTCCCTCCTCTATTGCTCTCTCTTCAGGCAAGTGACAGAAAGGATAAAGAGCTCAAATTGAGTGGGTGGGAGAAATCGGCCCTGCTTCTCATTTCAGTCTGAGCATGGAGCCTCGGGGAAGAATTTTGTACAGGAATAAAATGGACTCTTTCAGCTTAGTTAATCCACCCTGCCCCCTCCCTCTGGGGCAAGAAAAATTGTAAAGGGACAACTTTTCTCCTGCCTCGTCCCACCTCCAGTGGCCCTTCCCTCCCTCTGGGTTTATCTGACAAAGGCGGCACCAGGAGCTGCAGTGGGAGCTGGGCTAGTGAAGGGGACAGCAAAGCTACTGGAAAGCTGCAAGCAGCCCATGATTTTGTAGTGGCTCTAAATTCCCAAGAATAGTGAATCTGGGAAGGAATCCCAATTGCTACTTAGCCCAGTTCCCAAGAAGAAAAAAGCCTGTGGAGATGCAGATGTTCCAACAATACATTTGGGTTATTCAAGACAAAAAAAGGAGATTATCAACTCAAGATCACTACCTGAATTCCCAGAATCTTTTCAGTCTCTCATCCTTTGGGTGGCTTATTCATTTGAACTTTGGGTGGACTGGAAGGGCTGCAGCCTCTTATGTTCTCCTGTTTAACCAGGAAGGGATGAGCTCTGTGTGGGTTTTGTTTACCTGCAGGCAAGAGCAGTTGATGTCCACCCCGAGGATGTCACTGGGACCTGCAGTGTGTGTGTGTGGCCACTGCAAACTCATCCAGCCACTACGTGAGGACAGCCTGGGATGCTGCAGGAGCAGCAGGTGGAAATGTGGAAATGCTGATTGTGGTGGGGCAACACCAGGAGAATTAACTTGCTTTCAGTTTTCAAGATGACTCATGCTGGCATAAGCAGCTGGGATGAAAAAATGGAGTGTGTTTCTGAGTGCAACTGATAAATAGATTGAGAGGCTCTTTCTGCTGCGTAAGGACTGGCTTCCTGCCTCACGTGCTCCTCTGCCCGTAACCATGTCTCAGTTGCAGATTTGAGCAGTGTTACCTGCTGCTGCCGAAGCACAGCTTGGGTCTGGCATTTCCTGTGGTTATTGTGAGTGTCTGAAGCTGTTTTGTGGCAGGTGGGGATCTGTGATAGTTTTTCCAAGAGGAAATGTGATTTCAGCCTTGCACTTAACGTGCTTGGCAAGTTAACTTTGCTCTGTTATTGTCTCGAAATGCTTTCTGCTCTCTTCTGTCAAGTTCCTTAACTATTTAATTCATCTCTGGCATTTATGTCTCCCCAACATTATGGCAAAGCCTCTTACAGAGATTATCACAGCTCTCTTACACCAGCTTGTACTGTATCTAGCTGAGCTTTGCCTTCTCGAGGAAGCAGATGTGACATTTGGCAAGTGTAACATTCCTTCAGGTTTGTGTTCCCTGTCACCAGAGGATGCTGAGCCAATTACAGTACTTGCTGCAGGTGTAAAGGCAAAAATGTTTCTAGAAAAGCTTAATGCAGGTGGCAGTTCCCTTCTAGAAAGCACTGGCTGGATGCTGACAGGCTGGGTGTTTAAATAAAGCAGGATTTATTCCTCTGGTGGTCTGGGAAATTTAGACACCTCTCAGACAGAAGCAGGGACCAAACACCCAGAGTCAGAGGAGGGTCTGGCAGCACCACAGATAAGTAGGAAAACCACAAAAAAAAATCTGTGTTTCCCCACACTCTCTGCTATGTTCTATGTATCTGATTCTGAGCTGAATGAAACTAGAGGCATCCCCTTTCTCATTCTGCTCGTATCTTGTTATGAACACAACCCACAGACTTTAAAATAGGCAGCCGTGGAAAATCCTGCCTCTGATGTGTGTCAGACAGGAATCACAACCAGGGAGAAGATGGGTGCTGAGTGAGAACGGTGACATTATTTCTATTCCACCAACCAATTTGGCTACTGAACCCTGCTTTTTAGACAGCAGAGGTAGAAAACCCTTTCAGGAGCTAAGGGTGTGTTAGCACTGTTCCTGATCTGTCTAAACGTGGTGTTAGCAGTTGTGTGCGTGGGAGAGAAGAGACAAAAGATGAGTCTGGGACCCTCCACTTACTGGGCGTAATAATTTGGGATCCTTCTCATAAATTTAAACAGAGTAACTGCAGCAAAGTACACAGTTACAATGTCCTCCCTGCTCCCAGCAGCCACAGACAGGCAAAAATGCCGGGTGGCACAGGCAAGGGCATAGCTACGGAATCCCTGCGCTCACTGCTGCCCCTGCTTGCAACCTGCCTGCCCTCCCCACCTTGCTGATGGGAGTAGGAAAGCGTGGTTTGACCGTGGCAGCGTCCCCCGGGAAGAGCCAAAAGCCCTGGAGCTTGTGTAAAGTGCTTTGTTGGTCAGAGCCCGGGTACGACACCTCTGTGTTCAGGCGTGAGGCTTGCACTGTGAGCTCCTGCCTTCACCACGCTGCTGCAGCACCTTCAGTGCCGAGGTTTGGGCTGAGCCACCCTGTCCTCGCCCTGCCCCTGCTCCAGGAGGGACTGACTGGGGGATGGGGTCTCACCCTGTAGCGCTCGATGAGTTTGAAGCCCACGATGTGCTGCAGCTTCCGCAGGCAGATGGGACACGGCTCCAGGGGCCGCAGCAGGGCCTCGTCCAGGCTCAGGGCGCCCTGCATGATGCACTGCAGCCAGCGGCACGTGCCCAGCCCCATCAGGTGGCAGATCTCGTGGCAGGTCACCTTTCAGGGAAGCAAAGATCACAGCAGTGCGTGGTCATTCCTGTTCCTGCTGCCCTCTCCTCTTCTTCCTCTGCTGTTCCACTTTCCCTGCTCCCTGACAGTCTGACCAGCCTCTTGCTCAGCAATGGCACTCCTCCAGCCTAGGCTTTTCCAAGGTGATAAGAGAACCTAGCTGCCTGTTCCCAGCTCCATGTTTGTGTTGTGGAGAAGGAAGGGTGGGTGTGGGTGAGGCAGATGTGGGAAGCCCTGTAGGCAGTGTGTTTGGGGTTGTGGGGGCACTGCTGCTGCTGCTCTTCCCCAAGGACAACGTGGTGTTTGGAGGTTTTTTGTTGTTTTAGGGTTTTTTTAAGGAGGCAAACCAGTCCCACTGGGGCCTGAAAAGAGCAACACAGCCTGTGTGAGAAATGTGTAAGAAGCTATTGGCAATAACAGATCTGGGTCCTTCCAGAACAGACTCCATCCGCATTTGTGCCAAAGCAAAAAACTGAGCTGGAGTCAGCTGGCCAAGCGTGACTGCCTTGGGAACTGGCAACTGTGGAAAGGCTGAGCATGGAGGATTCCTCTCCTCCTCCCGTTGCCACTTAATATCATTTGAAATTATTACGGGAAGAGACCTGAAACTAGAAAATCCTGAGCAAATACCAGGGCAGCAAAGAGAAATGGCTTCAAAGGTGCTGGTGGGACCGCTCTGTGGGCCAGCTTTGGGAGGAACACTGGAAGCAGAGCTGGAATAGGGCAGATGTTGGGATGAGGGAGGACAGCACTCACGAAGAGGATGTGTTGGAGGTGAGGGGGGTTTAAGGGCATCTGCATATAATGTGCAAACTTGGCTGAGGTATTATTCTCACCCATCCATGTGACAGATCTGGCACAGGGACGCCTCCCCTTGCAGGTGCAGTGTCTGAGGAAGACAGAGTCACCCTTTCCAGCCATCCCTTAGTTACACACAGCTCCACCAGGTATTCTGATTAACCTCCAAATACTGTATCAGCCCTGCTGTGCCTGACAAGCAAAATACTCAGGATTACCCAGGCACGAGCCTGAGAGCTGGGCAGGGTTGTTCCAGTGCTGCTCCATGACCTGGTTTAGTGGAAGGTGTCCCTGCCCATGGCAGGGGTTTGGGACAAGATGGTCTTTAAGGTCCCTTCCAACCCAAACTGTTCTGTGATTCTGTGATGAGGCAAGTCCTGTAGCCTCCCCATAACCGATGTTGCCATTTGCTCCAGGGGGAGTAGGAGCTGTCTGTGCAGTGCACTAAAATGCAAGCTCTTTATGTCTCAGTTCAGTGTGGACTTAGCTGTGATTGCCTGTGCTTCTGGGAGCAGAGTCTCATGGCTGCTTCACTGGGCTGAAGCACGGATTATGCCCTGGCCTGAAATGTTTAACCCCACACAGGAAGAAACGCGGGTGCAGGAGGTTGCTGGTCCTACCTTACAGCACTGGACCATCTCCTGGGCACTGAACTGCAAGGTCCGGTCTCTGCCCTCCTTGCTGACTTCACACAGCTCTTCCTTCTGCGTGGGTGGGTTCAAGCTGCTACAACCAGCCTGGGGGAAATCCCCAGAAAACCTGGCAAAGCTGCAGACTCCCACTTCTGTGAAGAGAGGGGAGTACAAGTCAGGCATCTGCTCTTTTACAACTGTCTCTCACCTTAGGCAGCATGAAAATACAGCTGTGGGAGCAGAGTCCAGCTGGGCACACAGGGTGTGATGAGACCCACACCCCGAAAGGTTTGTATCACCTCAGTTACCTCTGTCTGGATCAGGAGCCCTGATCCCCCTAATTTTAAACTGGGAAAATCTAGTTCCTCTTACCAGGGATTGATTAACATGTTAAGGGTAAGATTTGGCTATTCCAGCCTCCCGGAGAAGGCTTTTGGTGCAGTGCTGCCTTATTCACATGCTGTGCTAGATCATCACGGGACACCAATCCCACCTTGTCCTGGCAGGAATTTGCTGAATGTGAAGCTCCAGGTCTCACATGGGTAAAGGTCCAGCAGAGTGAGTCCAAGGACACACAGGGCATCCATGGGCTTGTTGTTCTTCAGGAAATTCAGGATCCCATCTGGAAATTACAAGAGAGACACTCATTTAAATGAAGCATCCCTGGAAGGCACGGAGAGCCAGAAAGTCTACTGCTCGTGGGGAGGAGGATGTAATCCAAGCCCACAGGCAGGCAGAGCTGCCGGATTCATCATCTCAGGTGGAAAACCATGGCTCTGTAGCCCATCCCTCAAATCAAAGACTTGACTCTGGAAGTGGTGCTGAGCACAGAGTTAAAGCAGAAGCGCAGGTGAATTCAGTACTAACCCATGGAAATGAGCACCTGGGAGCAGAACTCCCCCACAGGCATTTCAGAACTGATCCAGAACAGCCCCAGGGCTGCAGTGCTGGGACTGTGCCGAGCATGTGCTGCCCATGGTACCCACAAACAGCTCGTTCCAGGTGGATGTTTGCGCAGTGAGAGTTTGGCAGCTGGCAAACCTGTTCCCCTGGGGAGCCGTGTGACACTTGAACCCAAATTTCCTATCATGAAAGGCCTGTGAGTTCCCCCCTGCACCACCCAGGCCAATAATTTACTTTGGCTCTAGACAAGGGATGGGAGAACTCGGACTGCACCAAATCAACAGAGCCTTCCCACAGAGCTGGACCTAAACATAATAGCATTGAAAAATACAAACAGCAGAGGAAAATATGATGAAAGTCACTTTGTTTTTTATTCCTGTTTCCAGCCTCAAAGCTCTGGGCTTTCCATGGGAACAGGATTTCTCCCTTTTCACTCCCTTCCTCATCCCCTCCCTGCTCAGGCAACGAAGGGCTGTCAGGCATTTCCTACGGGAGAACTCGTGCCCGTGTGCCAGGCCCGTGTGTCTGTGGGCTCCCTGCTGCCAGGTCCTTCCTCACCTGCGTGGAGCTGCACCCTGTCCGAGTCCCGGCTGTGGCGGAAGCAGCAGTGAATGGAAGAGACTGGGATGGAGGGAAGGCACTTCACACGCAGACCCAGGAAGAAAGACTCCACGCAGCTCTGGAGGGAATCCAGCAGCGAGAGCCCCGCGGGCCCTTCGATTAAGTCTGAGGAGAGAAGCTCGTTATCAGTCCCTTAAAGCCAGGGTGAGCATCAGGGTCTGAAGGGGTCTTGTGGGACCACAGCGACTGGGGACAGGGCAGGCCGATTCATTCTGGAGTTATTGCCTACTCTGGGATGTGGTGGACACCTCTGGGTTGTTATGGGCATTGAGGAGAAGAGGGAGCTCTTCCTGAGAGGTTGCTCAAGGCATTAGTACGCTCTCATTAGCAGAGCAGATGTGCCGGAAGGTTGTCTCCAGTTTAAGTTGTGCAGAATGATTAACGTGGGAATGGGTGGCTGTGTTTAATGAGCCATCAGAGACAGACCTCCAGAAATGCTGGTTTTTCCAGCATTGTTTCGTATTTTGATATACATATACGCATAAATTCGTAGCAAGCCTCACCCAGGGGCACACATACCATTTATATGGCAGGTTACCATCATGGCTTGTGACTCTGGACTGGGAGCACGTCAGAGCCTTGCCTGTTACACTTGTCCTCGCTATGGCCATTGCATTTGTAGGTGAGTCCTTAGAGGAGGATGTTAGCAGCACTCAGCACCACCCGCTGCCCCCCTCCAATGTCTCTCCAGGCAGCCCAGCGAAGATTCTCCCATTACCTATAGGCTGCAGGTAGATGTGCTTTCGGTAGAAGTTCTGCTTCCTCCTCAGCATGGCGTGGTAGAAGGTCTCAAAGTCCTCGGGGGCATCGGGGTGGCTGAGCAGCCAGTCGAAGGCCGTGCGGATGAGCAGCGTGCAGAACAGCGTCCGCTGGGGGTTGTAGGCCTCGGACAGGAACAGCTTCTCCGCCCTGGAGAAGGCCTTGGCGTAGAGCTCCTGCAGCGCGGGGTCGGTGGAGATGAGCGCGTCCTTCAGCGCGCGGGGCCCGAAGCTGAACTCCTGCGCGTGTTTGCACTGCAGCATCGCGGGGCACCCGCGGCGGCACCGCCTGCGCCAGGGGACACGGCCGTCAGCGCCCGGCCTCGCCGGGGACGGGAAACCTCCTCACGCTCGGCCCTCACAGCGCTTTGCTCCCGTATCCCAGCTGATGGGGGCCTTTAGGCACCGCACAGCCCGGAGCCCCGCGCTTCGCGTGGGACTGGCGGCTACCAGAGTTCTCCGCATCCCCGTGAGCATCACTGGCTCAGAGACCTCTGCTAGCAGATGGTGCTCAAGAATGCACAGCCCCAAAATGCTGCCGGGTGTCTGGGGTAAACCAGACGGCTTGACTCGTTTGGGGTTTTTTTTTTTTGGTGCTCTATCCTGAAGCCCCAGTAAGATGGGGAATGCCACTGAGTGTTGTGCAGCTGGTTGCACCGGACCTTGTGGGATGTGGAAAGGTGGTGCTCCTATTTGGTTGGGATAAACCACACTCCTTGGAATAGGTCCACGTCAAGAACTAAGAGGTTGATATTGGTCTATCTGTCGATCAGAAGCCTAGACTTCTGACTTACCTGACACCAGTGAAAGCAGCTGTTCACTGTTGACAATTTCCTCTAACAGCTTTTAAGCCTAGGTATTATCCCAGGGGCATCTGCTGGCTCCCGGTGCTGTTGTCAGGCTGCAGGATTTGGGGAGGTTCGCCCAGCCAAGGTGGGACCTGCTGTGCAAGGCTCGCGTGTGCTGGTGGTGCCTCTCCAGCAGGACACGCCCGGGCCCACTGCCATCATGTCCCTTCATGAATAGCTTCATGTCACACTGTGTTAGCATCAGCAACGCTGGGGATGATGTCAAGTGGTAAATAAAGAGCAAATGAAAGCCTGCAGCACAAAGAAACTAATTTGGAGCATTCTGTAAATGTGCTCTCCAGGGTCCTTTCTACGGCCAGCGTTCTCCAAAGCTGCAGAAGTCAAGCACCTATTTCCCACTGCAGTTCATGCACTTGGGGAGGTGCCAGTAAACACCTTGGGGAGGGGGAAGAACAAGAGGAAACAAAGCAGAGCCCCTGTGACTAATCTATGTCTGGTTTTTTCCAGAGACACTAATTTTTTGTAAGGAGATCATGCCAAGCAGAACTGGAGCATTTTGGAGCAGTGCTTTGGGCTTTTTGCCCACCACAGGTAAACGCTCTGCCTGTACACAGCAGAATGACAAATTCAGGGTATGTATGCACAAAAGCACAGGGTTTCTAGGAATAAGTGTTATCTTCTTCTAGGCAAGTTAAGAGTAACTTAAAAGGAGCCAGACAAGCTTTCTGGGTGGATACCAAATGCATCAGCTGCTGACCATCACTGCTCTAACAGCAGCATTCAATCACAGAAAAAAAAAAAAGAGATTAAATATTTTAAGGAGGAACTGGTTAAGTCTATAATTTAAGTAGGTCTTTAGCCTAGTTCTGCCAGGTGAGTGGCATTCAGTGGCCCCTGAGGACAGCAATATGATTAAGAAAATTCAATATTTATAAAAAGTAGTACCAACGTGATCCAAAGCCTCTCCTCAGTTATGCAGTTTGCACTGTAAGAGGAAAGTGGCAGCCCATTAAAATTAACACTGCATTCCTTCTCATCTAACCCTTGGGAGGAGCTGTGTATGTATTGGTAGTCCTTAAAAGGGCTCATTTTGTGTGATCTTTTTTGTCTCTAAGGGTGTGTAGCCTGGAGAGGGAGTGGGTAAGCAGTTTTCTTTCATTTTTGAAAGCTTTGTATTTCACTCACATTAAAGGCTGACAGCAGGTGGCACGGGGGGATCTGAAGTGGTACAAGGGCCCTAAGCCAGTGAAAGTTTAGAAAAAAAAATCTGTGATACTTTCTCAGCTCTTCTTACTGCCAAAAATTGTCCAAATTGCTCCAGCTGGTTTTTACAGGGAGCAGCAAGAGTTTGTGTGAGGTTGCTCTGCACTTTGTGACACAAATCTCTACAACTTCTGACTTGCTTCCAGATTTGGGAGGACAAAGTGAGAGTCTGACCCCAGCAGGTCATCAGGAGTTTTGCCTTGGATTAGGGTGAAGATTTGCCTTTTCCTAATGGACAAGATTTCACTTGTCCTGCACAAGCTTTAAATACAAGGATAACTTTCCTGGAGATTGCAGAACTTTCACTGGGAAACTCTTAGCAATATTCAACTCCCCAAGGATGTGATCCTGCGAGCTGCTGCCTGCCAAGTGCTCCCAGGGAAGTCAGGAAAGAGACTTTGCACTTGGTCCAGGTTGAGACTGATCATGTTAAAGGATTTAAATTTTAGAGTTTCTGGAAGCATGGGCTGCTTTCATTAATGGTTCGGGCAACAACTGGAGTGTCGGTCTGGGGAGGAGAAGCTGGTTAGAAAATGAATGGATTTTTCTCTGCTAAATGGGAAGCAGCGAAGAGTGGATGTATGTGACAGCAAATACAATGAGTGCACAGTCTTGTAGTAAGTGTTCCCCCCGGGGTCCCTCATGGAATATAGTGTGAGCCCAAAGCTATGGGATATACATTGTTTCCCAAGGCTTCCTAAAAGGGGACATTCACCCGGCTCCAGACATTCCCAGCTGTGACCATGGGTGTTTTGTGATGTTCACCATGCCCAAGGATGCCCATGACGACGCTTTAGTGGTTCAAAAGCTCAGGCACAGGGATTCATCTGCAGGAATTCGGTCTGCAGTGACATGTGCCTCCTTGTCCTGGAGAGTCTGGCTTTGCTTCCAACGGAACAGCAGCAACCCACTACCCTCTCCAAATCCAATTACTTCTCTTTAGTAAGCTTTTCTAAAATATTTCATTGGAGAAAATGAATGCTTCAGAAAAGCATGGTTGGTTTTATGGACCAACTTTAGGGGTTGAAAAAAGAAGCTCTTTTACAACATTAGCCATAGTGGATGTTATTTGTCTTGGTCTAATATATGGATGTGGTGTTTCATTAACTGAAGCAGAGCAACAGGGCTTTATAATTTTTAGCTCTTGTGCTGAGGGTGCCTCATGTAACTCCCTGGGGCAGGGCCTCAGGAGGGAATGGCACTTGGGCTTGGACAGTTTCTTTCCCGACTCAGTTTTTAAGATGCCAGGGTGGGGGTGAAGAAGTGGAAGCACCAGTGCATCCTTCTGCCCTTCGGGTATTTCGGGAGATGTCCTGCCTTTAAAGAAGCTAATCTGGGCCCTTGTTCAATGACAAGCTGTAGGACCTGACCAACAAGTCCTGGGAAGGAGAAACGAACTCTCCTTGTTTAAAAGTCCAATAACTTGTAGTTGCCCTTGGGAAAATGCTTTAAGCAAGATAATAATGTAGAGATCTGCTGCAACTGGAGACACTCTCCACATCCACTTCCATGCCATTCTCTACTTTACTCTTAGGAAAACATCCTGTTCCCACTACACATTTTGTCATTCCACCTCGCAGCCATTTGCTAACATTGTAATTTTTCCTGAACAAGGAGCACCCGTGTCGGACCATAAGAAGCCCACGAAGGTTGGGCCTGATGATCTTGGAGGTCTTTTCCAGCCTCAGTGGTTCCATGACACGAAGGAGCAGTGTCCCTGTGTGCAGGATGGAACACGTGCTTGTGCTCTGGCACCTGCAGGCTCCAGGGGCAGGGAAGGAGCCTGTGCTGGGAATCTCACCCAGTTTACGGAGACCCTCCTCTTTTTTTATGCAAATAACAGATTTCATATTGTCCATCATCACATCCACGCAGTGCAGAGGAGACACAAAGAGCCCAAAGGTTTTGGCACTTGGCTCTTGGTGTGTTCCTGGCAGCAGCCTTTGCCAGTGATTATGTTGTGGCACCCGCGTTGTGGCCTTTCTGCTTGTGGTGCTCCACAAGGCAGGAGCCCCAGTACATTCTCTGTGTCTGGCTTTCAGCACCTCTCAGAGGTTTCAGATCAGATTGGGCACACTACACAAATCTGTTTGCTATGGAATCTGACAGATTTTATGTTCAGGGGGAGTGTTTTCACAAGAAACACCCCAAAATCCAGGCTCAGCACGTGACACCTGAGCAGTCCATACACTCCCTTTCCCACAGTAACCTGTTAATGTGCTTCATGTGCAATTCAGGTTACTCATAAATTATTCTCTTTGCAAATCAGACACACATAAATTATTCTCTGTAATTGAAAATTACCTATGAATTATTCTGTTTGTAATTCACAGATATGTCATTTATTCTCTAATATATTGACATTGCTTTCTTGGATAGATATGCCTGGGGCTGACAGTAACAGGGTGATTCTCAAAGGCCGAGGCACTATCATATGGTGTGAGTTCACTTGGGATATTCTGACAAGACAGGGATGGTTTTGTGTGCAGAAATTCCATGTTGTATGGGTCCAGAAAGGGCACTCAGTGCATAATGGATTTATTTGATATTGTATAGAATTTGACCCTAACATTGCAGAGATTGTATCTTTTTTTTATTTCTTTTTTTAAGCTGGTCATTCTAAAGTTATTTATTTTATAAGGCCACTTGTAAGTAGTTTATAACTCTGACTCTCCCATAGGCACTGCAGTTTGCAGATGCACAGAAGATTCCCTCTGTTCCCTTCCCCTCTCAGCTCCTGTGAAGTATTTGGAGGCAAGCTGACTTAACCCAGCTCTTTGGATGTCAGAGGGACATTAGCAGGGTCTCTTTACACTGATTAATTACCTTTGTTAGGTGCTGTACTGTAAACAAGCAGTGATAGTGCAGAAAATTCATCTCCAGTCAACAGAAATGAAAAGCCCAGAGCAAACATAACGAGCGATAACTAATTATCAACACATGCCCCAGTTGCTTGATAGCTCTTTCCCTGAGGTTTGCGCTTGGTGTCTGCTACTCCTGCTCCAGGATCAGCCTCTCCTTCCCAGTGCTTCCCAGTACTGCACCGATGACAGCCTGAAAGCAATTTTCTCAATTTATTTGTTGACATGTATAGGAAAGAGATTTTTCTTGACCGAGAAGATCTGCTCCAAATAAAATTCTCACTGGTCCAGCTCCTTCCTCGAGGAGCTCAACAGCCCCTCACACAGAGCCAGGCTTTGCCTGCTGAGTAAGCTCAGCTTCTGGGGTCACACCAACTCTGTTTGGCCAGGTTCAGACCTGAAATGTGAGTATTTTGAGATACCCAGCAGTTTTCAGAATCGATCCCCTCTACTCACAGAGAAAATCCACTCTGGACCTGCTCAGCCCTCTACTTGCATCCCTGTGGAGCTGTGGCATCCTCTGTTCGCTTGGCATTAAAGGGCCACAAAGCACTGAGCCAGATCTGTGTGTGTTCCAGCCCATAAACTCAGATAGAGCCTTCTGGCCTCACGTAGTGCCAGATCCCAATAATATTTGTGTTCGATATCTCTAGAATATGTCTGTGGCTCAGAAGCAGATGGTCTCGAGAAGAGTCATTGCTGGTGCTGTGGAAACCTTCAGGGATTCACACGTGCATTTACCAGGAGGAGAATCTGCCTGTCCTATTGGAACTGTGATTGATGCCTTACTGCCGCAAGACTCAGTCCTGGAAGTTTGTCCTCCCAGGAATCTGCCTCATTAATTACCTTGGACTGCAGATGAGTTAGATGGACAGCTCAACAATATGCAAAAAAGCTTTGCAAGGTGAAAGACAAGATTTGTAAAGGTCATTAAATACCTAAGATGGAGGCAGATGCTTCCATCTGTCCTCATTTAAATATTCGTTTTTAAGTGTTCTTAAGTACTTAAGAACACATCCACATCCACTTTGCCCTTGATTTTGTTTTATGTTAAAGCCTGCTCTCTCAATACGCTGTGCTTCATTTTAATATGTACTGAGGACATACATTATCCCTCGTTTCAGCCTTCTCTTCTACGGATTTTATTTATTCTATGCTCGTACAAAGCGCTACCCTATTTTTCAGTGCCTGCTATTTGAGGCTCTCGAAGTGTCACACAAACATTCATGAACTTCTCTGTGCTACCCTTTAGAAAGTAAGCTGGCAGTATGTGCCTTTCCCCCTCCTCCCCCTCATCACCCGTTTATTCACCATTTTCATTGTTTTCTCTGTTCATTTTAGGCTGGTTAAACTGCCTGCGATGCTTCTCCCATGCACACATGTGATGAAGGGCTGGCTGTGTTCTCCTTCCCTGGCTCTGACATGAAACAATCCTCCACAATCCACGCCTGTGTGCCGTGCACTTGCTAACCAGAGACCCAAAAGCACCGAGCAGCATCTATCAGAGCTGTACAACAAACGTAGCACTGCAGAGATACCCGAGCTCTAATCACTCACAGCTCCAGGCACTTTGCTCTTTATCATACTTGTCTAGACAGACTAAATGGTCTCTGCGAGACAACCCCGGTGTTGGCCAGGAAAGCGGCTGCGTTTTCCATACGGATGAACTCCCAAACAGGTACAGCTAAGGGTGGGTATTCCCTGGAGCACGGGGGTGATAAAAGTGGCTCATCCCGAGGTACAAAGGCACGGGAACGCGGTGCCTCCTCCTCCCAACACATCAAGTGCTTTTTAAGTGATGCCGCCAGGTCGGGGATGTTTGTGGGCATTTTATAGCCAAGGAGAAGGAGGGGGCTCCAAGGTATCACTACAGCCGGCATGTCTGGGGGGGACAGAGCCCAAACCCACGATTTCCTCGGGCCCGGCTGTACCCTGATCACCGGCCAGCTCTGCCAGCCGGAGGGCTGCTGCGTACGAGGCATGTTCTGGAAGGGCTGCAGAAGCAGGTGCTGCTCCTGGGACACCTGAACACCCCCGGCCCCGCTGATGTGCAAAAAGGGCCGTTGATGCTGGTCCCCGGTGCGGGAATCCCACGGGTGGGTGTGCAGAGAGGGAACAAGTCCCCCAGCACTCTGGGACCACGCACCAAGCACGAACACCGAGCTCAGCCCCCGGCACCGCACACCCCCGGGAGGGTGCACCGAGAGTGCCGGGGCAGGACCCCTGGAGCCTGTGGGGATGATGCCCGGAGAGCAGTCCCTAATCCCCGGCGGGAGATGCCCCAAAAGCGGCCACCAGCCCCCGGAGGGGGATGCCCTAGGCGTGACCCGCCGCCACCGGGGGAAGATGCCCCGAGCGCGGCCACCATCACCCGGGGAGCCATGCCCATCACCCCGAGCCCGGCCACCCTCACCCGCGGAGCGCTGCCCGTCAGCCTGGGAGCGATGTCCATCACCCCGGGAGATGCCCCAACCCGCCGGGGGGGTCCCGCCGGACGCCGGGGCCGCCCGGACCCCCCATCCCGCCTGGCCGTGCCCTCCCCCGATAAGGAGACCCCGCGACCCCACCGATCTGCGCGGGGGGACAGGACAGGACTCACCGCCGGCCGGGCCGGGACTGCGGAGGCCGGGAGGAGCGGCAGGGCCGGGGCACCGGGCTCGGGGCTGGCGAGGCGGAGCGGAGCCCGCCAGCGGCGGCGGCGGCGGCGGCGGCAGGAGGAGCAGGAGGAGGAGGAGGAGGAGGAGGAGGAGGAGGAAGAAAAGGGGGAGCAAAGGGGGGCTCGGCCCCGGGAGCCCGCGGGATTCGCCGAGCGGCCGCCCAGAGCCNGGGGCGGGAGGGGACACGGGGTGCGGGGACAGGACACGGGTGCGGGGACAGGACACGGGGATTGAGAACAGCACACGGAGTGCGGGAGGGGAGACGGGGTGCGGGGAGCAGGACGGGGCCGGCAGTGGCGGCGGCGGGTCCCGCTCGGCCGCTGGAGCCTGGGAGGGGAGCGCAGGCAGCCCTCGTTTTGGGAAGCGCATTCCTGAAAGAGCCCGGGGCTGAGCCGCGCTAGAGTGCCGGGGGGTGGAAACCCTTTAATCTGTGCTCTAATGACAGAGAGCTGGGCGAGGAGCGGGTGTCCGGGGACTGGTTGTGCCGGTGGCTGGTGCCATCCCCGCCCTGCGAGCCGTGTTTGCATTCGCCTTGATGCCTCGCTCATAGCATCGCTCCCACATGACCTGGATGCATTTTTGTGTCCCACGATGTCCTTTAATTCGGGAATATTATCTGTTCTTGGAAAGGTTAATTACATTAAAGGAGTGGATCTCTGTTCCCATTTCTTCGTGGCTTCATTTATTCTGCCTTCATGTTTTGATCCTCTTCAGTGCTTTGATCCCTCATTTCTGCCATCCCTGGATGGAAGGAAAAAGGAATACCCTGGCTGGGACCCAAGTGTGTCCCTAACTGACATAAACTGAAATTAGGAAAAAAAATATATTTTACAGCCTCAGGAGCTTCAGGTCCTGGAAGCCCCAATGCCATCTGCACATTCAGCACAACCACGGGCTTGCAAGGGCCAGCAGAATGTCCTGCCAGAGCTGCAGTGGCCATGGGAGCGGACAGCTGACTGTGTGCCGTTCTGCAGGATTAGCAAGCACTGAGATAAGACCATCACTGCTGCAGCCTGCGTGCCCGGGACCTGCACGGCTCTGAAGGCACTGGCAGCATCACCGGTGAAAAATTGCCCTAATTTGCTGCTCTCTTAATCAGGCCAAGGCAGGTGTACGGAGCACGGCATGGGGGAAAACCCGGACTGGACTTTTTCCGGAGTCCGGAATGGAGTCGGTTGGAGCGAAAACCCGGACTGGACTTTTCCCGGAGTCTGGAATGGATTCGGTTGGAGCGAAAACCCGGACTGGACTTTTCCCGGAGTCCGGAATGGATTCGGTTGGAGCGAAAACCCGGACTGGACTTTTTCCGGAGTCCGGAATGGAGTCGGTTGGAGTGAAAACACGGACTGGATTTTTCTGGAGTGCGGAATGGATTCTCCCAAAATATGGACTGGGGGAAAACCTAGACTAGATTTTTTTCTGGAATATGGAATGGGGGAAAACCCAGACTGGATTTTTTCTGGAATATGGAATGGGGGAAAACCCAGACTGGATTTTTCAGTGACTCCTGAAGTGGGACTGCTCTTTTTAGGATGCAAATGAAACCAGTGGGGATTGCGATGGTTCCTTGATCCGCTCAAGTTTTCCATTTGTTGTTGATACCAATCAGAACTAATCAGAATACTAATATCATGGTGCTGCTTCTATGGGAATGAGGCAACTGCAAAATTTGCTGGGAGGAACAGGCTTAAAAGCCGAAGGGTGAGATCTCCTACATGTTAATGGTGGTGGAAAGGAGGAGAAACAGGACTGACTGGTTTGCACAGGAGAGTTCCCATCCTGGGAGTTACTGGGAGGATGTAGCACGGACCTGTCTGGGGCCAGGTTGGCTCCCTTTGCAAACTGAAGATCTGATGGTGTGGTTCTGGTAGAGGGTCTGAGGCAGGAGATGAGGAGTTATTGAAGAAGGATTTCACCTTGAATTGGAGAGTCTGAGGAACCCCATCTGACAAGGCTACAGGAGGGTTTTGCTTCCTCACTGAAATCAGTTGATTTGGCTCCCTGCCATACATCAGAGGGCATGGAAGGGGGATGAAATGTTCCTTGTCTCCTCCACTGATACCATGAGAATGTAATGCATTGTGCTGGTGCTGCACAAAGGCCCCTCCTTTGCCCAGCTGCTGCCCTGGATTGGGTAGTGCCATCCCAGTCATGTGCCAGGACGTGCCCCGCGATGCTGCCTCATGCCCCATTGTCCCAGGTTACAGCGAAAGACGTAACCAAAAGGGTGTATTCTGTTACCACCTTCACAAGCTGTTAAAGTGGGTGGGGCAGTGCTCGTTATCTCCTACCGTGACTCATCACTGATAACGCCCTCGGGGCTTATCTCTGTTAATGGCCCATCAAGGTCACACCTTATGTGTGTCATAGGTCATCCCATTGTGAGATGCCCCACCCAGTGGGAGGAGCCAAGCATTCCCAGCTGGATATAATCTGGGGTTTGGAGCCTGACAAGCAGCTCTTATCTACTGGGTTCCCAGAGGACAAGAGCTACTACTGGACCTTCAGGTGAAGACCAGACCCTTCTACAGGATCACTGCTTCAACAGGACTACTTCATCTGGACTGCTACCACCACCCTGACTAACAGGGTGTCAGGTTGTATCCTGACTCTGTCAGTGTTCTTGTACTATTGCATTTATTTTAGTTTTCCTATTAAATTATAATTCTGACTTGTGATCTCCCACTGGTTTGTTTCCAAACTAGTACACCCATCCATCGCCCTTCCCTAAAAAACCCTACAGATGAACCTCACAGAGGCGTGGATGAACAGCAACGTGAGCATGGCACTCGCCGTTTTCCACGATTCCCTTGAGAAGCCCGAGGCAGCTGGGATTGGCAGCAGTGAAGGACAGCTCCCTTCTCTCCGGAGGAGGTGGCAGAAGAGAAGCAGAGAGCAGCAGGCACCTTCTGGCAGGTGACGGAGTGGGGGCATCACTGTCCCTAAGGCAGCACCAGACCAGCAAAATTGTCCCTCTCTGCTGTGTCCTGGCACAGTCCAGGCTCCGTTGGCAGCTTGGGGAGGAGATTTAATGAAAACAAATGTTTGGCTGGTGTTACTGTAGTGCCACAGACTTTAAGGAACAAGCAGAGAGAGCCCAGCCCCTCTTTGATTAGTGAGTGCAATCTGCTGCCACAGCTGATGCTGGGGGAGAAGATAAGAGAGAGAAAAAGAGAACAGCTCTGGAGTGAAGATGAAAACACTGGGCAGAAGATCTGTGGGTGGATGAAAGGGAGCCATTTATTTGCAAATAAGTTGCTAGATCAGGCTTCATGTGCATCTGGGCAGCCTCTAGTACTATGGGCTTATTCAGAGCTGAGAGTTTTGACTGGAGTTGGAGACTCTTGAGACATCAGCCCACACGTCTAGGCAGTGGCTGGTCCAAGTCTATCTTGTGCCAATCTAAGGAAAATTTAAGGGTCTTCTTCACTTTTTACCATTGATTTTTTGTCTCTGTGGGAAGTCAATGTGGCTGCTCCATGATTCATTCCCACGAGGAAGCATGATTTCAGGTCCCCAGATGGTTGCAGAGGCAGAAGAGGGGGCAGATAGATATTTTTACAGCCAGGAGAAAGCAGCTTCAGTGTACAAATTTGGTCTGGCTTAGAAGATCAGGGGAATATACAGAATGAGTATTTATTTATTTATTTGCATGATTGTCTTCCTCTTGGCTCCTGATTAGGCTTTAGGAACACTGAGGAAGGAGAAGGCTGCTGCCTGAGCAATCCATGCCGGGATTTAAACTCAGCCTGGTCTCTGGTCTGTGTGTTCCCTGGGATTCAGCAGAGTCCACTTATTGAGTCCAGCAGAAACAGCTTTTTGCTTCCTGGTTTCAGAGGAGGTGTTAATTAGGACATAGAGAAATTTGGGAATATTAGTAAGGGAAGAAGGGCAGCTATTTCTTTCAAAATAGATGTTTGATAATAGAACTTTAGGCAGAGAACTGTGAAGAGCAGTCCTTTGTAGAGAGCTAGAGGATGTGATGTTTGCAGATAGGAAACTTTCTGATTCCAATAAATTATTGAGCAGAAATGAATGTTTGGGAGCATTTCAAGTTTCTATATATGCAGCCCTGCCTGACATTTCAGCTCAGGGAATGTCTTGCTGATGTCAACCGTTCAGGGCTGGGTCATGTCCTGCATTGGCATCTCAGCCTACAGGAATTTGGGGACTGCTCTGTGACAGTGCAGGTGGAGAGGTTCTTGGTGGTGGCACCTCAGTTCTAAGGTTTATCAGAGTTTTCCCTGAGATGCAGAGACATCAATTTTCACATGGTCAGTAATCTGAAACAGGCTCTCCCCACAGAAGGAGGGAGGTCTGTGACTGAGAGGCAAAGCCCTGCAACGCGCTGTCTGCATAATTAGAACACTGCAGTGAGATGAAATACGAGATGGAGAGCAGAGACAGTTGGAGGCACTGAGAAACAGAAATGTTTTCAAGTAGTTTGCTGCAGAGGTGACTGGAGAATTTGCCTGAATTTTTCCCTGTGCTGTCCTTCACCAGGTGACTCGTGCTGGGCAGCCGGGTGGGCACATCACTGACCCAGCAACCTCTGGGTAACAGGACAGGTTTGGACACTAAACCGAGCTTGGGCACAAGGCAGAGGAGAACCACAGGACTGCAGAGCCTTGAGTCAGAGCTCATCTCCGTGTCTCGCTGGGCTGATGCATGGCTGTGATTTTTGGCTCGGGAACTGACCACAGCCCAGTTTGCTCTGGGCTGGGTGAGGATCCGCTTGCGCCTGGTGACGCTACAAAGGCGGCTAAAGGCCAAGTGCTGTCACTGGAAACCAACTGTGAATTAATACACAGGGTGTGATTAATGTGCTTTTTAAATGCATTCATGTCCTGTCGCACTGGCTGTGGCTCTTGTGTCACATTTGGTGTTCTCAGAACATTTATTAGCCTTACAGATCCCTTGATTATTGCTTTCTCTTTCATAATTAAGCCATGAAACTCAGCATGGTGCAGCTTATGCAGTATTAATTCACGGCTGGTGTATTCTGCCTGTGCCCTAGGATAAGGCTAAATGCTGGCAGCTGGATTGCCCTCTGCACAGTTGCTATTCTGAAATTTTTTAATATGATTACAAAAATCACATTCTGCTTGCATATGGGCAACTCGGGGCTCTGCACTGCCGCAAGCAGCGGTGAGGTGGGGTCTGACTTCCTCAAGAGCAGAATCCGTGCCCCCAGCAGGGCTGAGAGAAGGGGCTTCCTCCTGCCCCAGGTGCTGGCTGATGCTCTCCAGGTGGATGCTATTAGCTCTGCTCTGGTGCTAATGCAGCCCCACGGGCTCTCCACTCCCTGCCCAGTCTTCCTAGGGCATGCCTGTGAAAATGCGAGTCTTGCAAATGAGTTCTGTTTCACTCCTTTTTGTCCTCCTTTTCTTCATATGAGAGTTAAGTAGAATTCGGGATTTGCTGTGAGGCTGCAGCTCCATGGCCCCTTTCTGTCAGCAGCAGCTGCTGTGGATGTCTGAATAGTTTTCCTCCTGGCTGGTTTCTCCTGCCCCCAGAACAACAGTTTAACAGTTTGTGTGGCCATGTGGTGAGCTGCAAAGGGAACAAAAATAGCATTAAACATGTCTGTTTTATTTAGGATTTTTTGTTTTCCTTCTCATGGGAACTAGCTGTAGGAGTGACAGCACTGAAGGAATTAGAACTTGGTGCTACTGGGAGGGAAATCACTGGGATGGCACAGACCCAGTGCCCCAGCCGCTGCTGGCCCCAGAGGCAGCAGCTTGAATGCAGAATTCATGAGGTCGTTGCTGGGCTGGGTGTTGGGCCACTCACTGTTTCCTTAGGGTAAATCCAAGCAGCTTTGCAGCCGCCTCCTCTGAGGCATGAGATGCAGCACAGGGTGGGCTCCAGCAGCTCTGCCCACGTGGCTCTGGTCTCCTGGAAGTCCTACCAAATTTCAGATGTGGGGACAAAGTGCCAGCTGCTGAACAGCAGTCATGTCAGTGTCCCTTATGTGCTCTTTGTGGGCCACAGATTCCACAGTGGAATGGCAGTTCCACTCGGCAGTGTCTGTGTTAGTGACACTCGTACCCACGCTGCTCAAGTTATTGATTATTGCTCATCAAACCATTTCTGGGGAGACCTGACTGCTGATCATCTCAAAGCTTCTTCAAACAAACGGTGCCAAACCGTACATGCAGGATGCAAAGCTGTAGTGCAGAAACTCTTTGAGCTCAGACGTTTCCATGGAGATGAATCTTTGATCTCGCTGAAATAAAGGGCGGAGAAGATGCTCCCAAACTAGGGAGGAAGGCAAGGCTGATCCCTATGGGGCAGAAGTTCTCAACAGGAATTAGGGTGACAGGAGGCTTCTCTTTTTATCCCCTCCCTGATGCCATGTCTGTGGTAGCGGGGAGGTTGAGCTGTGTGCCTGCCAGCGCACACGGAGAACGTGCCTTTCGTGCAGCCAGACAGACGGCACGCTGCACCTTGGAGCTGCCTGATTTAATGCTGCTGGAGAGCCAGACCTTTGTCTGCACTGCAATATTCACCCCGTGCTTCAGGATTTGGAGAACAGAGACACAGGGGTTGCGAGGCACGCTCGTTTTCCTGACTGTGGTGAAGCAATCTGAGGAATGAGAGCAGCCAGGAAAAGTGCTGTGTTTATGGGTAAAATATAGAGGGGGGGAAAAAAATCACATTTTACTCTGGTGTAATGTGCAAAATAGAAGTGTTTGCTATGCTGACATGGGGATAGTGACCAAAGGCAACAGTCAAGTTGGCTTTACCCACATGGGTGAGCTTTGACCACACCGGCGACTCGTGTGTTCTTAGGGCTGTCGGCAGGATCTGTTGCTGCTGGCACTGGAAATTGAGGCTTCTGTGGATGGAGCAGAAGAGAATTCATCAGGGAAGGGTATAATTAGCAGCAGTGGTCTCTGAGAGCTGCTGCTCGGGGTAGCTGTGGTCCCAGCACTGTGGCAGGACGTTCCGGGGCGCGGCGCTGGCAGCGGGAGACGATCGCGGTGCTGGAGTGCCCGGAGCGCCGTGTGCCGGGCTGGGCACGCCTGCTGCTGCATTTCTCGCTCCGCTGGGCACCCGGGTGGTGGCTTTCCCCGGTCACTTCGGATCTGCTCACAGGACAGTGACGGATCCGTCCCTTTGTCTCTGCTGCCAGCACAGCCCCAAACAGGTTTTACCACGGGCTGAGCGAACTGCTGTGTACAGCTGGTGCAACACTGGTTTTCCTCCTTTTTTTTTTTATAAATAGTCTTCCTCAGATGCATTGAGCTGCCAGTTGTGCTAATTGGGATCTCTCTACTCGAGGGGTTTTCACCCAGGCTAAGCAGTGCCCAAGTACCCTGGTCCCACCACTGCTTTCCCTGGAGCAAGTGACCCCTTCGTGCCTTGCTGGATCTCAGGCTCCTGAATGGCTCAACCATCGTTTAATGTAATTTTAAATTTACAGTTTAAATACTTTATTTATGAGGATAAATGTTGTTTACAGATCTGAAATCTAATAGTCTTTTCCAAATATTGCAGAAAGCTTCAGCGCTGAGCAAAGCCCACAGGTTCCCTTTAGAAGCCAATAGGTGGGGGTTTTGTTGATTTTGTTGTTGCTGTTGTTTCACATGACCCTCGCTGAAAATACTGTCACTGCTCCCTGTTTTCAGAAATGGGCCATTTAGCTGAGAAAGCTGTGTTGTTGTCTTGTGCACTACTTCACCGGGAAGAAAATATGTTGAAAGAGCATGCAATATTAAAGGTATTTTGAATCAAACTCACTTCAGCTGGTTTCAGTGGAAGCTTTAGCCTTGTTTTCACAGGGCTCTTTGTCAGAACCTAAAGCACAAAATACTCTGTCAGGTCAAAGTTAAGGTTACTAGACAGCATTAATGAAAACAGCATTTTTATCCTCAATTACATGGACAAGACAGGATTGCTGTGCAGCCACAGCTGTTTGTCTCAGGGCTGTGACAAGCCTGTACGGATGTTGTCACTTAGCAACCGCTGCCATTCGTGTTTTAACTGCAGCTTTTTTGTTGTTGGCACGTAATGAGAGTTGTAATCACGAGATCAGTCCCATCAAGGGTGTTTGTTATCGAGAGTGATGGGTTTTAGGACTCATCTGTGCCCCGGACTATAAGGGCTAAATCAGAAGATTTCATGTGTGATGGCTAATGCAGCTTAATAAGGGTTTGTTTTGGAGCTGGCTTGGCCGGGCCAGGTCATGTTTCAAGACGTACAGCCTGCATTCACCATCTGCCAGACCTGGCTCTGCAGCTCCTCCGTGCTGCTCACAGCCCAGCTCAGAAGCTGGTTTGAGGCCAAAGCTCTGAGTGCAGAAAGGAGAGACCAGCCTGGGCAAGCCTGGATGTGCCTGGGCACAGCAGCACCAGATCCCTGCTCCCTTCTCCTGACCCAGCCTGAGAGCTCAGGGAATACGGGGTCAAGGGAGACTGGAAATGTGAGGAGTGAAAGATAATGAGATGGGACACCTGAATATTGAAGGTCTCTGTATCTCTTGAGGGTAATTTCCACCTATATTTTGCAGTGACAATGAGGGAAAAGGGTCAGACCTAGGACAGTTCAAGCTCTAACACTCTACAGGAACTGTTAAAGGTCGTGGTTTAACACCTGATCTGATCTAACCAAGCAGTGTCTCTCAAAGAGGTGGGTGCACCCTCTGTCCCAGACACTGGGTTCCTGCCCTGGCATGGAGGCTAACAACCAGGCAAGTGCGGAATAACTTGGTTTGGACGGGTTTGTTTTGGAGGCAGAGCAGTGAAAGGCATCTTTGCAGCCCTGTTATATGTTTATTATTATGTAAATAAACACTTTCAGCTGCTGTGCTCTGAGCAGAGGCTGCGTATTGATACCACAGATAGAAACACTGTTTTCTTTTAATTTCATTTTGCTTTAACTGAAGTTGTGTGATTGCACCTGTAGCTCTGCAGGGACCCTTGGTGAGGGCTGCTCATCCCCCATCCATCAGACGGGGGGATGTAGGAGAGCACCCAGGATGTGTTTCCTCCCAGCTGCACATCACCAGCGCTGCTCTGCCTTGTCCAGATGAGCACGCTGCTCCTTTGAATGCCATTTCTGTGTGTGCTGGCTCCAAGGTTAAAGGCAGGACCTGTCCTGCCTCTGACGCAGGCTGAGGTCTGGCCCTGCTCAAGTGGTGCTTTATTTCTCCACAGAGGACAAAACCCACTGCTCTGAGGGGAGATGACACAGACCACAGAGCTGCTGCTACTGGTATGTTTTTCCATTGTAAATTGCTGAGATCTTCTGCAGTGAAGCTGGTTGATGAGTTTCGTCTCTAATGCACGCCAGTTTTTAGAAGCCTTGATGAACATGTGTTGAAAGGTAGAGCAAATTTTATCAGAGGAGGACAGAAGGAATTTACAAAGATGTGCACAAATTGATCTGTAATCACAGATCATGTATATCTAAACTGAAGCAACAGCACCAGATATTTATGGCCCATTTTTGACTAAGTTGAGCAATTAGTATAATTAGCCAAAGAATATTCTTTGTATTGTAAATGTCTAGTGTATTAAACCAGAAAATTAACAGCCATTTCTTTGGCAGCTTTCATAAAGCCATTGCTAGTGCAGGGCTGAGCCAAAGATGCTTATTCTCTGTAGTGTATGAGTCTGAGCAGTTAAAGGATAAATCCTTTCTTCAGAGCTTTGTTGAAACGTGTTGAAAGCAATTCGAGGAATTTCCTACCTGTGTACAGATCAGACAACACAAATTAACATTGCCCCTGTGCAGATGAGGGTTTAAAATTTTCTTCTTTCACAGCACCAGCCACCAGAGATACAATTTTTTTTTTTTAAGCTGTGATGTTTTGGGTCAATACCACCTGTATTGCTCCTGCCTGCTATTCACAGCCCACTTAGAAGCAAAGGACAGTCCTGAGCCTCGTTGCCTCTTGCACTGAGGCCCCTGTGTGGCTACAGCCTGTGCCAGAATCAGCTCTGTGTGTGTGGGTGTTGGAAAAACTCTCAGTGGTGCCTGCCTCCTGCACTAACCAAGAACAGCTACAGCTCTGATGGGATGAATGCTGGAGTTTCCGGAGAAATCCATCCCAAAATGTCCATAAGAGCAGGTCAGGCAGCCCCCTCCTTCTCTGTGCTGTGCTGTGTGGCAGTGAGCAAGAGGTATTTTCTGGAGGGACGGCTGCTGCTGTGCTGTGAAGCAGTTAAATAACTATGGCACTTGCTGAAGTGAATGCTCAGGATGCATCTGGGGGCAGCCAGAGCTGCTCAGAGTTGTCTCCTTGGGAGCCAAGCCTTGCCCTGAGGTGACCACAGCTCCTTGGCAAGACTTAGCACAGAGTGTAATTCTTAACCCAGCAGGAAGCTGTGTGGCTGGGATAATGATCTTGTGGAGGTGCAAAAAAAGTCGGGGTAGGTAAGAAGTGGGTTTAAAATAAGTTGTGAGTGTAAGCAAGAGGGCTAGGGCTTGTATGAGTCCTCAAGTGTGAAAAGGTGGGCATCCTGAGAGGGTATCCAAGCACGAGGGACGATCCACATCAGTAGCTGTAGGTGTGTGTTCATAAACTTGGTTGCTAAACTTCCAGCTCAAAAATCCCACCCCATTGTTTTCTGTAGAAAGAATTGTGGAGTTTTCTGTTTGCTTTCATCTCCCTTAATCTCTCTAGTCCCAGGCATTTGTCCCACACACTGCCCAGATGCCCATGACCCTTCCTGTTTCTCCCAGCCATCAGGTGCAGGATGGCAGTGCCAGCTCCTCGGTGTCAGTGGGACTCCACTGTCACTGGAGCAGCAGAGAAAACAAAAGGCAAAGCAGGGAGCTCAGACAGGACAGAAATACAGAGTCAGCAGTGTCACAGAGTTCTGGAGGTGGAGGCCTGTTTTTAATGAAAGAGGAAACAAGTCCTTAATATCCCTTCTAAAGATAAGGAGCTCCCCCCAGTTGTACACTTGATTTTTACTGTAAAGTGTATAGACATGACTTTGGACTGCAGTCAGGCAAATGGTACAAGCATAATGTCACCCTCACCCCAGCTGATTAAAAAGAAAAAAGAGTTCCATGAAAAATTAATAGGTCTGGGAGTTGAGAAACCTTGGTAATAAGCAGTGAGCTTTCCTTCTGTAACAACTCACTTTTTCAATTTGCTGATATCTGAGTAACTCCTTCGAGTCTCCTAAACTGCACTGCCCTGAAATGACAAGAATTCCAGCGTTGAACGGGAGGGAGGTGTTCACCCAGCAACCTGCTGTCTCCTCTCCTGGAGCACAGCTGACCTGCTGTCAACACAGAATGCTGCTTTGGAACTGTAGTGCCTTCACTAGACAGGACTGCTGGAACTCCACAAACACTCCACACTTCTTTAAAAGCACATCCCTGCTCTCTCACGAACCCTTTCCGTTTCTGAGATGAATGCTGTGGCAGGAAAAGCCCTGAATTTTAGTGTTTTCTGTCTTTTGCCAGGTGTAGGTCCCGCTCAGGTAGAATTGTGTCAGAAGCAGAGCTATTCTCTCCTACAAACAGCGGCTGGTACAACACCCAAGGGCTCTGTCACACATAAAGCTGTGCACACAGCAGTAGGCAAGTGTGCTGCTTTCCTCAAAAGGCACAGAGAAAACCTTCAGCTTCAACAGCAAGAGATCCAAACTACATCTCACCCCACCGTACTGCTGCAGGGAGGAGGGTGTACAAGTCCTTTCACTGCTTTAGGTGCTACAGCCTCCACTGCCCTAAAATCAGTGTTGTGTTCCTCTCCACAGGCTGCAGGAGGGTAAAGGATGCTCAGTAACAGCTCAGTGCTGGAAAAGAACACACCATGGTTTGATCTACTGCTAAAGGTACTCTTTGGTTTGGGGTTTTTTTCCAGGTTGCAGAAAGCTTCTTAGCACATGACAAGATACTAAAGGAAGTTGCAAACTGCAGTCTTCCCCCAAGTTTTTTAAAAACTGGCTTTTTTTTCTCAGCAAATCATGTTGCCATTCACACTGTGGCTGCTGCTTCCTAATTGTAACCAAAACTAGTCATAGATCAAATTCATCTTGAGAAAGCTGTAGGTGTCAGTTTCTCTCAAAAGTTAGGAGCTGAGTACTTCAGGAATGGAAAATAGGAGCACTTGGGGAAAAAATCAGCAAAATGGACTTGCTTCTGGCTTCAATTAAAACCAAAGTCAGCATGCTGGTGTCACTGCTGAGATCAAACAAGTCTGTGATCTATAGGAGAAAATTTGTAATGCTAAGGATGATCAGCTTTTGACTCCTTAAATGCCATGTTCTGCTCTAGACCTCAAAATGTACAAGGGAAGCTGAGAGCTCTGTTTTTAGAATAAATTACAGAAAGGTCAAAACAAGTGTACCTTAAAACCAGTCTCCATCAGTTTTAGCAACTCTGGCTCTAGAAGGAGCCTGCAACAGCTTGTTTTCAGTCACTGTTGTTTTTTTAAATGCTTCCTTATGTAGGCATGGTCTGGTGCTTTCTTAAAAGACAACAACTTAAAAAAAGAGAACAAATGACATTTTTGATGTTTTTACTTTGAAAAAGAAACAACAGTTTATTGGAAATGACACTTTTTAACAAAAAATATTCATCAGTATTAAAGCAAAGATTTTTCTAACCCATTTAACAGCTAACAAAACCATCCTTCTCCAGAAGAAAACTGCTGAAGCACTGCTCCCTCAGAGCAAAAGCTGTGTTCAGTAACAGTCAACTTCATTATCCTCTATGGTCCCCACAGTAGCAAGGATGTCCTGTAAGAGGGACTGAGGGCTTTCTTCCACATGGTCACTGCTTTTATTTAGCTCATCATGTAGCTCCAGTAAGTCTATTGCACCCAAAGCTAACATCATGCTCTCTGGATCTTGGAAATCCACCCCATCGGCACCATCCGTGGGGAAGTTCTGGGCCAGAGAACCCTGTCTTAGTGTCCTCTGTAACCAGGCAATGCCACGTCCTGCAGGCGAATCTTCAATCTCTTGTGGATTCTCCAAAGTACTCATGGGGTAGAAATGGCCTCTTAGGCCAATCAGCACATCACAGGCTCTCTGCCCCACGGGTTTGTCACAGTCACACAAAGATCGAAACAAAAACCCAAACAGCTTTGCTCGACAAAACACCTGCAGCAGCTCGTTCTGAGGGGTGGAACTTGTGACTGCAGAGGAGACAGGAGCATAGGGACATTGGGAAAGCTTGCAAATGGTCTGACTACAGAAAACTTCAACCAGTTCCAAACCACCAAGTCTGACTTCCCAGTCTAAGTCATGCTCCACAGTCTGGATGACTCTGGCGACAAACTGCTCTGTATCCTCCAGCTGACCTGTGCAGCCTTCTCTCAGCCACATGGTGAAGATGCTGATCACAGCCCTCCTAGGAAAGCCCTCTGAGTCTGTTGACAAGATTTCCTGAAGCTTTGCTACAGTGTTCTAGATGCAAAAAGACAAAAGAGAAAGCACAGTGAGGAGAGGAACATGCAAAGAAACAAGAACAGCAAAGGTAAAAAAATCTTGTCATTACTGGTTGTGCAATCTGCCTGCATGAGCAGATTAACTTGTGAAGAAAGTTATAAGCAGTACAGCAGGAAACTGATGGGTAGCTCTGCTCATGCAGGAGAAGTTATCCTACCTCTTTGTCATACGGATCGCCTACGACAGGTGGCTCTGGAGCAAAGCAAGTCATGAAGGCCAGGTGTCCCACAGCAGTCACAGCACTCGCTCGCACGTAGCTCTCTGGATCCTCCAGCAGGTTTTCTGTGAGCCTCAGCACCTCTGAGGACAGCAGACACTGCCTGAACTCCTTCTGGTCTGTAAACAAGACAGCAATCCAGAGAAGTGGGACTTTATTCCCTCCAAGCATGAAGCTGTTTCCAACGCAAACAGTTCTTTGCCTCATACAAGGATGGACACTGCCTGCAGGGACCAGGCAGATGCTCTGTGTCAGGCTCCCGCTCTCCCAGCAGCTTTTACTCAAGCCCTGACAGACACTGGAACTTAGAAAATTGCATTTACGGTTGTTTTAGCAGCAAGAAAAAACTTTCTGCGGGCAAGCGGGGACATGGTTTCAGCCTCATCAAATTTATGCCTTTGCATAATGGAGGAAAAAATAGTCTTCCTTTCCTGTTGTCAGGCATATGGCAGAGAAAACAATAGTAACTGCAGCACTGAGAGGGGCTGCAGGGTAAAGTGCTAATGCAGCTGAGTGTGCTGGATATTTCCTTTGTGACCTGGGGACAACAGCAGTCAACAACATCCCCCTCCCTTCCAACATCGCAGAGCTACCGTAGGAAAATTAGCATTGCCTCTGCTACCTGCTGCAAAGCCTGAGCCACCAGTGGAAAATCAGTAATTAATCCCAAGCATATAAAGCAGGTCTAGGCTTTTAGCCTCCTAAAGCCCAGCCCCCAGTCTACTGAAAGAAACCAGAGTCTGCTGCAGAGCAACCTGAAAACCAGGAAGTATTATCTGCCATTAAGCACTGTCACCTGCCTTGACAGACGTGTCTCAACACCCCTCAGTTTAACTCACCAAAACTGCCATTAAGGCAGGTACAGCAACCTGAGTTCAACAGAAAAAGCAGGGTAGGTTTATTAATATTTTTGTTAGATTTTGATCATGATCTAAGAGTAAAAATCTTGACACTTCTTTCTTTTCTCAGCCTTCCAGTTACAGGTCAGAAGATGCTTCACCAGCCCGACTGACTTGCACAGCATTAAAAGAAATACTCCTCCAATCTGAACTGTTAAATCTTTGCACCTACCTCTCAAGCACTTAACCGCGGCAGTGAGGAACTCCAGGGAAGAATCTCTTACTTCCCAGCAGGGACTGCACAAACGCTTCTGCAGCACCAGAAACACATCTGTAAAAGGCAAGTGACAAACCTGAACGGACATGAAAGGCAACAAGCCTTCCTGAAGCACTCACTGTACAAACTCGACATCATTTCATCTGATACAATCCCTTTTGCTGCTGCTGTGTGCTTCTCCCAGAGTTCTGCAAAGCACTATTTGGGCAGCTAAACTTAAATTCAACTGTGAACAAGCGAATCCAGTGCTTTGAGCAGGAAAGGTAGGCAGGGGCAGATTTCATGTGCCACTGGCTGCTGTTTGTCCCAGCTGGAACAGCTTCGTTACCTTCCAAAATCTTCTCAGTTTGTTGCCACTGACTGTTGGAGCAGGACAGTTCCTGCAAGTGCACCAACCACTTGGATGTAGCTTGAAAGGTTTTCTTTAGAACCTGAAGCAATGTAAAGCAGATTTACTTTACTACAGGAGGAGGCGGCGTTGCCTTTATGCCTTTAAAGGTAAAATTCATTTTAGCCTCAAACTTTACAGAGAAACTCTCAGAGTAAACAAGTGCATATGCCTCCTTACTAAGAAGCCAGCCACACATAAATGGTGCTGAAAAATAATTTCTAACAAACACCTAGAAAATCCCTGTGTGCACCTTAGTATTAAGAAGTTCTAGTACCTCCAGCTTTGGATTTGCAGTTGCCACTGGAGTCACTCATACAAAACAAAGCAAAACACCAAACCCCCTTAATAAAAATAACTCAATACTTCATGGCCATGTCAAGTTGAGAATGTCAGTGCTACTCTGAGACATGATGGCTCCTGTCTTCTCAAGAACTCTCAATGTATGTTAATGGTCAGTTACTTGCTCATTAGAATTTTAGCTATTTTCTGCAAGCCACCCAGGACAAGACAAGTCTACATATTCTAGTACAAAAAGTGTGCTAAGGAAAAATTGTGGTCAGACCAGTTCTCAGAATTACACCCCACTGGGGCAAGCTAACAGACTTGGATCTCTCCCTAGTTCTATACTCACAGTAGGGCTGGTGTTTGGACTGTGCAGATATGCCAGGAGAACATCAAATAGACTTCCTATGAGTGTGTCACAGTCTGAAACAGAGAAAACAAACCCAAAGGACCAATACTGAGAGATGGAGCAGCAAAATCCCTGCTGAAATACAGAAAGAGACAGGATTGTAAAACTGTTTTGGACAAGAAAGCAAAGATCAACTCACCTTTTTTCTCTGAGAGTGCTGCAAGCACATCAAGAGCTGACTTTTGCACTCTGAAGCAATTGATCAAATTCCGGCTTATTGTGCTTCCCAGAGGAGAAGCTGGGCTCAGGAAGCCATTGCAGAACTGCAAAATCGTCATGAGAGAGCGCAGCAAGGACACATAGGGTAAATCCACTCTAAAATGTTTCTAAAGGGTGAGAAAGAAAAAAACAGAAAAGAGTTTCCTGCAACAGTCTCAAGTACAGAGCAGTTTTTGGTCAGAAGGGAGCAAAAATTGCAGTTTCTAGTGGGTTCTTAAGGTACCACAATGTCAGTAACTACAAATAAATTAACTTCCTCTCTTCCAAGAACTATTGCACAGATGGAAGGAGATTCTTCTCACTGCTTGGGAAAGCAGTTCAATTTGTGTTTCTTCTCAGGATCAATAGTTGTAATACAAGTAAGGTATGGTAGCAAAGCTCATCAAGACAGATTTAAAACTTAAGTGCAGTCCCTCTTCACGAGCCTCAGTAGTCCTCTGTTTTCCTATTTAGAGTCTACTGTGCTAAATTTCCTTAAACTATAGAAACCCTCCCCGCCAACTCCTCTCCGTGTTCTGTTATGCTCTACTGTGAAAGTTTGCAACCACTCTCAACACTGTCTTTAAAGGACCAGGCTTATTTCCCTCTCTGAACGTTACCAGAGACAGCAGCTTCTCCAGGTGAGCGAGGGTCTGACACAGGAGACCAGCACAAGACGTCTTGGAGGACACAAGACTTTCAACAGTGACAGGATCACTAACAGACTCATCCAGCAAACCTAGAGGACCAAGGAAGGGGAGACATCAGGTTGTCAATGAATAGAAAAGACTGTGGTTTTTAAAGTTAACCAAGATATTCAGGTGATGTAGTATGAATGTCCCTTCAAATGCAACTGGCAGTAGGATTTGCCACAAACACTGCTACTGTCCTTGACTTCTCCTACTCTTTTTCCTCCAGTTTTGTCTGCACCAGACACTTGAAACAGTGGCAAGCAGACTGGCCTCTAACTTTTCTGTCACAACTGTACCTGCATATTCCAGAGGCTGGGAGGCTGCTCTCAAAATACAGTCCATTGGCTGAAGCAGAACAGTCAGTGCCTGAATCCTGACATCTTGTGGGCTTCAAGGAGGAAACAGCAGTTACCAAAACAAGAACACTTCAATTCCTTCACAAATACCTGTCCCCAAATACTGAGCAGGATAATGATTTTAATGCAGGCTTTTAAACAAGCCAGCAATGACAGAGCAACAAAAGCAGTATCACAATCTGAGCCTTCTTCCAAGCTTCCCTTGCTAACTGAAAGCAGAGGAGAAATTTAGAAGCGGCTTTATCAAGCTATGCAAATAGAGAATGGGATCCTGTGTAAGGAGGCTGAGAGAGAGGCATATCTTGTCAACAAAAGAATGTCCTTCTATCTTAAAACAAGAATGTTACTTAGCCTGTAAATCAATATTTGTATGTGCTGTATTCATCTGATGATTTTCTGATGCTTTTTCACTACCTGAAGAGGAATTATGGAGCAGAAACACCTGCACAGGGCAGAAATTTCATTGCATTAAGTCCTACCATTTGCAGAGCTTCAGAAGTCCCACTGCCAGAGGACCTGCTTGTACTGGGGTTAAGTGTTCCAGAGCAGAAGTTACTAATGCCCAAAAGCTGCCTTCAGTGCCACAAAACACAGGGGACCTGAGAAGAAAGAAGTGTAAGTGCAGCCTATCACATGGTGGCAAACGGATCTATCTCAGCACGGGCTCCAAGGTGCCAGAAGATCTTTACCTTGCCACGTTAAGCAAAAGATTGGCCAGCACGGGCTGTGCTGGAACAGTCTCCTCCAGCAGAAAGGATTCGATTTGCTTTGCTATGTTTAACCAAAGGACTTCAGTCCATGCAGCATAACAATTGCCAAAACAGCTGCCAAACAAACTGCTCAACAGCTTCAGTGACTGCTCGATGTGAGGGGCAGAGCTGGACTGAAGTGACTCTTCTATGTGCTTTACAATCATCTGGGCACATGCCGGCCAGTCAGAGTCGTTTGCACTGAGAGCTTTCGATGTTTCAGACTCAAGGGAGAAGGTGAGCATGTGCACCAGGAGCTGGCTGGCAGCTGAAGCCACAAACAGGCTGGGATCCCCTTGCAGAGCGAAAATCACATCCATGCCTCCTGTGGGAAAACAAAACAAGTCACTGGAGGAAAAAAACAACCATTTATGACTCTAATTCAGGTACCACGCAGCTTTAAATGGTGGTGGTGAGGTTTTCTTATACTTATTTTGTAGTCTCTACTCAAAGTCTGCCAGTCCTTAAGAACAAGCAAACGAAAGAAGAAAATAAAATTGGTTTCATATCCTCAGGGGTTTAATAACTCAGGATCAGACTTCAGTACAACATCAGTTACATTAGGAGAGTTGACAGCACACTCACAGTGTGTTTATGGAAAGAGCCTGTACCATCTCTGGATATAACCAGTAGGAAAAACATGAGCAGCAGTATCAGTACCACTTTTCCATCACATGGACAGCAGCACGTGCTGCACTTTAATACCAGTCCAGTCTTTTAGGCCCCTCTGTACATGGGATCTAAAGCTAGTGTTAACAGCAGAATTTACATACCTGCACAACAACCACAGGATAGCAAATGTGTGCAAGCACTAAGAGATAAATGAGCCTCTGCTTAGTTTTGCTCCACTAAAATCATGCTGAAATGTACCCTTTAGTAGGAGTTACAAATAAGAATACAGACAGCTCTTGATTTTATAAGGGAAATTTGATAATATTCTTTCCCCTCTAAAAAGAGCACCATCTTCAGTGTTTGGAGAAAAAAAACAAATGCATAACTAACTTAACAGAAGTTAACTTAATGCTTAGCTAACTTAACCAACATCTTTCAATGAGTTCGGTGTTTTTGACAAATGGCTTCTTTTAATCTTAAATAAACAAAGACTCCCATCTTGCTCATTTGGCATCCGAGCAACACACTGGAATGGCAGGGACCCAGCAGACCTGGGGAGACCCCAGCCCCAGCAGTACTCACCCGTGGAGCAGAGGAAGTGCAGGGCAGGCTGGTGGTGCACCATGCTGTGCACACCCTTCACCCAGGCGCTGCGCACCGACGCGTCCTCCCATGCCGCGCCGCCCCGGGGCCCCTCCTGGCCAAAGAGCCTCCCCAGCAGCTTCTCCTGCTGAGGCCAGGGAAGAACACAGAGTAAACAGTGAGCAAAGGGGCTGCTCTGTCCGAGTCAAGAGTATCAGTACTGTAGTGAAACCTCCTCTTGCTGGAAGTATCACTAACACGGGCAGTTTTCAGAATCTCAAGCTTAAACACAACTTACGGACAAACCAGAGTGTGCAAGACCAAAACTGCTTTGTTTTCAGGTGCTAAGGGACAACTTATGTATATCAGTTCCATTAGACTGCTTTATACACCTGTACACATCTATTCCCTGAATGAAGCCTTTTGAGTTATATACTGTGTGTCCTGTTGTAGAAAACAGGGCTTTAAAAACTCCCTCGTTTCTGCAGGGAATCAGAAATTTCCTGTCAACCAACTATGGAGGGAAAATGACATCTGTTAGTGCAGTTTAAATCTACAGGATCTGTCCTGGGATACAGTACTGTGCAGTGACTGCTGTGAAGTAGTGTTACATATACCCTTTTGAACTAAAAGTGGGAAGCACTACACATCAGCATTCACAGTCCTGCTGTGGTGAGACAGAAGTGAGAAGCAGCTTTACATGAGAAGTGAACGGGAATGGTGATTGTAGCCTTTGTTATCACATCGCTTTTGCTGAGTTGTTCCATGCAAACCATAGATTGACTAAGCAGAATATGCACATTTTCAGGGGTCGTCCATACACAAGGAGGAGATACACACACAGCAGCAGGTACCTGGGTGGCCAACTCACCTGCAGGTGCTGGAAGCGGCTTTCGGAAGAGGCGAGGATCCCAGCTAACTGCAGGGTAAAGGACAGGATGCTGGGGCTGGGGTCCGGCAGGGCCAGCACGGAGGTGATGAGCTCTATCAGACACGGGTTGTCCTGCAGCAGCTCCACAGTCGGATCTGCCCAGGAGAGGCCAGAAAACAGCAGGTCACTGCCAGGACTGTCCTCTCTCACTAAGGTGGTTCCCTGAGCTGAGGTAGCCCCTGCCAGCTTTTAGAACTGACGAATTCGGGTTCACCCGCAGCATTTTCAGATGTCACAGCACCTCAGATAGTTGTGGAGACATTCAAATCCCACCTGGACACTTGCTCCTCTGTCACCCGCTCTAACTGACCCTGCCTTGGCAGGGGGTTGGACTGGATCATCTCTAGAGGTCCCTTCCAACCCGAACTATTCTGCGATTCCGTCCCGTCGGACCAGCCCCTGCCATCCCCCGGCACTCACCGAACCACGTCAGGCTGCGGAACCAGTCCAGCAGCTTCTCCAGGCAGGTGTCGTCGAGGCCGGGCTGCCGCGGGTCGGCCAGGGCGGCGCAGACGCCGGGCAGAAGCACGGCGCACTCGCGGGTCATGGCGAAGCGGCGGCGGGCCCGGGCCACGAACCAGGACTGGGGGTCGGACATGGCCGGGGGCACCGGGACCGACACGGACACCGACCCCAGAGCCGGGCCGGCCCGGCCGCACCGCGAGTGTCGCAAAGGGGGCGTGGCCAGTGCCGCTAGGGGGCGTGGTCAGTGGCCGGTCAAGGGGCGCGACCCGGGCGCGCTGCAGGGGCAGGCGGTGGGTGCGGGACTGTGCCCGTGGTGGGCAGGATGGGGGTTCCGACCTGCCGAGGGTTGCGCCGGAGCTCTCGGACAGAAGCTCCCGGCCCGGTGGCGGAACGGAGCCCTCGCAGGGGCCGCTCCGCCGCCCGCCGGGATTTCCCGCCCTGCGGGGCCGCTTGGTGTCACCCGCGCTCCGCGGCCAGGCCGAGCTGCGCCCGGCAGTGCCCGCAGGCTCGCCGCGGCTCTGCGCATGTGCCACCACCCCGGGCCGCGGGGGGGCGCTGGCCCGACGCGGCGGTTGCCATGGTTACCGCGACCCGGAAGTGCCGCCGGGGGGCCATGGCCGCCCCCAGCCCCGAGCCGGCAGCCGCGGCCCGAGGGGGCCCCCGCCGCCCTGCCGCCCCGTGAGGCCTTCCCGCCGCTCTCCCACCATGGCCCGGGGGGCCGGCGAGGCGGCCGCGGAGGGGGAGCTGGTAAGGAGTGAGCGGCGGGGAGGAGGAGGAAGCCCTGGCTCTAGGCCTGCTTCGGCCCGGGCTCGGCTCACGAAGCGCTCCTGCAAGGCCGAGGCAAAGCCTTGGAGCACCCCCGGGCTTGCCAGGCCGGCGGGGCGTTGGTTCGGAGAGGGAGTGGGATGGCTTCTGCCGTCTCCAGCCCGCGGGACTCCGGGCTCTCTGCCCGTGTCTTCCTGACTGACCCGTAGCACGGCACAGAGGTGACACAGTCTCAAGCTGCGCTAAGGAAGGTTGAGGTTGGACATTAGGAAGAAGTTCATTACAGAAAGGGTGATTAGATATTAGAATGGGCTGTCCAGGGAAGCGGTGGATTTGCCATCCCTGGAGGTGTTTAAGGGAAGACTGGATGTGGCACTCAGTGCCATGGTCTGGTTGGCAAGGTGGTGTTCAGTTATAGGTTGGACTCAATGATCTTGGAGGGCTTTTCCAACCTAAATAATTCTGTGATTCTGTATTGGCGTTTGTTTCCCACCCCCCCAGCAGCCAGATGGAGGTTTTGAGCCCCTTTGGGAGCCCCCCACGTTCTCTGTTGCCTGCTGTAGGTGGCTGTGGTTGGGGCAGTTTTGCAGGAGTAAAGGGGCTGCGAAGGTTACCAGGGCCAGTGGTGGGGCTGTTATTGCATGTTCGTATTGTGGCGAGTGTTTTGTTGTTACCATTTATCAAGGCTAAGCATCCCCCACGTTCTCTGATTCCAAACATGATAGCTGCAGTTACGGAGAGAGATATTTCAGAATGAGAGGCCTTAAAATAACAAAATTAATCAGTGTGCTGCAAGGAGCATTGCCTCAGGAAATGAAAAACTGCATGGCCTGGTGTGTGAGGACACATCCCTGCTTGCTCTCAGCCAGCATGGCAGGCTGTTTAACCTGCTCTGTTGTCAATCCTTGCTCCTGTTCAGCCAGCCAGGGTTTCTAAAAATACTTCATCCCCTCCCCTGCCTCTTACAGGCATAGATCAGCATCTGTCCAAAGACTGGTGCTCTGAGTGGCACGGAGTCAACAGCAAGTGGAAAAGGTCTATCTGTGAGGGCAGCATCCAGATAATTTGAAAGCTAAGTGGAAATTTTCCTTCAGCTGTGGCTATGCTTGCATTTGAGAAGCCGGGAAACTGGTCACCTTCCTTGGGTTTGAGGTTTTTTCCCTTGGCCTGATCACCTCTCCATTTCAGTAGGAGCTGAACAATCCCATAGCACAGCAAGGGTAGGGCAAGCGAGTGAGGACGGGAACAGCTGAGTGAGTTGCAGCTTAAATGGTGGAGAAATTCATGCAGAACCAGCTGAGGGTCCAGCTGGTGTAAAGCTGTGCACTGCAGTGCCACGTCTCTGTGGCTCAAGTGCAAAGTGTCCCTGCTCGTGGCACAGGGGTTGAAACTGGATGATCTTTAAGGTCCCTTCCAACCCAAACCATTCTGTGATGGTTCATTCCTGAAGTGACTTTCACAATATGCCCAAACCATTTGTGTTAGAGCAAACGATGCTGGCTTTGGCAGCAAGAACCCCACCATCTTTCAGTGGCTTCAGTGTTTTTGAAAAATGGCTTATTTTTATCTTTAGTTCTTGTTTCACTCATTTGACATTTGAGCAATGCAGTGGTTGTTACTAGTTAAATTTATTGCACTGCAGCTTTGCTGAATTGTGAAAGTTTTCTGGATGTGTATTATAACCAGTTGTTCAGTAGCAAATGTCCTGTCTCTGTTTCCCAGGGAGATGACAGCCTGTCTGTGATAACCTGCGAGTCAGATACAGAAATGGTGAGTTTTGATTAATGCCCCAAAAGGCCTCTCAAGTTCCTGCTGCATCTGTGTGGTACCTCCTGCTCACCAAGCACCCCTCAGAGAGGAGAGTGAACAGTGGCACTGCAATGGGGCTCGATTCACAAACCTCCTCTAATTCCAGGTGTAATTCTGGCTTCAAATTCTCAGCACTGGGGCTGCAAGTGATGTTTGGCTTTATTTCGCTGTTCTATCAAGTTATGGGCTTAAGTAATCCTTTTAGAGAGTTTTAATGGAATTGAATAACTCTGTCCTTTAGCTAAAGGGTTCTACAGGTCAGCCTCTACTCTGGGATCATCTTGAATTTGCTGCTACTCATATTTAATATTGATGGGAAAGGTTGTAATGTTCTGAGCAAGAATTGACAATTTATCCGTATAGTCAGACTTCATTTGGCACCACCTTAATTCTGGTGATCATTGCTGTGCCCAAATCTGCATGTGCTTAATGCTACTATTTTTCTTTTCTATAGAAAAGGTTTTGTCTTGTTAGAACAAAAGATCTTCATAGAAAATGGAGATTGAAGCCAATTTTGAGATTACGTAATGAAATCTTAAGAGCTGAGTATTTTCAATACATGAAAGAACCTGTTTCTCTTTCAGAAGTTAAAGAAGAAGATTTTTCACAAGCCTCCAAAGTCACCAAGTAAGTGTTCCAAAATTTTTTATTCTATGATTGCAGGACCAGATACAATTGTGGGACACAGGAACTGAAAGATTTACTTGAGACAACATCTTGTTGTTCTCTTCAGAATTATTCACTGCTGTGTGCAGAGCACACCTATTTGAGATCTGTTCTGAACCTGTGAAGTCCGACTTGTATAGGCTAAAATATTGAAGTTTATGGGTTGGTTGTAATTCTTGATTCTCCAGCATAAATGACTTTTTTCTCCTGTTATGCCTTCTGATGGCAACCGTTCTGAATTTCTTTTTCTCCTTATCTTTTTGGAGAAATGCTGATACTTGTTGTGTAGAGGGACTCTGAAATTACTGGAGCTCTCTCCCATCCAGTCATAGATCTCTGTGTGTACATTTAGCAGTTCTCTGTTTCATTTGTTGGGGTGGGTTGTTTGTTTTTTTTCACAGTACAGTGTTGTTATTATTATTAGATCTGCAGTTTTAATACTGGTTTTGTCCTCTTTTTCCGGGGTTTATGGTTTTTTGCTATACTTTTCCATTTACCTTCTTTTTTAGGCTTCCAGTGAATGTTTCAGAGAAGGCTTTACCTTAAAGTGTCGTTAATAACAACATTTAGATGTGCAGGTATCTTAATGATGCCTATCCAAACTGTACATGTAAATATTCCCACATGTGTTGAGTCATACGACTGTCACTATGCATTTTTCTAAGCCTCTTCATTTTTTGGAATTATATTTTTTCTTTATAGTGGGGTTTTTTGGTTTGGGGTTGTTTTTTTTTATGTGACTGTTCCATTGCTCCTTATAAGCCAGCATGGAATATGCTGTTAAATTCTATTTTTATAAGTAATAGGACTGAATCTGAAAACTTTGAAGAACGAGACAACAAGAATTTTTGTGACCTTGAGCTTTTGAAGGCAACACTGAGATGTTTTTCTTTTGCTGTAGAGTCTCCCTACAGCTCGAGCACACAACTGTATCCTAAAAAAGCTGCAGCTTGGCGCTCCCTGCAGGGAACGGGCAGTGCATGTTTTGAGAATGCAGCTGTTAAAAGCCCAAGGCAGATATGGCTGGGATCTCTGAAACAAGGTATTAGTATAGAAATGTTGTTTGCTTTTATGGATAAAATTCATTGTTATGGACAGCTTAACATATAAACTATTAAAAAATAGATTTGTATTTGATTAAAGGCTACATAGGAATTAATTGCACTGTTATTTATTTGGGTGGTTGGAATTATCTGATCTTGAGCATTGGAATTTATAGAGGGAATAATTAACAGCATTTGGAGCGTTCCATGTTGCATTTGCTCAGAATAACTCCGCAAATTTAATTCACAATTATCCCTGATTTTCACATTTCTGTTCCATTTCTGTTGGCAGGAATGAGCCGTGCTCTGAAATCAGATGTTGACGTGGGGCATATGCGAGCTAACGTTTCCAGTAGCACTCCAGAATATTTGAAGGAAGCTCTAGGAATGAAAAAGCCAAAACATTCTCGTTCTTCCAGTAATGGTAAACTCTGTAATGGTGTGGTAGATAAAAGTGAATGATCTCTTTTCCCCTCTAAAAACACACGTTGCTTAAGATCTTAGCTTCAGTAAAGCAAGAGCCATTTTAGTTGACTAAAATATATGTGTCAAAATATGATCCATGAGATACTTTTTGAGATTCCTAAATTGGTTAAGGCAGGGATTTCCAATTTTTTTTGAGCAATGAATCACTATTAGCTTTCAGAACTTTTGCAAATTGCCATGCATTTGCAGCTGAACACATTGCAAATATAATACGGTTCAATGGGACAGCTGTAGACAATTTATTGTGACTTCAAAACATAGTTTAGGAACCATTGATAGAAACCATCTGCTTGCCTGAAATTCTATGTAATTGACTCCTTTTACTTCTTCTCTAGAAAGTGTTTTATCATGTGGTTGCGACATTAAAATCAAATGAGTTTTATGAGAAGAGCAAACTTTAAAAGTTTTATTCTGCTTTTCTTAAAGGAGAACTGTAAACTTTAAAATTCCCCTTCCATTTAAAATGACACGTATACTTTTACTGGTGATACACAGTTTCTGGCAACTGTACAGGATGATGCATTTGTACACGTTAAGCCTAAATAGAAAATTGTATTCTGGACATCTTTTAGAAAGCTTTTGTAAATAATGGATTTATTGGGATGAGAAGACTGCAGTCTTCTGTAAAGTTTGTATCTTTCTTGAGATGGGTATTTTAATACAGCACCAGAGAAGAGAAGTAATTAGGAAATAATTGGCTGTAAAATCTGGCAGAAGTTTCATACAGTAATACTTCCATTTCACCTCCATTTCTAAAATTAATTTCCTTGCTGATTTTTCGTCTTCAAGGAAAGAAAAAAGGCCTAGTTTCCGCTTTGGTGCCGTTCTAGATATTTCTCTTTAACTGTAAGGTTTCTGTTGGGTTAAAAATACCTCTTTTGGATCTACTTATTTTACATACCCCTTTCTGTAGGCTACATTCCTGGAACTCCTGACTACAAAGAGAAAGAAGATATGTATGATGAAATTATAGACCTGAAAAAGGTACAGTTTCTCTGATACTTACATAAAAAGTCATGGCATTGCTCCATCCACCTGTACGTGTCCTGGCCTTAATGATCCAGAATACTTTGATTTCTACAACTTGGGACATCCACCACATTTTTTTCATTTGTAATGTAAAGCTAAACTAAAACTTGTGTCTGTCTAGGACAGTTTCACTGTTCTCCTGGTGTGATATGGTCAGAGTGAGTTTTCCGTTGAGGTTAGTGCAGTGTATGAAAGGTGAGGACTGGGTTTGTTGAACACTGGGGTTACCTGCAGACAAATACCTTGGCTGTGGTTGATCATTTGTGTAAGGTTGCCTTTCTGTTAGACCTTTTCCTTTTATCTTTCCTCCGTCTCCTCCCTGAGCTGTCCTGTCCTGGTGACTGCTCTGTTCTACTGTGATGATTTTGTGTTTTTGCATTTTTTTCCTCTTTTTTCATATCATCTTTGCCATCGTAATTGGATTGGTTCTGACATCAAAATGTGTTTCCATGTGAGAACTCTGTGTCTTCCTATTCTGAAATGTGCATAAGATTTTCCTCCCCTCTTTTAGACAATACAAGCTCAGAAGAATGAGGGAGACCGAATGAAAACAAAGCTCCGTCGACTGGAAGAGGAGAACAATAGAAAGGATAAACAGATTGAACAACTGCTGGATCCTTCCAGGGTGGATATTTCTTGTGGGGATAAAAGTGGGGCAAAAGAGTAGGAGTTTGCAGTGTGGTGACTCCTAGGAGTGGTGAGCTGGAATATGAGAGGTGGTGTGAAGGGATTTCAGGTCTATGTATCTCAGATCAGCAGTCCAGCTGAGTTCAAAGGAAGATGATGCAATGCAGTGCAGAAAAGTTCATTTAGCACAGATACCTTTAATTTCTGAAGGTAAAATCAAAATACTGTCTCATTAGGGACCCACTTTCTGAATATTTTGCCTGAGAGTAGAAGGGAGTTAACCTCTTGCAGGGTGATGGGTTCATGCAGTCCTGAGACCTGACCAGGAGGCAGAAGAGCAGCCTTGTCAGGCCCTGACAAGAAGCATTTGTGGTTATAGTCAGACTTGAATCTTAATGAATTTCTTGTGGCTGTCACTTACTGTGTGCAGACCTACATCTTGGGAGAAATATGCTAATAGAAAGCAATAGCATAGGGAGTTCAGAATGTCTGCTGTTGAAATGTGAAATGACTGTGGAGTTGAGTAGGTTGGAAAATTCAGTGGAAAGAGCCAGCAGTAGAATAAAGTAGCAATGTTGGTCACTTGCTTTTTCTGTGTTACGTTGCAGGGCTCTGAGCTGGCACGAGCTTTGTCAGAAAAGAAGACTGATGATGGATGGGTAAGAGTGTCTTCATCACTTCCTGGTTTCATTTGTCCTTTTTCCTCTTGCTAAGGTGAAACACTACTAAAAGAATAAAATTAGGTCAGAAAGAATAATCAATTAGGGAATCAGGTAGCCTTTATCTCTGTAATCAGGTAAGGCATCAGTAACAAATATCTAGAATTAACATTTATTTTGGGGAGCTTTCTTTGTCATTGTCTTGAGTCTGTTTAGGGAGTATTCTCCCTATTTGCTGCTTTGAATTTGGCAAAGTAATGGGCAATGTTGTTTTTATTTTATGGTTGTGTATACATATTCTTAAGCTGGTTATGTAATCAGGCATCTGATTTCATCAGTGTTCTCTTTTCCACAGGGTAGCAGACGTGTATGATTTACTAAGTACTGAAATATGTAGAAATAAGCGTACCTGATTAGGTACAATTTATAAAGACAGGGCAGACAGGAATAGACCTTCTGTGAAGAAACAGATTATTCAAGGACTCATGAGCCCTTTGTTCTTTCTGTAGGTGGTTACTGGATTAAAGGAGAAGATTGTCAAGCTCGAAGAGCAGTGCCAGGAGAAAGACGACACTATTAAGTATGACTTTGAGGGGGCAGGGGGGTAGAGGCTTGTATTGGATGAGCTAATAAAGAGAATTGGAAATCCATGTTATTTTTCATTTGTGTTCTATTCCTTAAGACATTTTAATAAACTCCTGAGAGTTTATCAGCAATTATAAACCCAGAAATTATGAGCCACCAGGTCTTGCAGTGTCTTTGCTGATCTGATCAGATTATTTCTTGTATTATTCTGTTTTCAGTGAATTCCAGGCAGACATGAAGACCAGTAGTTTGGAAGAAGTGAGGTTAGCCATGGAAACCTACTATGAAGAGGTACATCTGACAGGTCCTTCTGTGTGCATGCGGGTCAGTTGTTGAGTCAAAGTGTAAATGGAATGTTTAGGATAAGTTTCTTACACCTTAGCAGCACCTGTCGTTGGTAGCAGGTTTTCAGAGATGTTCTCATAGCTCCAGCTGCATGTACTGAAAAAATGTTTTTCTTCAGGAAGTTGAGTGTGTTAATGAAAAAGGGCAAATAAAGAACCTACTGTACATCCGTAAGTGTAGTGTTGAGGTGGAAGCAAATATAACAGTAGCCTGATTTTCAGTGGTGGCATCATTAGCTCTGCCACTACCCAAAAAGTCTTGTTCTGATTTTCACCTAACGGACAAGTGTGTTGCTGTGGAAGCTGACCTTACTAATGCTCCTTAATGGAATCTGTATTTCACAGGTTCATCGCCTCCAAGTCCTCCTGGCCAAGTCTGAGACTATGAGGAAAAAGTATGTTTAATTCTTCTGAGGCAAATGTTTGCGTGCATGTGTTTGATACATCACTCGTGTCCTACTTTAACTGATGGAAAACAACTACGTGGGAACAGTTTTTGTCATTTAGATTGCTGGAGTTGCTTTTTGGTACTGCTTTGGTTGGCTTCACAGCCTTGAAATATGTCTTAGTCACATTTTTTTGCTTGTAGATAGATCATTTTATGGATGTGGAAAAATACCAGAGCTATTTAAAAAGGACATGATAGCACTGAAAATTTATCTCTGTTACATCTTCCCTCATAATCACACCTATTCTGGCATCACTGGTAATTGAAACAAACTCCCTGGATGTTTGGCATTTCACACTTGAGTCAGTTCTGCATCTTGCTCTAGAGTGTGTGCTGCAAAGAAAATGTTCTTCGAGTAAACATTATTTGCCTTTGGTACAGAGATGCAGACTAGTAGGTTGTTGTCAGAGGAGCTTGTTCTAGTGCTTGTCACTGGTGTGCAAATGTGGGCATGGTGGTGAGGGTGAACAATTTATAGAGGCAGTAAAAGTCAAAGCACAAAGGCAGAAGACAAAGATCCACTAAGAGAGCAAATTAAAAGCATCACTGCAAGTGTTATTTGAGCTGAGAAGAGGGTAAGAGTGTCTTGTAGGATAGTAAAATTCATTACCACAGCACTTCAAAATATACTTGACCTCTCAGTGTTAAGTACAGACAACTGTCTTAACACTGGGTGTAATTACTTAGATTGATAGAACTCTTCAGGGTCATTATTTATACTGCTTGTGTTCCCTAATTCACGATCACTTGTGGATTGAAAACCGCAGTTTGTTTTGTCACTTTAAAAAAAAAATAAATCTTTTGGCTCAGGCATGCAGTGACCAGCCTCTCAAGGCTCTAAGCCATCACACCTAATTTATTTACAGGTGAAAACGAGTCATCAGGTCTCTTCCTTGCCCTCGTTTATTCATAGCTTCAAAAAGTGGTGGTCAGGGCAGTCTCTCTCCATTACATGACTGTCAGTCTCTGCTTGAGAGGCTGAGCACTGAAATAATAAATCATGTTTAAGGTCAGGACTCTGGCACATTGAAAGAGTTGTTTGAGAGTATTTCTTTCATGATGCTTGTCTCCATTAATTCTGGCTGAAGTGAATGGCATTTGGTTCCTCTTTTGCAGTGTTAATGCTGAAGTATGGTTATTTAGATGTGAAGCTGTAGTATGCAGTTGTAGCTAGAAACTAACTTCTCAAGCCCTCAAAATGGACTTTAAATTTTTTTTTTTATTTAGGTTTAGATGATCCTAAAATAATGTCACTGAGTGGTATGGTTGTGATTTCTATCATTTCTGTCACTGTCCTGTTTTGATGGTGTGTTGTGTTTTGGTTTTTACTCTTTTTTTTCCTTCCTGCTTGGGACAGCTGTGTGAATAGTCATCTGGGACATCTAGACAGCCTTATTTGTTGGTTTTTTTCATCATTTCCTTTAATTTCTAAAAAGGAGATCAGCTAGAAATTCCGCCTTTCACTCTGATAACTAACTAACAGCTAACTGTAGGCTGTCTCCCCTTTCACCTTGTAATTATTCCAGTGGATGGGATGTAAGATTCCTTCACAAACTGTTCTGTAGTTGTCACTGGCAGTGGCATCTGTGCACAACTACGTCCATCAGTTACTTCAGGCCTTTGTTTCCAGAAGTCAGTTTTTAAGAATTTTCTCAGAGCAATAAAGAACAAATATTTCATCTCACTAAAAAATCTGTTTTGTGAACAAACTTTACAACTTTGCACATCTAGGAGCTCAGATTTCTTCCCCCTTTTATTAGAAAAAATTTTAAAATCCCTGCAGTATATTTAAAGTCATTTTAATATATAACAGGCTTTCCCATTTCTGATGCCTTTCATTTCCATATTGGCTGTATTCTTCAAATCTGTTTCAAATCTCTCTGGGGTTTATAGACACAAGGATAGTTTCTTTTACAGTAGAGCAGCATTCCCAGTTATCTGAAAATAGGCTTGGGTGTTGGATTTGTTTGAGAGTTATTCCATCTCTGTCTATCTCTCTCTCTCCCAATCTCAATGTTTGTTAGTGAACAAAAGCAATTCAGAGCCTGCAGGTTGGCTCTCTGTGCTGGACAGTTTTTTGGAGGAGTCTCACAGTTGGCTGAAGTGTTTTTTAAATCAGAGGTTCTCAGAGTGCTGGTAAAGCATTGTAAGTTTGGTTAACAAAACAAACAGAAAATAACATAAATAACATTCATACGAGTGCCCTTATTTGTGCATAAATGGAACAGAGTGGGGGAGGAAGTAAAAGTAGCAAATGAATTTTCAGTGTTTCAAAGTATCTTTTTTCTTTGCCAGAAATTAAAACAATTGTGAAAGTGTTGAGCAAGATGATCTTTGCATGCTTTTTCAGAATAGGTTACTCCCCAAGTAAAAAATGTTGAGAAATGTTATTATGGGGTAACTGAGCCTGTCAACTTAGCCGGCTGACTTGAATAGCGAGGCTGCTCCACTCTTTTTAATGCTGCTTCTTTGTTCTCTGCTTTTAAGTTAACTTCCTGGTTTTGACCCCTTTTCCAAGTACAGAGGGCAGAGACACCCAAAAACGGCTGAAGGCACTGAATGCTGCTGTGCTGAGATTGTCCAGGAACATCAAGGAACTGCAGGCTGAGAATCGGAGGCTGAAGGAAGATCTGGATCAGGTGCTGAGCAGTTCCCCTCCTCCCAGTAAAACAAAAAGTACGTGCTGGAAAATCGGTGAATGTGGGGCAGGGGATTTGGGTACATCTGAAGGATGTGGGACAGCAGGACCCCACAAAGGCAGATATAAGGGAGTTATTACAAAGGTGAAGATTCAGGAGTAGCAAAGTTGGAATAAGAACCTTCTCTCAGGAATCTCTCTCTGATTTCTCCAGTCAGACCTGTATTTCCTCTGTTATTGTCCCTGAGAATCCCAAACTGGAATTGGTAGAGGATTTAACATTTCACTCAGAAAACTCAGAAAACTTTTTCAGTTGTTGAAAACTGGTGAATGTGAATGGCTTATATTGAATTCGCAGCTAATTAGTTTGGAAGTCAGATATTTTAAGCCCATTCTCATTTTTTCATTGACAGATATTTGAAGTTGGCGTTCAGAGATCTTTAACTGTTCTTTCGATATGGCCAGAAGTTTCAAAAAGCAAGAACAGTGTTGCCCCATGGATGTAGTTACAAGTTTAAAACTTTGTTATTGTCTTTAGATTACAGTGAGTGGAGCAGACAGAGGCTGGTGAGGAGGATTTCAGATCTAGAAAAAGTAAGTGCACATAGTTGAGTGGTTTTCTTACCTGTCTGGGAGCAGAAAATGCAGAACCACTGCCTTGTGCTGTTAGCACATTGTCCTTCTGTGTCTCAGCCTTGTGCATTCTGCCTCACACAAATAAACTGCTGCCTGTAGCATGAGCCCTCCCTCCCTGTTTTCTTATATCATACTTGTTAGATATAGATGCACATTTTAGAATTCACTTCCATTTGATCTTTTCTCATGGCCTAAATAAAGTCATTTTGTGCTAAATTCGATTTTCCTTTTCTTTTGTGTTTTCCATGTAAATTTACACTGCTTAGAAAGTGCGTGCCCTGGAGAGCACCAGCATGTCATCAGCTGCTAGTGAGGCATCACAAGTGCTTGCTGTGTCATCTTCACCTTCTGTAGACCTGGATCATCCAGCATCCCAACATTTAGACCATGCTGAGGAATGCTGTCGCCTCCAAAGGCTGGTGAAGAAACTGAAGAGTGATAGGAGGGCACTTCAGAGTCTCCTACTCAGCAAGGAGTAAGTGTGACCCTTGTCTGGGATGTTCTTCTGTAGGTGGGAATTATTTCATTATTTCTGATCCTGTTATGAAATGATGTAATAAATACTTCACATTTTCAGCTAGAAAATTAATTTTGAGAATCCCTTCAGTTTTTATTTCACAAGCTTCTTTCTAATCCTACTTGCTTTGTAAAATTACACTGCAGAAGAAAAGCCAGAGGATGGGAAATGAGAATGTCTGCTCATTTCTAGCACATTTTTCAAGACTTATTTTTCTGCCAGCCACACTGAAAACCCTTTGAAGGGTTATATGCTTATGCAGCACTTCTTGCTCATATTGTGCTGTAAAAATTTGTGTGGTTTTTTGGGGGTTTTTTTGGGGGTTTTTTGGGTTTTTTTTGACGTATTTTGTCCTGATCTCCCATTTTCTCCATTTAAACCTGCCTTCTGCCCAAAGATGTGCTGTGGCTTCTGTTCTCCCCATAAGTGATTGATTTGAAGTTTGTATTGCCTGGACTGGTTTGGTGTGTCAGGGCCTTGGGGCAGGTTAATCTGAGCACTGTGAGCACGGACATGCACTTTGTTCTGTTTAAAAGGAAAAATTAAACGTTTAGTTACTTCACAAATTTGAGAAAACCCACTTTATTTAGAAGTTTAAAGAAAAAAATAACTACTTTGTGAAAGTATGAATGTCTTAAGTATCACTTAGATTTCCTTGTACCTTTATAGATTAGATATGAAGCAGTTACTGCAGGCTAAGGCTGAAGTGGAGCTGAAGCTGCAGAAGTGGCAGAATAAGATGGAAGAAAAGAGTACAGAAGAGCAGACTTTAAGGTAAAACATTTTGTATTAATAGATCCTTTTAGAACAAAAAAAATCTCTTAAAGTATAATTCTCTTTCGAAGTGGCTCAAAATCTATAGGAGTTCATCTGAACTGCAAGAAGTTGGGGATTCTTTTAAGCAGAAGTGTTTTGGAGGGATGGAGTAGGTTACTAGGGGAAGAATTCTATAGAGTGCTTTTAGAGGAAGTGGAAGACTAAGTAGTATAGTAAAAGTAAGATTTAAATTATAATAAAAATTCATAAAATAAGTGGAAAAAGCTTTTGTGTTGGGCTCAGACAATTTTCTCTAGGAAAAAGTTGTACCCTCTTTACCTTAGCCTGTGTTTCTAGACCACTGCCTCTGTGTCATTCCAGTTACTCCCTGTGTTCTGTATAATCGTGAGTAATAATCTGGTGCAAGGGAGGCAGGAAAAAAGTGATTTCAATATTCTTTTTTGTGAGAAAGGACTTTGACTGACAAATATGACAAACTGTAGCAGATCTAAATACATTATTAATAGTATCAAGGCTACCACAGTAACCTTGAGACTTCTTAATTTTAACATAAGGCTGTGCTATCACAGACTGAGAATTGCTGTGTCTGTTACTATGAGAACAGGTATCATCCTGAGCAGTTTCCTTCTTTGCCCTTAAAAAACAAACCCAAAGCAGACAAGTGTTACGAAATGGGTTCAGTATTTTCAAAGCAAGGTCAACAGAAAATTTCTATAAAAGCTATAAATATCTTTGCTTTTCCAACCGTAGTGAGGAAATCCAGAACCTGACACAGAAAGTAGGGAAACTGGAGTTAAAGCTGGAGGAAGAGAAAAGACAAGTGGCAGAAGATACAGTCAAAGAGCTTAATAAGGTACAGCCACATTTTTGTTTGTGTTTTTCTTTTTCCCTTGTGCCTGATACAGATTTCAAATGGAGCTGGTAGTCTAAAGAGCTGCTAGCTGTGTTTTTTCGGAGATACATTAAAACTTGTCATACAGATAATGATGGTTAACTCCCAATATTTGTTGAAAATAAGTTTTTTCAGTAATAACCACTGCAACTTGGGGAGTTTTTTGAAGCTGTTCTCTTAATGATTCTCTGCCTTGCTGTTGCTTTTTTTCTTGTTCAGTGTAATGTTGCAAAAGACTTAAACTCTTAGGTGTTTGGGGCTTTTCCCAATACTTTAAAAAAATTAAAACTTTGTGGTTGCTTTTATCTTTTTATAGCATCTGAAGCCACGGCCTAATTTCAGTCCAGTTTTGTAGAGGGAGGGAGGTCTTGTAGGAGTTGACAGTTAGGTAAAGGATGAAGACACAGGTAAATGTGCTCACTGGCAGACTGGCAAAAGATAAAAATCCCTTTTCAGTGGTTTTTTTTTTGCTGGCCAGGTGGTCACTTAGGGCACAAGTGCTGTCCAGTCAGAAAACACTCACCTGCTTTTCTGTTAGCATGGAAGTGAGGTGCTTTTTCGTGGGAAGATTTACAGGATGTAGAACACTAATCATCATGGAAATTGAGGGGGTTTTAATTCTGCTGCTGATGGAACATAATATTTAAGTCAGGAATTAAGGAAGATGTCAATACAATGAAATAAGTAAGTGAACTTCACTTTCAAGTGAAGTTTTCCTAGAGTTGAGGTGTTCGTAACCTCTTCTCTCTGGTTTTTCTGATGCCTAATAAATATATTTGTGCATCTGTTAATCCTGGGCAGTCTTAAATGTGGCTCTGTAATCAGTTGGGGGTTTTGTGAAATATGTCTGAACCTGATATCTTTGCAATCTTCTGTCCCTCTTCCAGGTGTGGTAATTGGCCAGTAGAGATGGATGGGCACTGACAGAGCTGCTTTCAGAGGCACTGTGGCCATGTTAATCTCATTTCACTAAATACTACTTGGAAATTATTACTGGGGATTTTGATTTTCACTTAAAAATAAATAGACCCTGAAATACACGTAGTAAAAAATACTAATAAAAATGTCCAGTGCCTTAAGAGTGTTCTGGTCTCTGATATACTGTGCCATTCTGTAGATTCTTTTCTGTGTGTTGCAGGCTCATGGATGCTGGAGGATGTTTTGAATACCAAATAACTGGAGTCTTTAAAAACAGCCAACAAATAGCTCCTTTTTCCCTCTGCAGACTATATATATATTCTTGGCCAGTAACCATCCATTTATTGAAATGTTCCCATTATTTGTAATTATCACTAAGTTCCTACCAATTTTTCATTTTAATAGTAGGTTGTCATTTTTAATATGACATGATCCATTTGCTAAACTTGAGCCTGTAGCTCGGTGGTTTTGGGTTATAAATAAATCCTTTTCACAGAATCAACAGGTTTTTTCAGAGTCTATGAAATCTCTTGTTCCTCTAGTTAAAATTTTACACCAACAAATTAAATTAGTCTTTTAAACTTACAGTTAACTTTTGTTTGGCAAGTCAGGTATGACAATTAGAGCGGGATATTTAGGGATCAAAAGGATCAAATGGTGAGAGGTGGAATATGCAACCACACCTCAGGAGAAATTACTGGAACAAAATCATGTTTCTTGGTTTCTTTCTTTTCCTCCAATTAATTTCATTAAGATAGAAGAGTAGATTTATGCCAATTTACACAAGCTTGGTGTCATGCAATGGCCAGCTCTCAGTAAGCTTAAAGAGATGATTATGGGGCCACAGTTGCCAGCATGAGGCATTAGAGACCTCCCTGGTTAATTGATACTTGTCTTTCCTGGAGAAAAACTGCGAAATGAGGTAACCTGATGTTTGTTCTCAGTCTGTTGATAACATACAAATCGTTTCTGAGCAACAAAGCAGCGGGTTAGCAGTGCCCTAGCAATGCACAGCAAAATAGGAGTATGTGCAAATGGAAAATTTTCCATTCCCGTGCCCTGCTGAGGGCTGAAAGGGGGGCAGGGATGGGTTTCACTCTAAGAGTCACCTCCGTGAGTTTGAACACGAGCAGGGTTCAGAACTAAGAGTTTCCTCTTGAACTTCCTTCTGCCCTACAGGCAGGATGAGCTCTGGTGCTGGTTTTCCTGAGTCCTTGTAATCTGTTCCCTCACAGCTCTGTGTCTTTACTGTACTAACTCAGAGATTCTCCTTTGCAGGCTCCACCAGTCTGCACAGTTACAGGCAATGTAAATCACAGGAAAGAACAAGCAGCCAAAATTATCCAGACATGCTGGAAGATGTACAAAAACAAGGTGAGATTCTCCTATCAGGGAACAGCAAGGACATCCCCCTCTGAATCTGACTCTTGTTTTACCATCTATCCACACATCTTGAAAGATTGAAAGGTTTTATTTCCTTGAGTTTGGCAAGGGTTAGGACAGGTGTTTTCTGTGTCTTTCAATGATTGGGAAAATTTGGAAAATCTTTACTAGCTAAAACTTTCATATATTTGTGGCATTAACATGGGCATTTTTCATTTCAGAAAGAAGAAATTGCTCTGGATGAGGTGAGTGTGTTTATGACACCCAACAAAACAGTACAACAGATTTAATTTGTATCAAAGGGCAAACAACCAGTACAATACTTGTTCTTCAGGCTGGCTGTAATCTTCCTTATGACATCCTGATTTTGTTTCGTGTATTTTGTCAGTGATATCAAATTTTCCATAGTTGGTACCTTCTGCAAGATGAAAACTGCTGAAAATTCTGAACAAAATCTGATACCAACAGACAGGAAAGTCTTTCTGAATGCGAAAATTCTAATCATGATTTAATTTTCATTATGATGAAGCTTCAGAAAGATTTGAAGTAGGATTTGAAACTTTTGCTAAGGAGAAACGTCTGTGAGAATTATGAGGACACTGACAAGTTTGTCACTTCTTGATGAATGTTTTGCAAAAGGGTTTTAATTAAACTGTTATTTTCAAATAGCACAATGTGGCATCTTACCTTTGTTTCTTCCAGAACATTAAAAATCCCACTTTCAGAAATCAGAACTAATTCTAACCACGTGACACAAACATGCTGTTCTAAATGCTTTTTGTTGATTATAACCCAGTAAAATCTCGGAGGGGAGTGGAAGGCCTTACATTGAGTGTAATCACCACAAGGTCTGCCAGGCTTGGCTTGGTTTGTGATTGTAGCAGAGCATCTCAGAGCCCTCTGGGTAGCCAGAATCTAATGTGGGAACGGGAGCATGGTGCTGTGATGGTGAAAGATAGTCTGGTGTTGGCAACTAGAACTTCACTGCATTCGATAGGAGCAGTCCTGAACACCTCCCAGATGGAGTTTAAACCCCAGAGCTGACCCTGGAGGTGGAATGTCTGTGGGTTACCTTTCAGAGGAGCTAATGGCTGCTTCCCTCCATGCCAGGCAGCTGTTCTGCTCCAGGCAGCCTTCAGAGGACATTCAGCTCGACAGAAAGTGCTGCTGGATAATGGGGTGCCTGATGCAAAGTGTCACACCAAGGTAACTGTGGGGGCAGATGGGGATCCCAGCATCTCTGTGTTTATCTTGCAGTGTAAAGGACTTTGCTTCCAGGCTTAATTTGTTGAATCACCTGGTGATTGTTTTAATGTGCTGGCTGGCAACACCACTGTAACTCTAGAAAGATACTGAGCTCATTCCCCGGCTTCCCTTCTTACTTTCTGTAGTTCACACTTTTTCTTAGAAGTAAAGATGTAACTTCTCAGCCTTGTGGCCTGTAAGACTGTAGCTAGGTCTCTTTTTTTTTCCTGGTTCTCCCATCAGATAACACACCCTTTAACTCTTTAATTGGGAGAGTTGTTCAAAACTTTACCTGCTCTCAGGTGTTCACTACTCAGTCACTGAAGTCATAGGTAAACTTTTTTCACCAAAGTTCCACAATAAGAATCTGGAAAACATCTTTTATTGGATTGAAAAGTAAAGGACTCTTGGTATGGCATGCTCAGCCCGAGTTGGTGTCCTCTATCATGTCCAGTTTGCTCCAGGTTATTTAGTTCTGAATATGAAAAAATTTCCTTACCAATTAAACATTCAGTTTCTGTAAATCATTTGCCAGGTTAAATAAATATCCTTTGGACCTTTAGCAGGCTATGGTTAATTTGTAATTCTCCATCCAGATTGTCCATCTGATTGGCACTTTACATGCTCTTTGATTCTGCTAAACTGGCCCAGTGTAGGAGGACTGAATACTTGGCTTGATACAAGTAGAAGATAAATCCATTATGAAGGTTGTCTTACCTCCTTAATCTTCAAAAGGTTTCCTTCCTGGAAAATAAATGAACTTTCCTTGCAGGTGTCTGCTCTTTCATTAATTGAATGCTGATGCTTCAAAGCTTATATGATGATCAGATTTGCATTTCCTGCTGATTTAGTCTTACAGAACCTTAAAAACTGCAGACCAAAAGATGGGGATGTTTGTTCTACTGCCAGTTTCACAATCAAGAGTGAGATTGTGAAAGGTTCTATCCAGCTTCTGTGCAATCTGTAAAAGGTCAGTTTTCTTTAATCTGATTGCTTTGCAGAACTCCTGCCTGTCTTCCACATCAGACTCCTTGAGCTTTTCTTCTGATTGCAAGGAGAGAGATGAGATTGTGACATTCATCCAGTCCATTTTCAGGGCTCACTTAGCACGCACAGGACTGCTTCAGGAGAGGTAAGTGAGCAGTAGATACTTCTGCAACATGCAGTAGCAAAATCATTTTTATTACAGGAGAGGAGTATTTTTTTAATAGAAATTTAGTGTGGGTTCCTTGGCAGAGAAGGAGAACAAGGCCATTGTTACAAAAAAGACAAAGGGAGAGCTTGTTCCTGAGAAGATTCAAAAGATGTGCAACTAAAAGGAGCTTTGTGGCTGCAGGAGTCTTCCCCTGTCCTGCTGCATGTTCTCTTCCATAGCAGTGAGTAAAGGTAAAGTAAAATAATTACCCTTTGGAACAGAAAGGTCACTGTTGCTATCACACAGATTTGCTTAATGTGTGAATCTGAAGCCCTGACATGTGCAGGTAAAAGGGTTATGTGGAGGAAGAAGAGGGAAAAGCTACAATGCCATCAAGTGACTTAGGCAGAGTGCAGGGATTTGATTACTGCTTAGGTTTATGGTGACTCTGCCTTGAAAAATACTTCCTTTCTCTCCAGGGTTTACTGGTCTGAAAGTTTTTAATGTTGGCTGCCATGGTTACAAGGAGAGTTACGTGGTTGTCACCTCACCTCAGTGTCTGGGTTCACTTCTGCAGGTGATAAGGCAGCAACACAAGAAACTTTTCAGCACACCCTGTGAGCACTGTTCAGTGCCTCATGCTCTGAGTGTGTCTCTTTGCAGGCCCTCTGTGCCCAGTGCCACCAGTGGGAAAGCAGATCCTGCAGTTTACATCACAGAGAAGAAACCGGTCTCAGCACCACTCCAGAGACCTCCAGTCCTCACTTCTCCTCTTCCTGGTAATCTCCCTCCCCTGTGTTCAAAAGTCTGGGTGTTTTGAGTGGGTGCATGTACAGTTTTATAGAGAACATCTGCATGTGCATACACATGTGCAAGTGCGTCCTTGTACTCCATGTGTGTGGCTTCATTTGGTGACATGTTGCTTTTACTGGCACGTGCAGTTCCCTACATAAAAAATAAAAGTCTCAGCACCAGCTTCTTCACAGTGCTTTGTCTGTTTGTCCCAGCTGTGGTTTGGAAGGTCTCTCTGGTGTAAGTGGCAATTATTGAGGGAACGTGGTGTTCCCCTGCATTGCCTCTCTGCTTCCTTTTCAGCCCTGGAGTGTGGTACTTCCCATCACATTTTGGGCCCTTAGCCATAGACAAGCCGAGAGCATTTCCACCACCCTGACTTAGTTTCTGCAGAAGACAGACAGACATCTGCTGAAACGAGCCATCCTAGGCAGCCATGTGCATTTAGTCACGTTTTTTTAGCAGTCTTCAGTTGCTGCAGTAAGGGGAAAAATGGAGTCCTGGATAACCTTGCCAGCAAGTACTACTGTAATACAAACTGAGAAAATCTGTCTCTTTTATGGCTCTTGTGCCATTTGGTTTTCTTCTTGAGTTCTTTATTGCTGTTTGTGAGAAGATGGAGTTAAAGCCAAAGAGGCTTTTTAGGAGGATGTTAGAAGTACTGAGTAAGAAGGGCAAAACAATGCTGCAGCTTCAAAGGAGTTAAATTGAAAAAGGCTGGTTCTGTCCAGAGTGGGATATTTTAGGCTTTTATGGACCAGTTGGGGGAAAAAGGAGCAACTTTGAGTGTGACCTGAGACACACTGACTTGGTTTTTTTGTCAATGAAAAGCTGCCAGTCCCTGCAGACTTGCTCAGAGACAGAGAATGCTGTAAGGAGTGAGGCTGTTTCCCTAAGATAGGAGGTGGGGAATAAGCCAGATTTGCAAGGGTTGTGAAAACAGAGGTAACACTTCAGTGGAAGAAAATGTGTTTAAGAAACTTCACTGTGTTCCATATTTCCACATTCAGAGGCACGTTCTACTTTGTGAAGGAGTAGGTAGCACTTGCTTCTGAAGATGTTTGAGTTTTGAGTGACTTTAATTATGGCTGGTGATAGTATCCAGAAAAAAAAAGTGTTGCAGCACCCTGTTTTGCCTGAGCTCCACTGCAGTAGTGATTATTGGCATGCTCACTCTAAAGCCAGAGCAAATCAGTTGTGAAATTCTACTCAAAGAGAAAGAATCCCTTAAATATGCTTAGTCCTCCTAAGACCCAAAGAGGAATGTAAGATGAAGCTAGTCCAGTACAGTCATACGAGTACCAGCAGAGCACAGTCATTGTCTAGCTATGAAGTCTCCTAAACTAAGTTTTATTGCAGATTATGATGACAAGTTGTTGAGTGAAGAAGTTCTGGAATAGTTTATACTGGAAGAGAGAGAGAGGAAACCATACTTTCAAACTTTCTTCCTTGCAGTCCTTTACTGGTGAATATCAAGAAGGAGCGATTGTGAGCAGAGCAGGTTTTGTTTGCTGCTGATGTTGTGAATGTGTTTTCAAACTCTGGGATGAGGACAGAATGTGTCCAGGTGGTTTGTGGAGAGGCACACTGGGGATGTGCTTCTGTAACTGCACAGCTGCCCAAGAGACTGTCTGGCACTGAGCTCTCTCAAGTATTTGGAGTGTTTAACCAAAATCTCACACAAGATGAATTGGGAAAAACCTCCTAAAGGAAGGAGAGCATTCTGGTGTAAATGCAACCCCTCAATGATCTGTTTGGTTGTTTGCCATGTGGATTTATGTAGCTTAAACTAAAGTTAACTAAAAGTCCACCCCCTGCCATTCCAAGCTCATGACTGATACAGAAATCCACTGGCAAAATTGGGGTTTGATGGTAAATTGGGATTTCAGTGGTCATCCTGCAGCTTGGAAAGGACATGAAACAAGGAGCTTGTTGAGCAGCTGAGTGATTTAAAAGCAATCAAATTCTTTTAGCTTTAAATCATGCAGCTGTTGAACAAGTTCTTTCTTCATTTGTCCCAAGTCCAAACTTGCATTTCATGACCTCTAGGTCTTAAAATGATCTTAGGCTTTCAGTCAATGTCTATATTGCAATAAATCATTTCAATTCACTACCCTTTTGGCATTATTTTAAGAACAATGGGGAAGATGAAAATGTGTTTTAAAAAACCTTATACCTCTGCTAGAATGAATGTATATAATCCTGGTCTAGCATTGCAGACTTGTAATTCATTGTTTGCATCCAGTTAGATGTCTCTGTATTTTCTAGGAAAAGAAAAAAATTAATTTAAAAGAAAAGTGTATTGTGCAGTGCTGCTTTGCTTGCCTTCAAAACCTGGAGATTTCATAAAGCCATTTCTGCTATTTCCCACGAAATGAAACAGATATTAAGGATTCAGTCTGTGAAACTTGGTGGTTTGTTTTGTTCTGTCAGGGGAGTGACAGGAAGGAAGAATATGTTCTGGACATGCACAGCAATCTTGATTAAGGGCAGTGTTTCTCTGTGCATATTACTGACCACTCTGGCTGCAGCTGTTAACTTCATTTCAGGCTTTCTTGGAATCATAATGAATTTACATATAACCCTTAACTCTTATCAGTGCTCACCCTTCACAAGCACAAAGATAAAGTTGATATCAAACTGAAAATGAGGACAAGAAAATTTCATACATCAAGAGCAGGATATAAACAAGAGTTATTTGGATAATATTAAGCTGTTTCATGTATAGTGTGTTTATTCTTGGAGTTGCTTCTTCTGGTTATCAAGCCTGGTTTTGGCAGTTCCTTTTGCTCCTCTGTATCAGCAGTACTACTGTCTGATAAATCTCCCTGAAAAACTCTGACATTATTTGTTGACTGGTGCAGAGAAGAATTTCACTTAACTAGAAAATCATGTGTTTCCTTCCTTTATGGGCTGAGGCCAATGTAATGGCCTCCCTGCATCCATCCCCCTTGCCATTCACAGGCTCTGTCTGTCACTCTTTTCCTATTCCTGGGCCAGTTGTGGTCCCTTTTCTTTATTCCACATTCCAGTTTCTGTGTATGCCTTCTCTTCCATACTAGGAGATCTTTTTCCTGTGTCAGGAAGCTCTTACTTCACTACAAGACCTGTGGCAGGTCTGTTCTCCCCGGGTAATATTCTCTGTGTGCCCTCCAATTCAGGTCAGAACCTCAGACTATGGCTTCTTGCCTGTTTCCTCGTTCTACCACAGGTTCTCTTGATTTGTTTTCTTCTCTGGGAGAGTCTTTTCAGAGAATTTATGTTTGAAACTGAAGAATAAGTGGAGCTGAGGGAAGAATATTGTGCTAGGAGGTATTAATAGCTGAGGGGAGGATATTGTGCTAGAAGGTATTAATAGCAGTCATCATTTAGTTCCTACATTTGTTGCAGAGGGGTTATAAGCTGCTGGTTCTGCTCTTCCTGTGTCAGGGACTTTGTACATATTCATTTTACTTCTCTGATTGTCCAGCATGTACTGGAATCATCAAGAATATCTGTTCACACCCTGAACACTTCTTCAAACATTGGAGTGGATGAGATGCCTAGAAACGCATCCAGAAAAATGGCAAAGAAGCAAAAGAAAAAATAAAGGGAAAAACCCCAATGGTGTGGTCACTATTTTTATTGTCATTACAGTAGAACAGCATGTGAATATTATTTTGGGTATTTTACATGTATAAGGGTTAAAGACAGTGACTGAGAGCTTCTACCTTTGTTTGTATCTATTTCCCTCTGTTCCATCTATATCTGAGTCAAGTTCTCAGTGTGACCTTTCTGCTTAGTTTAAGCTTGGGTCAATTTTTCCTTTTCCGGCCATTTAATAAATACTTGGTTTTGACCTGCCGTGGCTTCAGTATCAAATGGCTTTACTTGGTGTGTGTAATCCCTTGCAAAGATTTAAAGGCATTAAGACAGCTCATGGATGGTCAGTGTGTCAGCTCAACCCTTGCTGTGCTCTCTGGTTCATTAAAGAGGAACAGAAATAGCTCCATGCAGAAGAAGATAGATCAGAGTCATCCATAACTGGATGACTCCAGGTAAGCTTGGAAATTTAATGGCTCAGAGAGTACCACACTTGCCACAAGGGCTTGTTTTGGTCAGTGCTGTTTGTTGATGACCTTGTTTGCTGGAATAATTTCAGGCAGGCCCTCGTCTGCTCCCGCCGTGCCCCTGGATGAGGCTCACTCCGACGACTCCGATGACGTTGTTGTTGTCCCTCCCTTGCTGCAGGTGAAGAAAAGCTACACCCACTTCTAAGGTTTGGTAACAGGCTCTGATGATCTTGAATTATTTGATTCACAAACAAAACTATTTGTACCAAGATCAAGCATATCAAAGATGGAAAAGGGGGGAATGTCAGTCCCTTTTTAATGACAGTTGACATGTTTTCAGCCATAAATGAGTAATTCTTTGGTATGTTGTCTGTGCAGACTTTATGGCTAAAAGCCACTGACTAACTGTTAACCTTACCCTCCTGGTACACAGAGAGTTTGGATTTAAAAACTTAACCAAAACACTTTAATAATTAATCTGTTTCACAATGAGGATTATAAATTCGGTTGCCAAATTTAAATGAAAGCAATAAAGCCTTAAGCTATTTCATGTAAAACAAAGTTTTGTTTCAGGTCAACTAAAATAATTTGTTTATTCAGAAAGTGGTCAATGACATAATTTCAGTTTTCAGCTCGTGTATGCAAAGGGGTACAACTGGTGTTTGTTATCTGTGCTTCACTATTTAAAATTTTTACTATGTCATATTTGAATATCTTTTTTGTTTATTTTTATACTGAACATTTACAGTCTGTGCAGACCTTGTAAAGGCTTTTGGAAAGCCATTTCTTTGTCATAGGGCTATTCTAGGCCTACTGTATCAGCTGGGTTTTCTTATTTATTGACCTTTTCCACGTGTGTGTATGATGATATGTGTAGTTGTGTTTTCTGCTGAAATGTCTGATGACATAATCAGCTTTTTGGATTTGTCAGGGCAGGTGTGTAATAGCGGGAGTGTGCTGTGAAGGGATACCCTTGTGAGTGCTTCTTCTGTTTAAAAAATCACAAATTACATGTGTTTTGCAGGGTCAGCTCTTAATATGTGAAAACATTTGACACAGGAGATAGAACTGTCTGGAGTGTTCACCTGACTGCATTGCTCGTACCTAATCCATGCAGTTTGGTTTGGGAACAGAACTGGTAGGTTGGATTATAACAGAAATTAGGACTGCATCCAGAAAAAGCACTCACAATATCCATGGAAAGACCAAAGACCTGATGGGCTGTGGAGGATATAATCAGAGGGGTCTTTCCTGATCTTCTCTGCAGATTGTACTTTTTGACTGCATAGTTCCTGCTGTCGTACCAATATCCTTCAAAGACATTGAAATGTGTGGGGGTTTTTTTAAGGTGAACTAGATAGGTCATGATACTTATTGAAAGGGGAATTTAATTTTAAAAGCACACAGTGAAGGTTTTCTGGAAACACTAATGGTTTCTTTGTCATCAAAAAGTAATAAAGTCTCCTGTAAACAGAAAGCACACTCTTAAATATAAGATTTTTATCACCTTTTCTTTTCTAAATTAAAAATCAGTCACCACTGTTTCTCAGAATACCAATAAGTCAGGGCTGTCTCAGTTCTGTGATTTCAATGAAGCACTATCTGAGGCTTATCATAGTTTGTGCCAGTACTTGCAGCCAAAGAGGAAACTGGATGGCTGCAGCACAATGCAGCTGATTTCATTTAATCCCATCGGTGGAAACGCTGCCTGTGCTATTTCCAAAGGCAGTTTTGGGAGCTCTCCATACCCAAAGCAGTCTGAAGAATGTCATTTGCACTCCCAATGGGTAAATTTTTCCTGCTGGTGCTTTGGTCACATGACTGTCATCTGCAGGAAGGATAAAAAAATATACATAAAATAAAAGGGATAGAATCCTTTTCGTAGAAGCTGGGATCTGTTTCCCTCTTTTTCTGGAAGTCACATTAAGAAGAAGGGTTATTTTGCTAAATGGAAGCAGTGCTGGACTGAGTTGTTGTGTATAATATTTCAGGTCTGTAACTGTGACTCTGTCATGGATCTCTCCGGAGAGTAACCAGAGATGAGGTCTGACACATTAAGGGGAGCGTGTGTAATGTGTCAGGATCAAGACTGATACCAAACACTGCCTAGCTGTCATCCTATAGGGAAATACTGGGGCAGCAAATACAATAAAGAAAACATTCTTTTACTTCATTGTGCTGTAATGAGCAAGATGAAAGTATTAGGAAGTTGATACAGAGCAGAAGGACTTGTGTTTGACCTGAGCATGTGACCAGCAGTAGCACTGTCAATAGACAAATTCTGGGATCAAGGGGAGATAGTACCTTGGGATGAACCAAGCACAGGCAGAAATCAGGGTGAAAAGGAGCAAGTGGGTGCTCCTGGGGTGGATGAAAATGTGTGTAAACTTTCTAAATTTGGGGTTGCTATCTCCTAGCTATCAAAAATCTGATACTAACCTTGAGCTGGGCTTCAAACTCGTATCTTTACTTTGGAAGAGAATTATATGCTCACTACACATCAGAGGTTTGGTGTGGTAGAGTAGGGAGAGAAACCTGCACAGTATTAGCCTTATGTGTTATTCTGTAGTATACTGTGATGGGATGTGTTGAAGGGAGTAGTGATTGACACTAGGTTTTGTTCTGTGGTTATCTGTCTGAATGCCAGTGCCCATAAATCTGGGAAGAATTGTGGCACATAGAGGGAAGAAAAAGTTAAGTTTTGAACAAATGGCATTTTTCCTCACCAGGGAGCTGAGGACGGTAAAAGTCAGCTTGGCTCAAACCTGCCAAGATAGGCTCAACACAAACACTGTGTCTGACAAACGCCTCTGTAGAAAGCCCTGGAAACCTTGTGGGGGTGTCAAGGTCTTGAATTAAAATTCAACTCCCCTGTACCCTATGTAATCTAAAAGCACACTTCCCACTCTGTCGATAAGGAATATTGTTTCTGACTTAAAACCTTCTGCAGTTTACAGCAGTGTTTAGTTAGAGATTGTGTGTGAGTACAGAGATCTGACTTTAATGGGACATTATCTCTCTTGATCTCTTTTTGCCCTTAAGTGCCTTTGCCTGTAAATCTTTACTGAGGCATCAAGACCTGAAAACTGTATTGTTTCCTGCATAGCTATAAAAATAATCCCTGCACAGGCAACTTCTAATGTAGTCAAAATGGAAAAAGATTAATCTTGGCATATGAGAGCACCATTAATTTTTATGATCTTTTTAATATTTAGAACTGTGCAAGTATTTTATGTAATTTATTTTGGGATCTCTGAAAAGCCAAAACAATTGCAATGTATTTTCTTTGAATTGTTGAATTTTGAAATAAAGTTTATAACCGAATGTTGATGTGTTTGTGCTGCTGCTGCTGTATTTTCATTGCCCCTCTGGCCTCTGCTGCATGCTCCTGTATTCTCTTTGCACCTGGGCTGACCTTTTAACCCTGATTTCCTGAGTGGACAGTAACAAGATAACTCTGAAACATGTAGGGTGTGAAATTTCTTCTTTCTTCTAGTGCAGGTTCAAGGTTGTCCCATGAGGAATGAGCAGTGTTCCTGACCAAAGCGTGGTGGAACCAAAAGAGGTAATGGGTTTTTGCTTTAAAAAACTGATCTGGCAGCAGCTGAGGGAGAGCAGGAGGCTACAGGGTTCAACAGTTTACTGACAGTATATCCCACTCACCTGGGTTAATTTTGCTGTTTGTGAAGCTCTGGAAGGAACTGGGACATGGGCATTGCTTTCCAGGTTCGCTGAAAAAGCCTTTAAGGACTCCCTAAACAAGCCTTATGCTGGTTTATGGAAATAGAAGACCCTGTTAACTGCTGTGAAAACATGGGAATCCTGCAGTCATCCTCCTGTCAAGCAGAGTCCTTTGTGTAGGACTACAACAGCTATGAGAGTACAAGATGAAACAATCTGTGTTTGATGATTATATTAATTAAATTCCATTTTTAAATTTTTTCCTCTCTGCTCCACTGGCATATTCTCTGGATTTCTTAGGAAAAACTTCAGTTTTAAATCTTAGAGGTAATTCACGAGGCATGAATGGAAAAATTTGGTATGATTTCTTGGAGCAGACTGGTCTTGAATTCAGTTGAAAGCAATTAAACATTCACACTTAGTTATATTAAACCATAATTTGTCTTCAGCTGAAGTTGGAATGCCCTTAACTCTTGCAAGCTTTGCAGCACCTCTGTGGTAGGTTTGTCAGCTCAGGAATTGCTTTCCTCATACAAGCTTTTTAAGGGGAGAAAAAAATTTCATTCAATGGGCGTTAAGCCCTGCAAAGAGCAAAATTTCCATGTTAGACTCCAGGTTATTAGGGGAGGATTTTCAGGCATGGTTGGTGGTCAGGTGCTGCATCAGTTCTTCTGATGTTTCCTTCTAATGTTTGCTGAAGTGCTGCTGCTCTGCTGGTGGAGACAGCGCTGACATCACCTTCGCAATGCCTGCCCTGGTTTTGGTGTGGTTTTGGCACGTTGTTTTGGTGTGTTTTTGGCACGCTGGCTCGTGGTTACACGTGGCCTTCAGTGCCCGCCCTTGTGCTCGAGGAACAGCCTTGAACAGCGCGTGCTGCCGTGTCCTTAGGAATTGCACTCTGGTGTAGTCCGCTGATGGAGTTGCACCCTGAAGTTGCCCATCCCGTGGCCTGGCTCTCCCAATTGCCCTTTTCAAACCTGAGAGCATTTGTACTCCCCCTGCTCTGCAGGAGAGTGTTTGTGGTGTTCCCCTCACCAGAGCTGTGTCTGAGCCAACGTCCCAGCTCAAGGTGTTGCTCAGACTGCCCCAGCTCCCCGTCTGTTTGGGAGGGTTTTGCCTCACAGACACTGGGTGCCACATAAGCCCCCTTAGGGCTTCTGTTGTTGGTAGTGTGAACAGAGGTGTCCTAAAATCTTGATGCTCAAAATGGTCTGGGAAGAACCAGGAGGGACATCATGTCCATCCTCAAGGGCTGTCTTCCCTCCCTCATTATCAGCCCGATAATCCCACACCCGGATCTCATTCCTCTCCCCTCCTCAGCCTGTCAGCTCTGCAGAGCTGAGCCTCTGCCTCAGTAATGTAACACAGCTTGAAAGTCTTTGCTGTAATATGACTTTAGGGATGAAATACTGTAAAATCTGTCACTTGGTTACAGTCTGCTGTAAAAAAAGGCTGTGCTTGAATGGCCTCAAGGTATATGCATGGAAAATTAGAAGAGCTTTTAAAAAATGGGATTGACCATGAATGCCTGTAGTACAAGTTACAACATTCTGCACCAACATTGCTTGTCATTGCCATTATCGAGCAATAATCCTTGTTTGGAACTTACAGAAATTGTGGCAGAACCTTCTATTTATCTAACCTGGAAATTTTTCCTGAACAGGCTCTCTATAATCTACTCAGAGAATTGGCAGTTTTCTTCCCTCTCTCGGCAGATATTTAATAGCCACGTATTGCATTTCCATCCTAGTAAACCTTCATTATTATACGAAATGTACCAGAATGTTATGAAGAAATACTTTAAATAATTAAATAGAAATGAAGAGTGACAAAACAAACGAACAAAGTGCAATTTGAGCTGTGTTATTCTTTCCTTTTTATGTTCACTTATTTGCTAATTTGCTGAACTTACTGGACTGCAGTGGGTCTTGCTGTGATTAGAGGGAGTTTGCCAAGTTCCTTTGTAATTGTTTCTTTGCAATTAACTAAATAATAGAATGTTCTCTGTGTGGCTCTCTGGGGAAAAGAGCGGGCAGGTGCTTTTGCAATAGGATTTCCACATCTTCCACCCATTTCCCTAGAACTCACTGAGTTTAAAAAGATCAGTAAAACATGAGAGAGAGAGAATATTGCCTCAGGACTGGAAATGAGAGAATTAACCATTTCTTATTATTTCTTTGAGTTGGCTTAAAGCTTTTTATGCTGGCCCTGGTAGCGGCTATTCTTAGTGTAAACCTGAAAGTCCCTGGGAGGACGTCAGAGGAAAGTCACGAAAACCCAAATATATGTTCCTGCCTGCAGATGCCTCCACTCAGGGGAAATCCTTCAACCTGGGAGGAGAAGTGAGCTGGGAAGATCCCTGGCAATGTGGCTTTGCTGGGAAGAGCGGAGGCTGGAGACTGAGCTGTCATGGAGGGGGCAGCGATGGCTGGGGGAGGCTGGAGAGCAGCCCTGGCTTTGTTATTTCCTTTGACTTTGAGCAGAAAATTACAGAGGAAGCGCTGGGAGGAGAGGAAGGGTAATTTTAATGGAGGCACAGTTTAGCTCAGCGGGAAGGAGGCACGGCTGGATGTAAGGGCAGAGTTTATGGAGCGGCAGAGTCAGAGGTGTGGCCCGACGGTGGCAGCTGAGTGCCGAGGCACGGTTGTCTCAGTGACCTCCCCCTGACCATCCGTAATTTAGTCCCAGTCTCAAGAGGGTAACTCATCCATCTGCTGGCACTTGGAGTGCAAACTTGCCTTTTTTTTTTTTTTTTTTTTTTTAATCTGTATTGTTGGCTAAAACCTTTTGTAGCACATATTAGGTTTGACAGTCAGGGGAAGACTCCTTGCTCCACAGTATATTAAAAGCTGAATTATTTAATTTTGTAGTGAATCAGAAGTGCCAGGGGTAGGAGATTGCTGTTTTAAAAGGTGCTCTCATTGCCAGTACCACTTCAGCAGCAGGGATGCCTGGAATCAGAAGCTTGTGAAGAGTGAAAAATACTGCATTTCTCAGAGGGCTTCTGCAGACTGCCTGGTGGTCTCAAGAGGATGGAGGACAGCACTGGCTGCCTTATTTTGGAGACTTAAACCAGTCTTTTTATCTTTGCTGTCTTTAATGTGGAACGCTTCTCATTTGCCTATTTTGTCCAGTGATTCTTTAGCAAAGCCACTGTCAGAACAAGTTAGCAAACACTAATACAGCTCTTTGGGTTACTTTTCAGCAGGATTACCAGTGAACAAGCTGACATTTGCAGTTTGCTTTGCTTGACTGTAGAACTGCTTTCCATGCAAGGGTGATTTACTGTTAGATTTTATTCCTGGGATGTCACAACAGTGTCTCACTTGTTCATTTTGCTTTGGCAAAACAGAGTGTACCTATTTGTGTGGGGAGGAAGAAAAGGCTGCTATAATCTAAACACGAGAGCCTTGATAACTGACTTGTTGTCATGTAATCAAGAATTACCTGAATAGGATCAAATGAGAGATGCTAGACATCCAAGAACTGCAGATATTTCTTTGTGATGTGGTACAACAGGCAGAAGTGCCATGGAAAGTATGGCTAGTGCTGGATCCTGTGGTTTGTCTCTTATTCCTTGTTTGCTGAATCCATTCTGCTCTTCATTTTCCCATATCATTATAAATAATTGTGGGGGAGAAATGAAAACTGTTGATGCCTCTGCTTCTCTGTAATCCCCAACCCTCATTCTACTTTAATTTAATCCAGTTGTCTCGGCAGCAGGAGGCTGAGGGGAGCATGCACACAGCACTGCTGAGCTGCTCCCTTTCCCACTTACCCCCGGCCCCGTACAGCGCCTCAAACACCCACCCCCATGGAACAGCATCCAGCTTTTCCTGTCGTTTATTCCAAAGCATTTTGTTCAGTTTGATTTACATCAGCCCCATCAAACAAGATCTCGCTGCGGTGCCCTGGCTGCATCTGCTTCTATCCCGTGTCCATCACTTGCTGACAGAGGTACTTGGACTTGCAGACTGGTGGGGGTTTTGTGTCCATCCAGAGGCCTGTGGCTGCAGTAACATCTGCAGGACAGATCCCAGCCTTGAGCGTTTTAGCGCCAAATTGCATAAACTCTGTGTCAGAAGTGGCTTGGGCAGAGATCTCTTGCTCTCAGCGAGGTCTCCCTGCTCCTTGTCTTTGGGTTGTTAGAACTGGAGGTGAAGTATGTTAGACCGTCGGCCCTTAAGATAATTCCTTCTTCATCCTCTCTGGCACTGGGAAAAAAATGAAAATAATAAGGAAGAAAATAAAATTGGCTGATGTTCAGCTGTCCTCCTGCAGAAAAAGAAACCCTTTTCTTGGGGAAAGCTGGAGGGAGTTGAGGTCTTATATCTTGTACCCTTGTATATCTTGTGCACACAGCACGTGGCTCTGAACCCTCTGACGTGTGTCTTAATGCTATTTGTGAGTGATAAGACTTCTGTTTAGCTGTGTTGATAACACTCATATGAAAATCCTAGTCAAAAGCTATTAAAGTGGATGCTATATTTCAGAACATCAGCAGAAATATGTTTATTTGCTTCTAAGGGGTTAAATGGCCCGTTTTAGCACTTTTGCTCTCCTTATTTATAAAATGCATCAGTCAGGACAACGTGAAGTACAAAATCCTGGCTGCTTTTGGGAAAAGGAATAAAATCATACTTGCAAAAGAGGTGTCTCCATAATGTCTACTGATCTGCCACCATTTAGGAGAAAAAACTAGTTGGTGTTACCCTTTTTATTTCCAGTTGGATACACAGCACTCCAATATTTTTTAAGTTTTCAAGGGCCATCACAGTTTCTAATTCTAAACAGATGAGAGTTTCCCAAGCCTGCGAGACCTGGAAATCATTTGCCTTAAGTCTGTTGGAGGACTGGATGGTCCTTTTTTCCCTTTCCGTCCCCAAATTATGTTGAGTGGTATTTAAAAGACAGGGCTTTGAGCAATCAGCAATGGGTGAGGTGTGCAGCAGCAGGGCTGGGATGGGGGCACTGGGATGGAGAGACTGAAGGTCTGGGAGATGGTCTGAATAGACTGGCTGAGTTTAGGAACTCCTGCATTAACACTGCATACTTACAGCAAGAATTAAATTATTTGTTCTATTCATTTTAAAAGAAAACAGCAAATATTTTTATACATTGCAGTTGCAACAGCAGCAGTGCAATCTTTGAAATGAAGTGAATGAATTTGGGATTGCTGCTGCTTATCGTTATCTTTTCTATTTTACCTCACTATCCTAGCATTATCCAGAGTATTTATGTACTTACTTGTTTCTGACATGATCCCCTGAGAAGGTATTCTCATCTTTTTTCCCTTTTACCTAAAAATACTTCCTGTTCTGTTTAGAAAGAAATGAAAAGCCTTTCCCATTGGGTCAGAGTCTAATCCTTGGGAAAGTGGTGTGTGAGTAGCTCTGTGGGGAGCCCGCCACATGCACAGCTCCGTGGTGTTGTGCAGTTAGATGCTGTCACTGCTGAAATATTCAGGTGTTTAATTCATGGCTCTGATTTATGATGTTGTCAAAACAAGCTGAGAGTTGTAGGTCCCTTAGAGCTGATGAAGCAACACACTGGCTTTGGGTCAGGGTTTGGATGAGGCCAAACCTTTGCCTGCAGGGAGAAGGGTGGAAGCTGAACCAGAGCGCTGCATCGCTCCATTGAACAGGTGGAGGGCAGACTTGGAAATCACACGAGGGGCTCATCCGTATCTTTAGACACCTGGGTACCTCTAGAAATTTCCCCCCAGGTTTTGGGCAAACCAAGCCAGGCTGGGGCAGTCAGTGCTAGGGAACAGTGCACCAGCTGCAGGGAAGGCATTGGTGTTGTCAGTGGCACCAGGGGCTGGGACGTGCAGTGGTTGGGTCTGCTTTGGGGTTACTTTGGAGGGAGAGGTGTTGGTGTGAGGGGTGGGGATGTGGTTTGGTGCCGGGTGTGGACACCCACCCTCTGCCACTTGTGGTCCTGTGCCCAGACACCACAGAGTCACAGAGCTATTAAGGCTGGAAAAGACCTCCAAGATCACCAAGTCCAAATGTCAACCCAGCACCACGACCATGGTCACCACTAAACCATGTCCTCAAGTGCCATATCCACACATTTTTTGAGATATTCTGAGAGATTCCAAGATTCTGTTCAAATGATTGGTTTATTATTTTTCCCCTCGTGCTGACACACAGTGAGAGGTGTGTCCTTAATGTTCACCTGTGCTCCCGCTGCTGCCATTGCCATGTGCATGCCCAGTCAAGGCAGTGCTGGATCTGCCTCTGTGAATTGTGAATTCAGGAAGGGCAGACTTGCTGCCTCTGGATTTTAGGATGGGCGTCGAGATGGACTCAAGAGGAACTAATAATAAGTGACTTTATGACTGCCTTTACCACTTGATGTGGCACAAATTGCTTTTACTGCACCGGGTTTTAGGCTAAATCCAAAACGCGCCTTCCGCTGTTAGAACTGCAGGGCCGCGTGTGTTTCACGGCAACAGGATGTCGGTAAGCACGCGGGATATTTGTCGGAAAACAAACCCAGCGGTGCAGCGCGCGTGGCGGGGGCACCGGGCCCGGCAGCGACCCCGGCCCCGGGGGAGCCGAGAGGGGCCGGGCCGGGGCGGGGCGGCGGCGGCGGCGCCAAT
>VXAZ01009653.1:927472-1005390 GCA_013399875.1 Gymnorhina tibicen
TGGCCGTGCGGGGCAGCGGGCGCGGGGGGCTCGGCCCGCCTGGCGGGCGGAGGAGGAGGAGAAGGGGGCGTGCGGGCCCCGCTGGGGCTCCCCGGGTGGGTGTCCGCGGGTGCCGTGTCCCCAAGCTCCGGGAGGTGCGCGGCCGCCCCGCGAGGGGCAGGTGTCCCCCGCAGGGCCGGGGCGGGCTGCGTGCGGGGTCTCGGCGGCTGGGCTGGGGCGGGAGGTCATCGCCCCCGGCGGGCTGGGCAGCAACCCCGACTGCCCCCAGCCCGCCGGGAGCCCGAGCTCTTCTTGGGAGAAGGTGAAATTATAGACTCGTGAAATCGTTAAGGTTGGAAAAGACCTCCAAGATCAGTAAGCTCAACCTTCGGCCGAATACCACCGTGCCCGCTGACCCACATCGCGGAGTGACCCCTGGAAGGGGGGCGGGAGCCAGCCCGGTGGGTGTCCCGGCCGGGTCCCAGCGCTGCCCAGGCGAAGGCACCGTCCCGGCCTGGTGCCCCTGGCCTGCCCCCGGCCCACCATCGGCTGTGACGGTCCTGTGCAGGCTCCGCTGACCATCCCCATTGATGCCGCCAGCCCCGCAGCGAGGCCAGCAGTGCCTTTCCAAAACCGGCTGCCTGCCTGCTGGAAAACAGATGACTTAATGCACGAGAGCGGCGTTAGCATCAAGTGCACAGGAGGATGCTCGCAGAATACTTGTGTGCAGCTTTTTTTTTTTTTTTTTTTCAAATGCTGCTTAGCCTGTATCCTGTGCTTGGTTGGCTAGGCATGTAATTAAAATGATTGTGGAGTGAATCTGTGTGCTCCAACATCTGTGTTCTCTGCTGTCATCTTGGAACAGAGCTGCAGTGACTCTGCTGCCTCGTTTTGCCACGGTCTCTGGTTTTGACAACACCATTTTGCTTTTCTGAACGTACTCGCAGTGTCCTATATACACAGCCTACTATCATGCACACAGGCATGGAGGCTAAGGCATCTGAGCAGTTCTTGTTTATCCTAGAAGTAGAAGATATTAGAAATACTTTAGGAAGCAGTATGTTTTGGCTTTTTGTTCTTAACAGATGAACAGATCTGAGGACTGAAGCTAGAGCAAAATGTGAGAGATGTATTTAAAGAGCCATGGGTAGATACAAAGAAACATCTTTATACCAGTAAATCAAAGGGACTTTTGAGCTAACTTTGTATTTTGAGGCTTCAATTTGTTAATTTGTTTTAGTTCCCTTGGCTTAGCAGAGTTCAAGATGGCCACATGCAGATGTAACGCTGCACAGCAGCTGAACTGTATTTCCATGACCTCAGAGAGTAGCTGCCTTTAAAACAAGGGATATGTGATCCTGGAGATCAGAAGTTAAGAGTTCATTGAAAGATTTTCTTGGGAGTGTGTTATCATGAAATAAGCACTCAGTGACCTTTTGAATAGACAGCAGATGTACCAGTTTTCACTTAAATTGCTTGAAAGCATTCCTAGCAACAATCTGGGGCTGTGTTTGTTTGTCAGATAATTTTTCTACAGTAATCATATTCCCACTTAAAGCCTTCTGCTGTTCTCCTCCTGTGTAGCTGCCTCCCCTCCCTTGATGATATTAAGGACTTCTTGCACAGCAGTCGATGGCCTTTTAAGTCTTAACATCAGCTCGCAAGAAAACATCTTTATCAAATCCAAACTCAAATGTCTGGATTACTGAGGCGTCTGTCATCAAGAGAATGATTTGAGCATCAGCAGCTTTGCTGGTTTTGCTGTTGGTGAGGGGTAGAGAGCAGGCTCCAGCAATGCAGCCTGTGCTATCAGTGTCGTGGTTATATAACGACGCTGCTGTGGCTCTGCAAGTTGACTCTGGAGTTCGTAGCCACATAGATTAATTCTAATGCAGTGAAACAGGGAAACTTAATCCAGGACTGGGAACTGTAATGCTAAATGCTCTCTTGTGCTTTAAATGCTTCTGAAGGCCTTTTGGTTTGAATTCTAGATTTTTTTTTTATGAATTTGCACCTTTTGCTCTGTTTGCAGCCTGTGCTGGCATTGTCTGCTCTTATCCTTAGGAACCTTTTGTATTTAGCAGGTGAGATCATATACGTCCTCAAAATTAGGAAGTCCATTTTTAAAATTTTAATACCTGCTTATTTTTCTCTACTTCGTAGGTCTCACTGGCACAAATTGTGTGTATTTGTGTTTTCTATTCCATTAGTGATTGATACTCTGATTCTTAAGTACGAACTGTTAAACTAGACACTGCATTCGATTTCCCCAGGGCCCGAGGAGAGGTCAGCGGGGGATGCTAGATGAAGTTTATGGGGACAGGTAAAGGCAGGGTACCTTCCCTAGCTGTAGCAAGGAAGGATTACCTTTGCTAAACTCCATGGCTTCAGTTCATCAGGTAGCTGGACTGTTGTCATAAACAGCCATACGGCTGGGCTCAGTGTCCAGTCCCATTCTGACGTGTTTTGAGGAAGGAAGCAATGTACCCTTTCTGATTCTTCACTGCTTCTCTAGAAAAGATTTCCCAACCCGTGCCCAAAGGGAAAGCATCACTTTCCTTATAAAACTCTTTTCTTTAGTAACCTCTTGGTAAATACCCACCTGTTTCTTGTACTCGTGTTTTGATGATGGGCTTTGAAACCGTGCATCAACTGAACACTCCACTCCGAGCAGAACTGGAATGCGGTGGCTTGGATTTGCACGTTGTCCTGTCACTTGTTGCAGTGCCACGTGCTGCTGCAGGTGAGGAGGCTGCTGCCTGAAGAGGCTTTGCACCTCTGCCTAGTGAGGATTAGTGCAGTGCCAAGCCGCTGTTCCACTGAAGCAGCAGCCGAGCGATTGTGCCCTGAAACCTCTCTGAAGGCAGCAGATAAGCGCGCGCTGCCAGTCTTTGAAGCCTAGGTCTTTGTTAAGTCTTTTGGGACCCTGGGTGATGGGGAATGTCTAGCAGGATGTAGAGCCCAGGGCTGCTTCTGCTGTTCTGTCCCGTGTAGTCCCTTGGCCGGAGCAGCAGGGACGCCCGCTGTGCACTGGGCTGTCTCAAGGTGGCTGCAGCCATTGTGTACCAACCTACCGGGGCTTCCTCCTTTTGTCTGAGAGCATGAGAAACGCTTATGGCAGCGTTGCTGCCAAGGGCTGAGATCAGTGCAGCTGCAGATTTTGGCTGCATACCTTCTTCACCTGAGTCGGGCTCTAAAACACTCTCTCTTGGTATTACTTTACTCTTTATCTTCTCCCACAGCATATCTTGTTGCATTAGGTTAGAACAGTGTGTGTGAATGTGGAGGAGCGGAACAGATCCTTTCCCTCTGGACTAGATTGTTTAAAAATGTATGTGTGTCCTGATGTCCTTCAGATGCTCTCCTTCCGTCACAACAAGCTGTGGGCAGCAGTACAGCCAGTTGTTTTCTTTTTCTGGGGGAATTGAGGTGAACCTCCATGTAGAATGAGCTGGGGTTGTGATCCTTCTTCTGCAGGGGTTTGGCGTGCTGGTGAGTCCTATCAGAGCTGCCTTCGTGTGCTGCTTGAAGGACTTGCTCCATAGTCCTCCCTACAGAGGATCTTATCAGACCGGTTCTTTTCCTAATCCTCCCATGAATCATTGGGGTTGAAAATATCTTGATATGAACAGCTTTGTTCTGGCTGTGTTCTCATCTGAGTCATACTGCAGTGCTCTGCAAAGCCTTTTCATTGTGTAGTGAGTCACAAATTCTGGAGTGAAGGGAATGTAAAAATGGAGCAGAGCTCCTGTTCCTCCTGACAGCATCATGCTAATACCAGTTCTGGTCTCCCTGCCTTTTGCTGCTGAACAAATGATGACAATCTTACCGGTACTGTCCACTTACTTTCCAGTTCAGTTGATTGGCCCAGTGAGATGGTCCTGAGACTGCTGCTGCCACTAGTTTAATTTATTTAGCAATATAAGTGCTTCTACTTGTGACTGACTTAGCTGCGTGGCATTGAATTCACTTTCTTTCTCAGAGTAGAGTTGGTTAAGAGCCTTGAGGTAGCGTGGAGGTCACGTGCTGGAAAGAAATAGCAAAGCTGAATAGCTTTGTAATACAGCACAACAACAGGTAATGGGATATCTGCTCCAGTCAGGCTGTCTGTGTACTGGCAGAAAGGGAGACTACAGCACTTTAGCTCTGGAGTCTGACTGTGGGCTGAGAAGTGCCCTGTGAACAGTGAAGGAGAAAAGAGGCTGTAAAAGCTAAGCCATGGAGCACTTTGACTGGAGTTTCTGCTTTTTCTTTGTTGCTGGAAACTGGCAATGTTGACACAAACCTATGTAAACGCATAGGTTATGTGTGAGTCAGGCTGGAATAAAAAAAATTCTCTAGCATCTTTGAAACTCTTCCCTTGCACCACTTCGTGCCTTCTCAGTACGAGTCAGAACTGCAGATGCATGGTTAGTAGGTGTAATGGCAGCTGTTTGTGCTTTGGAAAATGACTGATGATTGATTCACACCCATTAAGATGCAGAATCGTGCTGAAGGAAGCATCGATAAGAGCAGGGACACGCTCTAGTCCTTGGTTTTGAGACGCTCTCTCCAGCGTTGTCACCCAGGAGTTTCCTATCGTACATCTGTCAGTGCTTTCGTGTCGTAATGTTCTTTTTCTCCCTCTGTACGTGTGCGGAGAAGGGGTCCAGCAGGGAAAGGTGCTGTGTAAGCCCAACGATCCTTCCCTTTTTTTGGCTTGCAGACTCTAATCCAAGGCATGTGTGTTTGAACCCACAGCCAAAGGTTCAGCAAGGAATTAATTCTGTCAGGTACTTTCTGGCTCTGTGAGGCTGTTTTCCTACACATAACAGCTAATGTCATCTTTGGAAGTATTTCTTGGCTGGAGAAACGTGATGGAGCCCAAACTGCCAAAAACCTTGGATTATAGAGATTGTTTTAGAACTTCCTCTACTGTACTGGCATTTTATTTCAATTTTGAAACCAAGAGTCTTTCTGTAAATTGGAAACATGTGTATTAGTCAAGTTGGATGACGTGTTTTTGTCTAGTTGGCTCAAAGTCAGAGGGTAATGTGCCTTTCTTAAAGGGGTTGGACTGAAGGTTTCTTTCTTTCAAGAATAGATGGGCCTCTTCCAAGGTCTGATCAGCTATCCTGCTGTAGCCCTGGTTTGCTTGTATTTCCAGAAAGGTTAAGTGACCCCCGTTAGTAGAATCCAATGTTTTCTGATGAAACTGAAGTTGTTTTTGCTTTTTTAAGAACTGCTGGTAAATTTCTTCTTCCCTTTACTCATCAGTCTCGGCTGCATGAGTAACCATGCAGTAATGCCTCCTATCAGCAAATTGGTGCTATACTCTGACTCTTCTGTTTGTTCTGGAAGAGCCTTTGCTAAGGAGCTGCATCACGATGAATAACCGAAAATGTAGAACCAAGGCAATTTTTGACGGCTGATTTTTAGCAAAGGTAGGCGTACAATGTTTTCTGTTGTCCATGCACCCAGTCATGCAGCAGCATATGGTAGGCAGAGAGGAAAAAGGTCCACCTTTGCCAGCTTTCTGCCTGCAGCCTTGCTTTGTTGTGCTGACCCATGCTGTGCTGCCACGTTTTCAGATGGTCTCCTGAGAACCGAGAGTTTCTGGAAACGCTGGCTGTAGGTTACCTTTCTCTAGTCAGAAAAACAAAACCTGTTCTAAATGTATGGTTTTAGCAGAGTACACAGGGGTAAAAGGTGTCTTGGAGGAATCTGAAACAGCCTGTGGGGCATGGAAGAAAGGAGATGCGAGTGTGCAAAGATGTAAACCACACTCGCTTCCTCTGGGTAGAATCCTAAAAGTATTAACCCTGCACAGAGAAGATGCTGGTGCCCAGCCTGGTGAGCTTCCCGGTCTTAAGACACATTTATGCAGTGTGTGGTGCTCTGAAGGTACCATGCTGGGCTCAGCTGGAAGAGTAGAACCAGAGTTTAAAACATGTCTGGTTGTGGTGGCCGGGCCCTGGCACCCTGGTGCTTCTGCACCTACACAACATTTGTCTCCCTGAGAATCCTCCATTTTTATCTCCATGAGTGTGACACCATATGACTCCTGGTCTGCAAAACCCGATCTCCTCCAGTCTGGAGAAAGGGGTAAGCAAAATCAGTTCAGTCTTACCGTGTCTTGTCTCTTTTTGTTCTTTTCTCCTTAATTCTTGATGCCTTTCTGAGCAGGGGAACATCTGTGGTCTCCAGGTTAACAAAGCTCCTTTGTTTAAATGTTGATCCAGTAAAGCAAGCAGTGCTTAAAGCAGATGCTGGTGTGGATTTTTAGTGCTCTTTATTTTTCGTTATTAGGGAAAGTGAGAAATTCTCACCCAGAAGAACATATCCCATTAGGCATGACTCTGGAGATTAAGGGTAGGAAGTCAGGTGCTTTCTCTGACTTAATCCCAAGGCTCTGAATGTGGATTAAGGAGCTGTGCCACAAGTCTTCTTGATCTCTTGCTTGTATTTTGGTATTATATTTATTTTTGAACCTGTAAACAAAAACCCTGTCCCTTGAGTAAGAGAGAGAGGGAAGTTACGGGCCTGTGTCACATCAGGTTTCTTGCTGTGTTCCTTCAGAACAGACAGTTGGAGGAACAAGCACCCTCCAATCCCTTGGAATATCTGTCCTTTTTTTCTGTTCTTTCTGTTTTATTTGGTTTGAGTTTTTTTCCTCTCCTTTTTCTTCTAGGACAAGGCTAATTTTACCCCTCTTATCCTGCTCCCCTTCCCCCACCAGCACTTGCTGATGGAAAGGGTGAAGTCCAGAGTGGATGATGTTTGCGTTGATAAGACTGTGCTGTGGCAGAGCTTGCCCGGTCACCTCGGTGTCTCCCCTTCCAGGGGACCTGTACCTGTAAGGAGGGGTGTGCTGAGGGCAAAACGATGATGGCCAAAGCTTCTCCTGAGGTCATTCTTTTACGGTCTTTGATGTCAAGTGAATTTGCTTGGGTGGCTGCAAGCAAGCAGTGAGTAAGGTGGTGCTCACTCTTAATTTTCTTGGGGTGGAGGGGAGTCAGCACCTTGTTTGCATTACCCTCTTGGTGACTGTCAGTCCTCTTCTTGTTTCTGTTTTAACTCTCAGTAGTAACCCTTCCACCAGTTACGGTGAGATTTCCCATTCCCCCTGAGCGAGTAGGAGAACTTGGCTTGTTTTCAACGGAATGGGATTCCCATAGCTGGGGGAAGGGATGTGATGGCTGGGAATTTATTTGCTCGGAGATTCAGATGAGACCTGAGTAATTTTGGAATATATTAGGATTACCTTCTGTGCTGAACCTCAATTCTCACTTTTAAGACACGAATAAGACTCAGAATACTTGGGGACTTATTGATGTATGCTGAGTTAATAAAAATAACAATAATAATAATAACATCCAAGCCCAATAACCTTGCTCCTCTGTTGGCAAGGCTGTCTGTACTTTCTGGGTATGTCATCCTACCAGTTCTTTGTTTTAGCTGATGACAATGATTAACAAGACAGATGAGCTAAAATCGAGGAGGATCAAGTTCATGCAAGACTACTAGTCCTGGGGATGCATTCATACGACAGTCTGAAAAAACAAAAAAGTCGTCACTGTTAGAAATCCTCTCCTTTCTTCCTCTTCAAGAGGTGACTGATGTTGTGTTGCAGTGGTCAAAAACTGGGAATTGGCTACATTTTTTCTCAAACCAGAAATTGCTTTTGCTGCACGGTGGAAGGGTCTCCAGGTGTCTGGTGAATAGTGGCTGTGGGGCAGAGCCAGGCTGATGCTATTTCATCTTTTTTTCCCATATTAGATAAACTAAGAAAAAGCAAAACACAGAGCACTTTCATGTTGCAAAGGCTTTCATTTCAAACTTTTTCTTTTCCTTTTTTTTTTAGATTTCTGCATAATGAGCCACTTACAGTTTTTGAGTTTGATCTTGTAATTGTGAGCTTTAGGGTTTGGTAAGCTGCAAATGCGCACGTTTTTGCAAAGTAGTCATTTGTGTGCTAAGGCTGCAAGGCTATTCTCTTGCAAGAAAAAAGAAAAGTAGGTTAGCGTGCAATTCCACGGCCACAGCAGTTGGTGTAACTCGGTCACGATGCTTGTGCCGATCCCTTCTCCAGGCACTGGGAGATGAGGGTAACGTTTGCAATAACGTGTGCTCTCACATGCTGATCAGGTTGCTTGCTTCAGCAGATGTGATGTGTGCCAGCCCTCTTTTCAGTTATTATTTTAACAAACGAGCGTTTTTTGGTCAGTGGTAAGGGCAGCATTGAAAGCATCCAGGGAAAGAGCTGACGCTCCCCTTCACCTTCGCTTAAACTGGAGCTGCACCCTCGGGTTGCGGCTTCCTCGGTCAGTACTAAATGCTTTTTCTGGCTGATATGGCTCAGAATGGTGCCACACGTGCATATGCATGAAAGCCCTTTGTAGTGTGAAATTAGGGATGAAAGATATTGCTAATCAGCCCTAACAATGCGGGACTTATTCCTGGACAAGGGGAAAAGGGAATGCGGGGAATGGATGTTTCACAAATGTATAACACATTCAGACGCGTTGTTATGCCAGTGTTGGTGTCTGTGCACGGACACCCTTTTCAGGCTGTAAAATGCTGCTGTTCATGCAGGGAATTTAAACAAGCCTTCTATTCAGCACGGAAATTCAAAATAACGCCAAAATCCAAATGGAGGCACTTCAGTTGCATAATAGTGTCTATTACAAGGAGGCCTTGGTGCAGTAGATGATGTAATGCTCCTTAAGATAAGGCCCAAGCTGGGGTTGGGGAAAGAGGGAAGACGGTGTCAGTGACAGAGACACTAAAAGTATTGCTAATGGTATCAAAGCTATCCATAGGGTGTTAATTAGCACGCCTGAATAATTCCGAAGTTGATTGTGTTACAACTGTACATGTGGAAAAGCTGCTTGGTGCTACCTGTTCTCTCTGATTATAATCGCTTTTTCCCTGGGGTGAGCTTTCTTGCAGTTCAACAGTGTGCTCAAGTTCCTGTAGCTGATAAATTGGTAATTTTGAACCTTGCTATAGGAGCTAAGAATGGCTCAGTTTGCCAAAGAGATGGTTTCTGTTGCTTGCTGAAATTGTAATGCTCTGCACTGGGGCTGTGCCTGTGGCTGTTACTGTTCCGAGGCCTCCGTTAGGTGGTTACTTTATTTCCTCCTTAAATTTGTGCTTAGTATAAACTTATTTTCTTTACTTTAGGAACAGTCCTTTGTTGCATCCTCAGTGCAAGTGCCTCCAGTCTGGTTTTGGACTGCCATGGTCAGAGGGGTGACACAGGATTGCTGCCTTACCTATGGCCCGCCCCATCCCCTTTCTCCCTGGTTTTACAGTATTCACTCCAGGAAATGCTGAGAAAGTCGGGAGTAATGGAATTCATGAAATTCAAGCTGTGCTTCAATGAAAACGTGTTTTCAATTTCTGCCTCCTCGGGAGCCTGAGACTGAACTGTAATTGTTGGCGCTGGGTGGGGGCTGGGGCCGGGATGAATGGAAGTGGCAGAGTCAGCGCTCTGCAGAGCCGCTCGCCGGCATCTCGCCGCTCTCGGCATTCAAAGGCCGGGGTGTGCTTTGTGGCAGCTTCAGGAAGCGTTTTTGTATTCAGCTGTCCAAAAAGCCCAGGCGTTTTCCTGCTGGGTTTGATCTGGCTGTCAGGGTCTGAATGACAGCGACGTGTTGGAGAGGAACGTGATGGGAGAAGCATCGGCTGGGGGTGGTTTATCCCCCGTCTCTGCTCTTGATCCTGCTCACGGTGTCCTTTGAGTGTCCTGCAGCCGATTAAGGGTGAGAATTATAATGGTGACTCAAAAGCCTTTGGTAAAACTCATTAATTCATTCCTCCTTTAATTAGACACCCAGCCATGGGCTTATAATTATCAGAGCCCAGGAACGTTTGCAGCTGTAATAAGCTGTGCTGCATCAATTGCAGAAATAATGGATTTTTGGCAAATGCGGATATGGTGAGCTCTTCTTAGGTCTGGTTTTTGGTGAGGAACATGCAAGGGCATAGAAATGAAAGAAGCAACTGAGTGTGTGTTGTGACTGACCTCTGGCTGAATCTTGCCTTGTGGTGTTGAACTAAGAGGAAAGGGTGGAGTTGTCCTGCTTATAAATATATTTTTTTTTCCTTTGGGAGGTGTAAAAATGTAACTTTCAAAGAGAGAAAAGAGGAAGGAGAATCTAATGAAAATATTATCATAATACGGAATATTGTCTTAAACCTTTAATACCTGAGGGAATTACACTTTTGGAATAAGTGTAACCAGAACAGTTGCAGACATTGCACACAGTGCCCATTTTGCTTTTGGGAAGTTAGGGAATAGCTGAGTGTTCTACAACGAAAAGTACCAGGTGCTTTTTTTGAGTCTTCTGGGGGAAGAAAATCAATAGTGAACTTCTATTATTTTGTAATCTCTTCTTGTTTCTGAAATGGGAAGGAAGGTAATTTTCAGAACTAATTTGTGCAGCTGGCCCCCAGCAACAAATGATTGGGGTCTTCTGAGAGAAGCTTGTGCTGTTTCTGGTACCTTTGAAATGCTCATGGGCTTTTTTTCTTTTGCAGAAGAAGAACTAGAGGGAAGGCTGAAAGGATTTCAGGGAAGAACTTATTTCTACCCTATTGCATCTCTACTTGTAGTTCTGATCCCTGCGAATGCCATGGCAGACCCTGAAAATATGATCCCCTTTTAGCATTGGACTGACAGGCTGTCAAGTGCAAGCAATCCAGAGAAAGGCACAGACCTGGGAAAAGGCTAGGGATGGAGATAGCTGGCTGCCACTGGGCTTAGACAGATATGATTGAAGAGATAGGTTTCCTTTTTTGGTATTTTTTCCCTTAGGATTTTTAACTTGAGTAAGGTTAGAATGAGCGCTTTGGACTTGAGGAAATGGGAGCTGTTGCACAAGAGTAGATCAGAGGTACTGCTAGGCAATGGCAAGTACTAATGTTCGTGTTCCCTTAAGAGGGAAACTGTTTCAATTGGAGTAGGTGGCAGGAAAAAATGGATCAGCTGTGTTTTGGGTCTTTTTCTGTCTGGTTTTAGTGGAAAGCACAGATAGTACATCCAGTGAGGATGGAATGATTTGTTTGACACTTCTGTAGCTAAACAGAAGTCTTTACTTCTGATGAGGGTGCTATTTTAAAACCACTGTACAACACTTCTTGTGTGCCTTTTTGTATTTCAAAATGTGGCTGCTGTCTTCTGTTTGTCCTTCCCATCCTCTCCCCACACAGTCTTGAGTTATTGTTGGTTTGTGAGACTGAGTAGTGCCTGGAACTTGGGTAGGACAGGGCTTCATCCCTGGCCTCAGATGTCAGATATGCGGGGTCTGCTGGTCTTTCCTTATATATGTCTATATTTAAGATTCTTACAGGTTAGACAACAAATGTTGGATCAGCCCGAGTAGACAAATTAGCAGGAGCAGAAAATTTACAATAGGTTAAAATTGCCTTTCAATCTCATAAGTACAGCTTGGTAAATATCCTGCTGAGGTTCTTGGCTGGTCCCGGAGACCATGTTCTGGGGCAGGTTTTGTACTCTAGCAGTGAACCTCTTGATCACTGCAGACATTGGGGGTTTTTTTGAGCTTTTTCAGCCTGACCTGCTGCAAACTAAAAATCTCTTCAAACGCGAGCTCTTCAGTGTTTTAAATGCTTCAACATTAAATGGCAAGCTGAAGATGATGAATATAAACCACGTCAGGTGCTGTTGACAGAACCCTCCGTGTGGCCAAACGGTGCTCTGGGAGGTGCTTCCGAGGTCCTTGCGTTAGCAGGCGGCTCTTGGAGGAGCCGTGTGAACGATCGTAGGTGCTGGGAGCGTTCTGCTGAGGTGTAAATAACAAGGTTGGACAGTTTACGCTGGCTCTGCTGTTTTTATTAGTGCAGCTTAGCTTTTGCCTCGGGTGATGTGGAGGTTATGGGAGAAGGAGGAAGGGACAAGCTGTGAACTCGCCTGCTCTCCCAGCAGAGGATGATGAGAAGGTACGGGGATCTGGTTACCCTAATCCCCCCTTGGCATGTTAATTCTTCTTGTCTCTGTACTTGTATCTTATGTCTGAAATTCTTACTGAGGCAACTGCTTGCTGGGTCACGTGTGTCTCACTGCAGTGCCCTTTCAACCTTTTTTGTGTGGATTTTGTTGCAGCTATTAAAATTCAGTTGGCTGCTATAGTATTTCATCGCCGTTAATTTTGTTCCCAAGAAAATGTTGCTCTCAGACATGGCTGCTTGTCTTATTCCTGTCCTAAATACATTTACTAGTTATTTGCTACATATGACATCTTCTGCCTGTGATTGACCCACCTCTTAATGTCCTCTGCAGATCCAAGTTCGTTTTTGTGGATAGATCTGAATCATCTTCTGCTGATGGGAGGAGATGTCCCTCTTGGACCACAGCAGTGACAAATACCACTGATGAAATGTAGTTCTGCAGGTATAACCTATGGGCAGCACTTCCATCACTGACTTAATTATTAGGTTTGGTTTGCATGTGCTGGCTCCAGCAAGGGTGGTCTTGATTATGTGACACAATAAATGAAATACAAGGTTCCTAAGCAAGAACCAGTTTCAAGGATAGGTTCATCGAGGTTCAAGTTCAAACCAGCCATGTCTGTTTTTCTTTGCCCAAGTGAAATTTGCTGCTTTGTCTGATGTAGTGAATGTTGAGCTTCCTTTCTAACATCTGTGCCTTCAGATGGGATTCACCAGCAGTTTAGTTCTTTACTTCCTGCTCACAAACACATCCATCAGCATTTCTTTGATACTTAAGCTAGTCCTACAAGGCTGTCATCCTTGAGGATGTGATCAGCTAGGCTTTTATCCTTGAGTTTGTGCTCAACTAGCCTTTGACATGCTGTTGCCTTCCAACAAGTCACTGGTCATGTCTCCTGGGAAAGCAGAGATTTTGAGTATTTTCTCTGTAGCTGCACTCAGACCTCGGTCAGTGCGTGGTCATGGCCTTGTGCTGTGGATATGGCTAACTGTAAACAGGGCTGAGAGCTTCTGGAAACTGGCGTCGTCCTCAGCTTTATTCCCAGTGAAGAATACTTTTTTCCTGTTAAGAGCAGGACACGTGTGGAACGGAACTGCAGCGCTGTTCTAGCGCTGCAGTAAGGAAGTGCTTACACACGGTGGAAAATTTGATGTTAACTGCAAGTTGTATATTCTTTTTGTAGCCAAAACATTAACTGCACTGGGATAAGAAACTTGTTCTTGGTACCCCTGTGGTTTGGCCTGCGTGGCTCTTTGTGTTCCAGGACAGTATTTGAGCTGGTGTGGATGAGTGTGCTGTGGGTGAGGAGGAGTTCACGTACCACCAGCTGGGGGAACGGTGCTGGCCACTGCGTGCGGCCATCAGTGCTGCACTTGGGGTGCTGGCTCTTGCACAGTCCTGGCTGTAAAGATCTACAGCTCTTCCACTGCTGCTGAGTGGGGTTCTCAGTAGGTAGGAAAGCATCTTGTGTGATTCCCAGCTGCTCACAAGGAACGGGGTCTTTAGGCTATTTAAGTTGCACTCTTGCTGTCGTGTATTTACCATCCAGGCAGCAGCCAGATAACCCCCCAAGCTTGTGCCCCTGGTAAAAAGGCTTCCAAGTGGGGTTACACATTCCAGGCACGTCCACTGCCCTGCTCTGCTGGCTCAAGCTGAGTTAGTCATGCGTCTCACCAAGCGTGTCAGAGCTGAGACGATCTGTCTCTCTTGCTTCTGCTCTCTAAATCCGTGCTCTATAAAAGACAGTAATCAACAAAAGGGCAGTTGGAGTTGTTGAGCCTGGTTACATGATCTTGTCACTTCTTTCACCCTGATCTTCAGAGATAGTGTTTTGAGTGCAGAAGTATTTTCAGGGGCCTGGGAAAGTGGCTGGGACTGTACTGTTCAGCTGTAGGGTACTGTCTCAAATTAAATAGTGGCAGCCAGTGACAGGAAAATGAAAAGCTCATTTTTTAGGAGAAAACCAAATGAAAACTTGATGCCATGCCTCATGGTCATATTTTGTGTCTGGAAGCTACTGCTAATGCTCCCAGTCATTACATGTGAGATTGCACTATCATGTCTTTAAATGTATGCAAAAACCTGTTCATGTGCTTTCCCTTACATGTTTTCCACCTGAGGGCGTAACCTAGTGACAATACAATCACTTCCATAGCAACCAGCATGTCATAAACAGGGTTATGGCACCTAGACAGGATGGAGGCACACAGAATTCAGGAAGGAAGTGCCCCCTCATGTAAATACCCTCATTATCATGGAGCAAAACAGGGTAAATAGTGATGTGTGTGTGTGGCACCCAGGGGCTGTGTCAGCAGAGAACAGGGGAGGAGGAAGGGCACAGGTTCACGTGTGTGGTGTGTCCTTAAGCTAATGCTACAAAGCCTTAAGAAGGTGAATCTGTGTCGTTAGAAAGGCAAGGTAAACCCTAGAGGGAGCCTGTTACTGATCTCAAGGTGCAAGTGCACCAGGCTGCATTGTCTCAGCTAATGAGATTAAAACCCTGAAGGCACCAGGGACACATTCTAGCCATCTCTTGCCTTCCTTCTCTCCACTTCCCAGTCATGGACACTCTTATCCTCCAGTCTGTAGAGGGTAAGGTTTGTCTGTGATAAAGTACTGCATTTTTTCCCACTAATGCTGTCTGTAGAGTTAAATTAAAATACTTTCTCAATACACATTCAAGCTTGCTCTCTCTTTTAGTATGAACTTGAGCTGTTTTATTGTCAAAGATGATGGGAAGAACCAGCAAAATCAAAAGCTTCTGTCTTTAGCTCCTTCTGCAGAGAAGAAAAACAGTGTCTTGTAATGTTCTTCTGCAGACCCATAAAGGAAAGAGAACTACTTTACTTGCACACAGTTACTGCCAGTGGTATTGTAGTTGGTTTTATGCTGCATAGATTTAAGTGAGAACAGTTACTGAGTGCTTTGTAAGAGTGTTTGAGCAGCTGCTCTGCTCTACTTTGTTCTGCAGTTTATGCACCACTTGCTTTCATTCAATAAAAAGCAGCATGAAAACACGGGAGTTATTGCAGATATTTGGTCTGTGGCTTCAGGGTGTCTTATCATGGGGCTGCTCAAAACTTCCTTCTAGTGAATTGCTCTCACTCTTTGCAGTGTTTGGGTGATGTAACGAATGACTCGATTGCTTCAGTCAGTCAAAAGTACTGTTTGGCTCTCTCCCAGAAGCTTTAACACCTGCTAAAAGGGTGAGGAATTCTGGGCAACTGCTGCCAGTCCTTAAGTGCTGTGAAAAGTCTCTTGTCAAAGATCCAGCTTTCTGTCCAGGTTGGGAGTCAAGATAATGTTTCCCACTAATCTAATGGGCTTGGTCAGAGTGGCTCTAACTCTGTATTGTTGCCCAAACCACTTTTTGTAGTGATGGTGTTTTTAGAGAGCTGAGTTTGTGGAAAGGGATCCTGATCGCTAGCAGTGATACAAAACTGCTGAGGAGGACATGACTCTCTTCTTTTTATTGTATTTTTACTGCTGGTCCTGCAGTCAGTGAGGTCTGACAGCCCCACCTGATTAGAGAAGAAGCTTCAGTAAGAGATACTGGGAGTCCTACACTGGGGCAGGTTCCTGATTAGGATGCTCGCTGAAAATACATTCACAAATGAGGCTTAAAATACCTGTCTATAAAGAATAGAGAGAAAAATTCCCTGTAGGGAAGAGTGGATCTCAAGCCTGAGATATTTCAAGTGCAAGTTGAATGTATGGGGAGGCCTGGCTTAAAAATATGTATAAAACTACTCAAATGCAAAATGATACACCTGGCTCCCTTTTGTGGCAACCTTTATGGGAGAGTTCATAGCTAGCCTGGGGGTTTTCTGCTTTACACGCTGGTGAATCCCACTTTGTGATAATGTTCCAAACAGGCAAATCGCTGATCTGCACATGTAACAAGGTATTTGGTGCTTCAGAAAAGCTGTTTGCAAATGCGAAGTTGGCCACAAAGGCAGCTGTAGGTATTAGCGCTGAAGGTTGCTATAAAGCCAAGGCATGGGGTTCACTGGTCAAGATAAGGTGGCTGAAAGTCCATCCAGCTGCAGCAGGGAACTGAAAGACACTGAAACAAAAGTAAACACAGCAGGCAAATAGCAAATAAGTTCCTGGAGTAGATTTGATGAAAATGTGTTGCAGGAACCACAGCAGCAAGAAAAGGTGATATCATGTATTTCTGCATTTGTTATTCTGGAACCTCTCACTGAGAATGCTGATCTGGCACTAGCAGCTGTTTTTAAGTAGCCTAATTTAATTTTTAAGTTTGTGTAAGTACCTCCTGCAGGACTGATGAATGCTATTTGTGGTGTTGTTAGTGCAAGTGGCCAATCTTGGTGATGTCACAAACATATAAAAGTCATTTTAAGGTACCACAAGGTGTGTGTTGAATGATAGGCCAAAAGTCAGAGCAACCACAGGGATGGTGCATACCAGGAATGACCCATTGCTCAGCTATCAATGGCTGTGGCCTGAATGTTGTGTGGGAGGCTGGATTAAATAGTCCTTCCCAAGAATTTTCAGGCCAGGACTCTCTCCTGACTCTGTGTTGCTTCAAAGAGCTGAAGTAGATGAGTGCAGAGTAGTAAGTGGAGGAGGCAGCTGGCTGTTGTCCATTGGATTTCTTCTTCCTTTGCTGGATCCATCCCCGTACTTCCAGTTTGAATGTTGTGGGCTGTGTTTCTAACCTGAGAAGTGAGGCTTAAAACAGCAGACTGAAGAGTCTGTGCTCCTGGGTTTTCATTCTGAAACACGCTGTAACCCAAAATCTGCCAGTCAGTAGCTGTGAATACAATGGAGAAAGAAGAAGGGCTTGGTTTGTGGGTTTGAAGTGCAAGTGCCTCCCGGGGCCAAGTGAGGACCTGGTGAGCAGGAGCACTGGAGCAGGTGCTGCTGAATCCTGCTCTGGGGGCTGCCCTTGTGCACGTGCCACGTCGGGGCTGCGACCACAGCAGCTGTTTTGAGTGAAGAAGCCTTTCCCTTGAGGTTTGCTGGGTGGTTGTGCAACACCTTGGGCTTGGCCTGTCAAGCTCTTCGATTGTAGCGCTCTGTCTTGTTGTGGTTCTTCACGGATAGAAAGCATTGGTTATTAATCCAAAGGAAGCATTGAGAAGACGCAGAAATACACAGTACGTGCAGTAATCTCAGCATCCCTGGGCAGAGACAGGAGAAAAGGGAGTTGGTGGGAAGAGTAGCTCAGGTTTACACTGTGAGGGGGGAACTATCAGCCAATTCGGGATGTGAAAGAAAATGTGCTTCCTCCTTCTACTTCTTTATGGTTGTGTCCTCAGTCAGTAGTGTCGCCTCTCTGAAGGAAGGCTTCAGGGTATTTAAGGTTTTTAAGAGCAAAGGCCCAGGACTGCTGACTAGTGAGGTTGTCTGTTGGTGGGAGGATGTGATGCTTTCAAAATGCAGAACTGCACTTGTGAGATGAACAGACTTTCACTGGGTGGAGAAGTGGGGGGAGTCTCCGTTATCAACAGCAAGTGTCCAAAGTGGCTTAAATTTCCCAGTGAAATACACAGTGAAAGGTTGCAAAGGGTAAGTTTATCACAAGTAGGGAAATCAATTTGCAGTCAGTGCCTTTTTTAAAAGGCACAAATTTTGCTATTAGCTTGTGGGACTTTTTTCCTAGACAGAAGCTGGTGTTCAGTGCACCTTGTAGCGTTATGTAAGTCATGCATGGCATGGTCCTCCCAGAACAGCACTGCCAGCTGAAGGCACGTCGGGATGAAGGCTTTCCCCTCTGCTTGTCAGGTGTGACAGTAACAGGGGAGCTGCTGGTGTGCTAGCACTGGTACTGCGGGCCAGACTGGAGCAGCAATCAAATCTGCTCGGTGGCTGTGTCCGGGTGACACACGGCTCAGCGCAGAGGCTGCGTTTACAAGGTGTGGGTCTGTGGAGCTCTAAGCAGCTGAAGTTTCCACAGGGCGTGTGGACTTTGCATTTCTGCCTCCCAAGCTGATCCAAGTAGCATTCTGCTGAGAGGTAGAAGCTTTGCAGTAATTTCTCCCCCAGATGTAGCTGCTGTGAAAACAAATGTTGAAGGACTATTTTCTCACAATGGTCCTCTATCAAGGGTGCTTCAGCGTTCGCAAGTTACTGGATTAGCATAACAAGGGTGGCTTGAAGCACTGCTGATAAGAGCAGAGTGTTTCCTGCTAGAATTATGATCGAGCAACTTATAATTTTGCTGTCTTGCACTTTTTTTCCATCCTGGGCTTAAAAGGAAAGCTTTGGCTGCCTGAAGTGTCACCACTTCCTCTTCTGCATCTGTAAAGTGCAGAAGGATTTGATGGTGTCCAAGCCTGCAGTGCACAGGCTGGGGCTGGTGCTAGAAGAGGTCACTCTTAGGGGAACTGTGGAGCATTGCAAAATGTTTCCTCCCTTGTGCTGTGTTCGGAAAGACTGTTTTTTCTAATAACCCAAATAAACTGCAGGCTCTCAAGTCCTGTGTGGTTTGAGTGTTTTGTTGTTGCCAGTGGTTTTTTATTTAGATTCTTTTTGCAACATGCAGGTGCTTAGATATACTCAAAGAGCCCAGGAGAAAACTTACCGTTGTCACTTTCCTTACAAGTTGGACGAGAGTTTTGAAATTCGTTTTTAAAACCCCCAAACAATCAAACCCCAACATCTTTATGTTGTGGAAATCCATGCAAAGAAACTGACTTTAGGTCCATCTGTGTGTACACTGAAGCCCCAGGAAATCACACAGCTGTATGGAGCCCAAACTTTGCTGCAAGGTTTGTACTTGTAATCTGAATCTTTGAAAAATGTTTCTCTACAGAGTTGCAAATCTCTTTTTAAAACATTATGGGGAGGGAGATTCAGACCAGCACTTTCTGGCATTGTCTGTAACTGTGTGCTCAAAGTCTCCTTTACTTTTTAATGACATCAAAGACTTTTTTGGTCCTGATTTCCCATGGAATGGCACTGCTGTATCCGTGCCGCAGTGCCAAGACCTGTGCGTGTTGGTGAAACTGCATCCAGCACCCATTCGGAATAAATGCATTTATATTGCTTGTTGAACAAGATAAAGAAATGGATAGTACTGTATTCTAACATACTGAGCACGATTTAAAATTAGATCTGGGTTGTGAACATGGATGTTTGTCTATGATAAACACCTACAGGTAAGACGTCAGCAGCAAAATAGTGCAAAATTAGGGTTTCAACAGTGAGTCTTTGTGGAAATGGCACCTAAATCTGAGGTCCTGCATGGAAGAATTCTTAACATTGATGTGACTCTTCTGTCCCTAATAAAATTCACACCTTTAGACCTTTTAATCATACCTGTGTGAAGTGGAAGTTTGTGGTTCCTGGGGTGGTGGTCCAGGTGGGTGGCTGGAACACTTTGCACTCTGGCACTGCTCAGTGATTAAATCAAGGAACTGACCAGGCTGGAAAGAGGTTTTCACACCAGCTTGGAGGCAGGTCTGATTCCAGTTATAGTGTAACTAGGCCTGGTATGCACAGGAGCACCCCTGCTAGCCAGAGGCCAGGGTGTTTGAACAGCTGCCCTGTGAACCAGACCGAACATCTGATCCAGGCATGAAACACGGGATATTCATGGCAGATGAATTGTTACAACCCTGGCCTGGCGTAAACCTGGCATAGAAACAAAGTCCCTGTGCCTTCATAGTGCTTCAGCACTAAGAGTTGGGTGGAAAAGTGTGGGACATGACAGGCTTTGTGTTGAATCTCCCTTTTCTGAGTATCTTGGAGTGCTGAATCAAGAAGCAGAAATAAGGAACCAAAAAAAAAGGTTCCTGGCTGACTTCTGTCTTCATGTTACCCCACAGGCTTTTCTAAACCATAGCTTTTTTTTTAAACCATCACGGAGAAAACACACTTCTGGTTTTGGCTTATAGATGAGCTGTTTCCTGCCGTTTATGGCTTCTTTCTGGTTTAGAGTTGGAAACAATGCTGAGAGCAAATAGAACAACCCACTGGACTGCTGGTGAAAGGGGTCTGTACTAGCATTTTATTTCTGGTTAATTTGTGACCTGCAGAATTGTAGCTGAGCAGGGAAGATTCCTCTTAAAGTGCTAACATCAACCCATCCTTTTCAGAGCTTATTCTTTGTTTCTCTCTGCTCTTAAGACCATACTCTCCATCACTTTAACAGTCTTGAGCTGTTCTTGTTGCCACGTGAGCAGGCGATCAATTTTTTCCCTTCTACAGCAGTAGATTATCTGTGATGTGATGTGATGCTCTCCTTGGGTGGCGTGTGTGCATCTGCTCCTCACCAACGTGCATGAAAGCTTTGGGTGCGACCTGTGAACTGGGATGGTGGCCACTCTGTGTGGCAGTGCCTGAGGTGGGGGTGTAATGCCCCTTCACAGCTGGACAAGCAGTGGCACAGATGACTCTCTTCACCAGAGCCCTGGAGCTCAGCTGGCATCTGCAACGGAGCTCCAGTCCCCACCTTCCCTGCAAGCTCCCCTCTTGCAAGTCCATCGGCATTTTGAAGCCCTCTTCAGAGCTGTACCTCTTTAGAAGAGTAATGAGGTTGAAAGCGAGATACGGGGCTGTGCGACTCAGTTCAGGCCCATCCATTTGTCAGGGAAATGGTTTTCCAGTGCTGCATTCCAATAGGAAGTGTCAAGCCTGATAAATAGGCTCGAGCTTCCTTACTTCTTCATTTTCCCTGGAGCTTAGTTTCTAGAAAGACATATTGTTATGTAAAATATTGGAGGTAGTCACCAGGGACCAACCTGGAGTGGAGACAGGGTAGAAATATTTTAATTTCGAAGCTGGCTGGATAAACATTTAAATGAACAAACACTTTCTTTTACTTTATAGAGATTTTACTTTAAAAAATGAAAGGAAGGGAACCAAGATTGATACATTGAAGTGTCTGGGAGGGAACATCCTTTCAGATGTTTGGTGTGTTGGAGATAAAGGCAGCCTCCCTTTAATCAGTGGCCTTTTTTCCAAGTGCTTTTTTAATGCAGTGCAGCCAGTGAGTCTGGGTTTCTGGGTTTCTTATTTCTGGGCACTGGCTGAAATAGCTCTTCCTGCTGGAATTGAAATCGGAAATGACCTGAGCTCCACATACTGAACAAGAGGAAGACGGGGAGTGGCTTGCTGGCTGGAAACTTGGTAGTTCTGTTTATCTGTTCAGTAGCTGAGAAATAATTACTTTTCAAGTGTTCAGAGTTTGGCTAGTGGGACCATTGTTTTGTTACCCATGGAAGTATGATGATGGGAAGAAGTGGCGTTCTCCTAAGATTTTAGTTGTAATAAAGTTTGTGACTAATATTGTTATGAAACCATCTTTTTCATCAACACCGCTTTCATAGAGAGAGTTGCCTTGAATCTGCATCAGATCTGTTTGCCTGAATAAGGATTTTTACGTGCTTGGTGAATAGAAGGAAGGCAGTCAGGTGACAGCCACACGTGGGTTGTGGCCGGACATGCTTTAACCCCAGCCACATTGGTTTGCAATGTCACACTGGTCGTGTATGGTATTTAAGTGTTATCTTGTTATTCCCAGGCTCCGTGGATGGAATTTTAAGTTAACTTTAGAACCAAGAACCACTTGAATAGTTTTTTTATTCTTACAACATCAGCGTGTATTTGAAAGAGTTAAGAGTCTGGTTTTCAAGATCATGTTATGTTGATGCTTTTGAATCTTTTAGTCTGCACTGAATGATTATAAAAGGGCTTCTTCTCTTATTTAATTTTTGTGGGAGTAAATTTTTTCTAATGCCTGTTTGCTGGGGAGTAGCTAAAGGATCTAAATCTTGACTATGGCTTAAATTTTGTTTTTTCAGTTGAGGGGAGAGAAGAAAAGGAAAAGGGTGTGTCCAGAGGACAGACTGAAGTGACCAGCATGTCTTAAATGTGAATTATGAGGTCTTCCCTACTGCTTTGCCCTGTGTGTCGGGGTGCTTTTGTATTTGCTTTGGGATGGTCAGTATCTCCAGACTAGCAGTAGTTCTCAGGGATGGTGATGTCTTCCAGAGAGACAGAGTTCAGATGAAGAACAATTATAATAATGACGTTTTGTGAATAGCTGTTCTTTTCTATACCTGAGAGAGCCACTTTTGTGCCTGGAGAAATCACTAAGGATTTGAGCAAAAAGGACTGAAGACTAAACCTAGCTTGTCTAGAGATCAAATTCCCCACTAGAGTGAGTATTAAAAATAGTTTGGGGAGCTAAAATGATCTTTGGTGCCTACAGCAATGAACTACATGAAATAATCCTGCTCAAGTCCTGGGACATCAGAGGCTTACTTTGAGCTGACCTCCCGTTAAAGGACTTGAAACGACAGCCCTTGCAATTCAGCTTGTCCAACTTGATTAGATTTTATCTGGAGCTTGATTGAATTTGTGAACAAGATTATGAAAAGCAACATGACTATCAATGAGGTGAACAGTCTTTGAGGGGAAATTCTCTAATATCCCAGAGGGTAGTGCTTTTAAGTTCAGTTATGAATATTAGAATTCCTTGATTAAGTAAGCTGCAGGTTTTAATAAGGCATTCTTGTTGCTGTGTGTCAGTTTAACACAAAGCTTGTGTGGTGTTTGCTTCCACCTTAAGCATCCTGGAAGGGAAGGGTCTCCTTCCCATCTTAGCTGTTACCAAACTGGTCTTAGAGCCCCCTGGGATCTTATTATTTTAGGGAGAAGCTTTGATCATCAAGCACAGCAGCAGAAATAGCCTTGCTTGTTAGTGTGGAGCTGTGTCCGCTGTGCTTCGCTGCTCCGGCAGGTCAGATGGGAGATGATGACCTCTGGATAGTTCACCTAAACAACACGTCTTGGTATTTGTGTTGTGGATATCAAAGTCAGTCTCACTTGAGGACATAGGGATTTACAGCCTTTTTTTTGTAAGAGGAGGAGAAAATAGAGGAAAATCTGGATATCGTCCCTCTGTGGATGGGGTAAATGAGAGGTTTTGGAAGCAGCTGTGCTACCTACTGTTTCCTTTTCCTGGCTGTTCTAGTGAGAGTGGCGTTGTCTCCAGCTCAGAGACCACACCAGTGATGTGGTGAGTGATTGCCTGAGCCTGGGGACAGCCACACTCCCCATCACAGGCTCAACTGTCACAACTTTTTGTGGCGGCTTTCTTGTTTTTCTTCTGTTGCTAAATGTTCAGCTGTGATGTTGGAGAAGGGAAAGAAGAAAGTCTGACACCGTCATATGTAGCGGCAGCTGTTAATGAGGAAAGTAGTACTTTCAAAACTGGGGAGATCTCACTTATTAAAACTCTGCTTTTGACCTCTTTTTTTTCTTGTTGAAGTAAAAGTAAGTTGATTCAGAAATAACAGTAATTTATAAGCTTGAGAACTGTGCCCATATAAATGATTACAGACCTTTCTGGCTACTGCCAAGTAATAAAGAAATCTAATATTGAGCTGTCTGCTTATCAAATGTCTTTACAAGTAGTTTTGCTGAAAGCAACCAACAGCAGATGTGACAGATTTTGAAATGAATATGTACACTTAGTCCCTAAAAACTTTTAAATTGTTTTAGTACTGAGTAGGCTGGCAGGATCTACTCCCCTCTGACGAGAAAGTGTGTGAAGGTGCTGTATTTCTTGGAGCTCTTCCCTGTTTGAGACGACCATAGCAGCAATGGGTGTGTGTATGTTTGCGTGCAGGAAATCTGTGGGTTTTGTCTTTAAGATATCAAATCTGCTCTTTGTTCTATCCCCAGCAGAGCTGGCAGCATGGGTTGCTTCAGGGCCTCCCGTTTCAGTGCAGAGTTGGGTTGTCAGGAGCCAAGCTCATCTATTTGACTTCATGCTAGTGCTTCTCATCTGCCTCGGTGCTGTTTGATCAGCTGAGGGGCAGGCAATTTAGGGCAGGCAGTGACACAAAGCACAGTTGTTTCTGCAGTGGCTTGGCTTTTGGTTTATAAATAGGGGAAAGCAGGTAGGTGTTCCTGGCTGCATGAACAATTGATGGGAGTACGGTTGTGTAATGGCACAAAGGGAGAGGTGCTGCTGCTTTCCCCCTGCTAACTCAGTGAGTGGGGCAAGCTCAGGGTGAGCACCGTGTCTGAGAAGATGCACCTGACCAGTAGTGACTGCTCAGAAGATGAGCTTCTCCTGCACATAATAGGGCGGAGGAGTTCATTCCTTTCTTGGCTCTGAGTGCTCCTGGAAGATAATGACTTGGGGTCTGGATGGAGAGAATTCAAGACCTTTCTTGTGCTAGAGCCTGCAAATCATTGCATTTGAGTTGTGTGCCTTAAATTAATTTTTGTTTGGATCTAATGGGGATTTGGTTTGGGTTGTTTTGCAAGAGGGGAGCTGTAACAAGCTCTCCTGCTGTGAGCTGTGGTGTTCAGGCAGCAGAACTAGCTTTGCTCCCCTACATCCATAGCAGCCTTCATGACCTGCTCTCTGGCTGTGGTGGTGGTGGTGGTGAGCCCAGCAGCTGGATCAGTTGATGATGCCAGTTTCTGTACTCTCTCCTGCTTGTTCTGAGAGAATTTTGATCTTCTGTTGTAAACTTTGGTGTGGTCTGGAACCCTGGGATTGGAGCCCTTTCACAGGAAAGCTGAGGCTGGGTAGCTTTCTCTGTAGAAAGCTCACTTTCCTAAATTAATGGAGTGAAACACCTACAGAAGCAGTACTTGTGCTGTGTAGTGCTGCCTTTGAGGAGTATTAATCCCTTCTGGGTGTCAGCACTTCTCTGAGCTGTGTCAGGCACAAGCACAGCTGCACATCTCACCCCTTCCCCTCCACCCACTCCTCATTTCTGCAGTTCTGCCTTCCCGCTTGTCAAGGAAAACCTGAGCTGTGGACGAAGATAGAGCATGTGATTATCCTGTGTTCCTGTTGTGATAACTTGGTGTGGCTGCTCATTTGTTTAACCAAGGTCCTGTCTCCCTTGGCTGTCTCCCTGAGTGACCTCGGCTGGGGACAGGCGATCGATCCTGGGATGAGCCGGGCAGGATGAGCTGGAGCAGCGGCGGTGCCGGCCGGGCCGGGCAGTGGGGATGCGGAGGAGGGGTTGAGCAGGGAGCTCTCATGCGAGCTGGCAGACTCCCACCTCCCGGGCTCGTTGCTGTGCAGCTCTGGAAGGCAGCAGCCAATGGGATGCAGGAGCATCCGTGCAGTCGGGCTTGCCCAATAACTCCTGAGGTGCCTTGTTTTCAGTCTGAAGCATGTAACTTCTCTATTGCTGCTTTTTCCCCTCTCCCTACCTTTCCTCTTCTCTCCCCTCAGCTGTCTCACTGTGTTGTTTTGAGGAACAGCATGCACACTGCTGAGCCTCTCTCACCGGTGTGGGGCAGATCTGTCACCTCTTGGTGCTCGGGGACCGTACCAGGTGGCGTGGGTCATGCAGCTGGGGGCAAACCCGAGCTCCGAAGGCTTGTGCTTTGCCCAGCCCTGTGAGCAAGCTGAAAGTAGCCCTAAAATGGGGTCATCAGCCATTTCACACGCAGGACTCTCTTCCAGCTGTGTGCCAGCATAAATGCCGTGTAACTGCCTCGTGGCTTGGGGCCCCAGTGCAGGAGAGGTGCTGGTGAGCTGGAGCATGTGTAGGGGAAGGCCGCTGAGATGCTCAGAGCCTGACCTGTGAAAGGAGGCCGGGAGACCTGGGACCCGTCAGCCTGGAGTGGAGAAGGAGAAATGACAGATCTGTGAGCAGCCTTTGCAGAACTGAAGGAGGGACTTGGAGAAGGCGGTTCCAGGTGCTCCTCAGAGGTGCCCAGCAAAAGGACAAGAAACAACAGCTTCAAGCTGAAATGAGAAATGGAACATGGGTGCAGTCGCTTATGAGCCTTTTTCTTCATAGTGCTGAGGGAAGCTTTGGGAACTCAAGCATTAGAGACACTGGAAACTTGCCTGGGCAAGACTCTGAGCAACCCCATCTATTAAATTAGCCCTACTTTAAGCAGCAGGTTGCACTACAGTGACCTCCAGAGGTCTTTTCCAGCCTGTTGTTTTCTACTGTTGTATGGAATCTGCGGAACTGAGGTTTGTCTCTGAAATCTCAGTGACATGTTGACACAGCAGCAGTGACATGTTGACATAGTGGAGTGAATGCTGTAAAGCTGGAGCTTTAAATGTGGACATTTAACATTTATGGGAATTAACCTTTCAGAACTCTGTGGTGCCTATTTTCGAGTTACTGGGGAAGGAGATGAAATAACCATGGATGCTGCTTTCCCCCTTCTCCGTGAGGTGCTGAGTTAAGGCTGAATGGTGCTTTGTTTTCCCAGGTACCCCCTCCTGCCCTGTCAGTGTGATCTCTATTTTGAAAGTATGCCTTACATTCATGTATTGTCCATGTAGTCCCTTCAGAAGAGTCAAGGCTAACATTAAAGACACAGTCATTCTTATTTTCTCTTTAATAAAGTCCAGTGGTGTGCAAGTGGGTTACAATCTAACTGTAATGAAAAGCTAATCACCAGCCTTCTCCACCCTCTGGGATCCCAGGAGGCTACTGGAACAGCACACTGCCCCAGTTTCTCTTCCTCATGTGTGTGATGGTTGCATTTTATAGTTTTGTTTGGTATTTTAAGCATGACTCTTGATAAGCTAGTTTGATAGTTGGCTGCTATGTCTAGGACCAGCATTTGACATATGACCTCAGAGGGGGAAAGCAACTTTAAGTAGCTTAATAGGATTTAGCTCTGTCTACACTGTCCTGCCAGAGCACGTTATAAACCACTTTAGTGGGATTCCTTCTTTAAATATAGCCATGACATAAGTGCAGGCAGAACCTCTAAGAGAACTCTGGGAACTTTCCTGAAAAATCAATCTGTGGTTCAGAAGAATTGCTGAATGAACGAATATCAGTGCAGGAACTCGAGGAACCCTACCAGCACTGATCTCATGAGCAGGATAAAAGGTTCTCTGAAGGCAGGCTGTGTGTGTATTAAATTACCTATAAAATGCATTGATTTCTAGTGGATATGATGTGTATGTCCTGGGAAAGCAAAGCAACTAATGAAAAATCCTATTAGGCACAGTGGGGCAAACACCTCCTCCTTTTAACTGATGTAACCTCTATTACAGCCAAATAGCCCTGTGTCCTACGTATTCCCAAACTCGGTGGTAAAGAAAGCTAAAAGTGAGGTGTATTTATCTTTAAATAGTTGATATAAACCAAGTAATTTAAATTTTTGTAGGCCAGTGGTCCATGACAGCTTTCAGCTTTGCAGGCAAACCCTAAGAGAGTTAAACAGCTTTGAAACAGTTGAAAGGAGACAGATTCCCCTCTTCCCCCAACCCTGTGGGGAAATGAAGAAACTGCAAGAAGAGCTGCTCGGAACCAGAGCCACAGAGTGAGATTGATGCCCTCTGTGAATATGTGCTGGGGCATCAGATTTGCCTTGTAACTGCAAGGGTTTTATTCTATAAGTGCATCTGCTGTTAGCTGAGCCCCTGTTTGCTCAGGAATGGCATTCAGGAGGTGAATTTAAAAAGTGTGTGCTCCCCTTTTGTCAGGGTGACGTTGGGGAGCATAAGCAGAGGGGTGAGGCAGTGACCACTCACCAGAATTGAGACGGGACCATCTGCAGCTCTGCACTGCCGGTGGGGAGAGCTGCAAAGAAAACTCCCTATTCAGATTGCATTTCCCTTCAGGGCAGCAGCCTGAGGAGGCCCTAATCCCTTCTCACATTTGGCGAGGAGCCTGCAGGAGGCCTTTCTTAGCTCCCTAGCCTCCCTTGCACAGGCTGAGGAGAAGTGGTTAATGACTCTGCCAGTGTTGTCAGTGGTGCAGAAACACGGGCTCCAGCTGTGACTGTGGTGGGTCTTGGCTAGCTTGGATAGTTTTTTTGATCTGCTTCCTCTGTTAGTTCCTCCATGGTATTTTTTTTCCTTCATGGGTTTGAAGGTTCTCAATAGTGGATATTGGTAGTCTTTGTCCCAGAGGGGTTTTTTGAGAGCTTTTTTCTTCTTTAAAGAAAGAAAAGGAAAAAAGGCAACTCAACCCCAAAATAAAACTAAAGAAGACTTGATATGGAAATGTTTCCTGCACATGAAGAAGCTCTTTTGTGGGAAGGAAAGGTACAGTTTTAAGTTGAAGGAAGAGATTTCCTCCTATTTTTCCCCTGTTATTTTTTTTTTTATTATTTCTTTTTTTAAACTCTGACCGTAGTAGACTTGAAAGAGGCAGTTTGGAGTGAATTTATGGTGAGAAGCGTGGCACTTGTTTGTCTCTGGCAGTTAAATGGCACGTTTGCATTGTTTGTGCAAGGAGGTCAGTGCAGGTCCACAGTCAATAGATGGGTCAGAGGTCTCTGTTCTCCCTTCCCCAACTTACAGAAGCTGTCCCTACGGGATATTGCCCCTTCCCAGCCCTTCCCGGCCTCTCCACATGACCGACATACTGCATTAAAGCTGGCTTCAAATACAAATTATTTTAAGGAAGATGTCATGTGGGCTGCTGGCTGTGGCACAGTGGGCCGTGACTTTCTGAAGATGTAGGGCAGTGTGCCTTTGATTTTGTTCTTCATCCCCTCCCAGAGGTCAGTCCTCGGGGCAGCCAGACCAGTGTCATTTGCTAACGTAATCAGGAGTGCTGCCTCTCTCACCCCGCAGCAGGCTTACGGTGTGTTGTGAACCGCACCAAGTTTTTGCTGTGTTAACAGCCTTTTGCCCTGCTTCGCTTGTGTAGGCAAATGCCAGTGAAGCTGGAGAGGGCAAACATTATGGAAACTCGGTGCTCTGTTGTTTTCCTGTTGGTTATTTTCATGTTGTTCCAAAACTTCTCGCTCCTTATTCTGAAGGTTGTGCTCAGTTTGCAACCTGAAGTCAAACTGGATGTGGATCTCCCTGCCAAAGACGCCTGAGTACACCAAAATGACCCACTGCCATCACTGACACATAAATGCAGAAGCCCAATTATTGCTACTTACCTTCCTGTCCATTCAGTGCTAATAAAAGCAGTTTATGAAGCCATTTGCAGTGGATTTGTAATCTTGGCTAGAAAGTATCTCTTTCCCTTCTAATTAATTTCTGGGGTTTTTTTAAAACTCAGGTGCCTCCAAATGCCAAAGCGTGTGCTAGAACTTCTCACTTAGACATTTTCCTAATAGCTGCAGTTTAGAAAAAGACCTCTTCATTGTGCTAATGATATGGAACAAGTCGTATACATTTAAAAAAAGGCAACATTAAGTTGCCTTTCAAGTCTAACATTAGTAACAATTTGATGTTAAGAGTTTCCATTCCAATTTGGATTCTCTTTCTGTTATTCTGTATAACTTTTGTGGTTCAGTGCAGTAAATGTTATGCTCGAGTTTATAGCATGCAGCTGTAGATGCTCAATGCCAGAACTCTCAAGACATAAATGGGATTAAAATGGTGCCTGAAGACAAACCCAGCAAGTTCAAAATAATGCAAAATAATGGCAGAAGGGAGCAGAACCACATTATCTACAGCAGTCATGCTCATGGAGACACTGCCATCCCTGGTGATGGGATGGGCTAACCGTGTTGATGGGTTGGGGAAAGTTCCCATAGCTGGGACACGTGTTTGTTTTCTGTTCCACTTTGGGGTGGCTCTGCTCATTTCTGTGCTCTTTCCTCTCCCTCCCCAGTGCCTTGTTTATCCTCTTCCCCCTAGAAATGGTGAAATACTGGTGACTGGTGTGTGCAGCTTGCAGTGACCTCCCTGCCAGGACATCAGAGCTGAGGATTGGGCTCAGTGTCTTCAAACTCCATAGTGGCCGATCAGTTCAGATTTGGTTGGCTGGTTTAAGAAGAGATGATTAAGAAGATCAAGAAGTTGCTGTGAGCCTAAATACCACATTTAATCTGAACTGTGCCGTGTCTGCTGGAAAGGACAGGGTTTAGGTCCTGCAGAAGAACAGGAGACTTGTAGATGATGCACGTAATTACCTCTACTGGAAGGCCCAGTCTTTGTGGGGAATTCTTAAAATTCACTGTGAGCGGGATGAACACTTGGGTTTGAACCCCAAATCTAATAAAGAACAGCAATAGCTGAAGAACAGCTAACGTGGAGTAAAGCACAGGCTCTGTACAGCTGGGGTCTTGGAAGAAAATCCTTGAGGCTGCTGTCCGTGCCAGAGCATGAATGGCCATCATAGATTAAAAAAAGCAGCGTCCCAGCACTTGGTTTGATAGAGTGTAAGGACAGGCACTTAGGAGAGATCATGTTTTTCCCCTCTAAATGAAGTGTATTGTCTCTGAGAGCACACGTTGTAGGAGGGGGGAGGGGAAAAAAGGATGGAAACTGGATTAAATCACTGGGCTTCAGGCCTAAGCGTTTCCTGCTTCCTTTTTTTTTCTTTTCTTTTCTAAAACACACCAGTGCTGCCTCACTCACGTGCTGGGCTCTGCAAGTGTGCCCAGGTCCCTGCCTGCAGGCAGTGCCACGTCTTGCCTTCAGGGAGCTCCAGGCCTGCAGGAGCATAGCTGAGCTCCTGCTGGAGGGCTGGGGATGGGGAATTGTCTTGGCATGGGAATTTACACAGCACTTGAGCACGAGCCAGGTAATACAGGCAGTGCTTGCTTAGCCCTGAGCTGTAGGAGCATTAGATTCATACTTCCTTTATAGCATGGGGTTTCTTTCCATTATCCAGTTTGCTGGAAAATTTCCTTGTGAGGAGCCTGTGTCTTAAGACATTAATGGATGATACAGCTTTCTAACCAAGGAAATCAAGAGGCTTCTGAAAGACCTCGAGTAGAGGGGCTGCTGTTGGGTGGGAATGTGTGAGCTAATCTGATGTGGGAAAGGAAAGTCTGGTGGAATTGTGTGGATCTGCCACGGGTGAGCTGGGCAAGCTGAGTGTGGATGTGAGTGGTGCAGGATGCCTGCCAAATTCCTCCAGCTACCCTTTTGGTGCCCTTCACCTCAATATCCCAAATAATTACCTGATTCTTGCCTTTTAACAAAGTTAGCTAATGGCTGTGACTTTGTCCAGCTGGGAATACTAGGAAGAAATAACCTTCTAAAGCCGAAGGCCTGTTCCCTTGAGGATTCCTTTCACATTTTGCTGGCCTGGGATTTGGGGCAAAGACCTGCATGAACGCCGATGCATCCGTGGTGGTGGGGTTTTTTTTTAGAGTCCTGCAAGGGAATTTGCAGAATCCCCGGAAAGGAAATCCGCCTTTTCAGCGAGAATGCTCATTTGACAAGCTGCCAGTTCTGAGCTAAGCCTCATTTAATAAAGATTTAGTCTGTGGGGACCTGTCAGTGGAAACTGAATTTGGTGAGAGTGTCTCATTCTTTTCATCGCTGTAGTGCACAGAGGCTTTCAGCCAGCATTATGGAGAAACTAGGGATAAGAACATCCAATTTAGAGGACCCCCTTACCTCTGGGAACGTTTCCTTGGTGTGTAAGATGGAGATTGCTGAGTTGGTAACAACTAAGGGAATAAATGGATTGTTATTTGACTTCAACCCAATAGGACTCCAGTGTTCACTGCTGATTAGCACAGCTTAGATCTGCATTCATGGGCAGGAAAAAATATCCAACCCAATTGTTAAACAAATCCTTTCTAGTCTGTGCTTTCCATCTCTCTTTGGTGTGTGGTATGAGCTGCTCTGATGAATTCTAGCACCTGCCCCCGTGTAACCTGTGGAAGCTGAGGTGTGCAGACATACCTGAGCTATGTATTATTCAACCACAGCTCTCGAAACCCTGGCAGTGATTACATTGAGTTGGTGGCTGCAATAAGGCAAGGATCAGCAAGTTGTGTCTTTTTGGCCTCTACACTGCTGGCTTCTGCGAATTGGACCAGATATAAAGGCAGTGTTGAAAGTCTTTAATTATGAAATAAGGGGTCACAATGTTAGTATGGAGGAAATTGTGATGAATCTTTAATCAACCTAGCCTTGTTCTTGGTTGTTGCTTACACTTGAGAAATTAATCTCAATTAACTGGAGGAATAAATTCAAAACAGATTAGTTAAACCACTTTAAATGCACTAAAGTGAATTAAACTACACTGAATTAAGGCCATTCTAGTTAAACTGCATTAAAACCCTGTGTGAACACTCATTTGTAATTAAAGTGGCTTTAGTTCACAGCTCTAATACCAAATAACTGTGTACTGCCCGTGCCTAGGTAGAAAGTGTTGGGGAAACTGGCCTGCTCATTTAACCAACTTGGTAAATGGAACTGAGCGACAGAGTCATGCTAGGAGAGGTTTTAGCTGCAGATCTGTTTTTATTCTAATGTGTCTGCTGTATTGTCTTAAGGTGTTTTTTTAGAAAAAAAACAGAAAAAAAAGCATGACACAATCCTTGGCATTTCCTGCTTTCCGGAAAGGAAAGCCAATAGCCAAAAAAAGCTAAAGGCAAAGTGTTGGCCTATATTGCTTGCTCCAGCGTGGACTTGCCCTAAATATATCTATAGTCCACTGCCCTCCCTCACCAGTGTGCTTTCTCTGGGAGATGTCTGTGGAAGGGGATGAGACGGTGGAACCTGTTCTCTGTTTCCATGGTGCTCCTCCCTGTTGCAGAGGGATCCCTCATGGAAGAGAATTCATCTCACTACCGTGGGAAAAGCCTCTTCCACAGCACATTTCCTGCCCAGCTTTGCTCCTCCACAGTGCTGAGCACAGTAATTGGCCTGGGAAGGCCTGTCCCCCGTGAGGAGGTAGGGATGGTTTAGTGCTGACATCAGCAGTGGTTTCCACGTCCTTCCCCCCCACATCACATTGGCCAATACATGGTTGGCTGCGTTCCCGACCCTTCTGTAGGGGCTGTGGGATGAGTGACATCCTGAGACACTCGAGTATCTCAGCAAGCACCTCGTACAGCATTTTTTAAGTACTGAAAATCAAGTCTCTGAACGCACAGCATGTTCAGAGCAAGTTGATGAGGAGGTCAGAGTGTTCCTCATGTTGCCAGCATTACAAAAAAAAAAAAAAAAAACAAAAAACCAACAGTTAATTTGGTAGGACATAGCTGCTTATCATGTGTGAGTACAGAATCTTTTTAGAGAAAGGTCCTCAAGTCTGGAAGAGAAAAAAAAAAACAAGTGGTGTAGGAAGTAGTGTAGGCATGACACTATCCCACAGCAGTTTCTTTCCTTGCTAAGATGATTTCCGTCCTTCACGGAATAAATAGAGATGAGTGCTCCTTTGGCAGCAGCCCAGGTTGCTTCATTTGTTCTTCTGGGTGAACGTTTTTCTCTTCCCACACTCCTTTAACCTCTTCTGTCTGTTTTATTATCACTATCTCAAGTCACTGCATGGAAATACAGAAAGGATACTAGCTGCACATTCAATGGAAAGCTTTCTTTTGGCAAAAGCTAACTTTAAGGTAAACCATTCTCAGTCTGGCAATGATTAAGACAGCTGTGTTCTTGAGGTGCTCAACAGCTGTAGCTCTTTTGCTCTCTGGGCTGAAATGACGAAGTTTTAAGATGAAATACCTTTAAAATCATCGATGGAAGATTAAAAGTGAAACTGCAGTGCTTCTCAGGAACCACCTGAAGGCTTAAGCTTTGCTCTCAAGTTTCTCAAGGAGTTTTAGTAGACTTCCTAACTAGTAGTAAAATAGCAATCATCTATTCCATGTGAAGAGCTTCTCACTAACTAACTGCTGTTAGTGCAGTTAAGGTTTAAAGAATGTGGTAATTGGAAGCTGGATAAATTGAGATTGGTAAAACTTGTACTTGATAAACACCTGGATTGTTTTGAGCCCTTGTGTATTCAGAATTAACTTCTCAAACCTAGTCTGCTGCCAGCTCTTTTTGTGCCAAATAATCTTCATGGCAGAGGGGACATGGTGGTGTGAAGAAGGGTCCCTAAGCCAACACTCTTCTGTCAAGTCAGGTGATGAGCAAACAACATTTAATGCAGTGGTATAAACCTTGACATTTAACATGAATGCAACCCAGAGTTTACCTCCTGCACTGTGGTGCCTTGTGGCTTTATTTAGACTTTCACTCTTTCTAAGGAAGTAAATACATCTTGTATATCCCTTTTCTTGTGTTCTTATGTAGCTCTCTTTTCTTTGTGGCTTCATCTGTTGGATGGGATGAAGTATCCTCCCTTAAGTGCAGTTTCAGCAGCTAAAATTAGCCTTGCAGGACCACAGTCCATAGGTACATTCAGGTAACTAGTGGTGTGGATCACCCTTTGGGACTTGCAAGCTGAAAGCGCCTGTTTCACATGGGGATTTTTCATCCAGCAGACAAGGCTGGGTCTCAGTTTATTTGATCCCCAGTAACGTAAGGCAGGGTCTTGGAGAGCAGGGATTGAGCAAACTGAAGGCTCATCTACACATAAGTCCTTAGGAATGATGCCAACACCATACCAGGTAGAAGAGCTGACCAGCCCCTGGGCAGCTTTGTGGGGGATGCTTTTGCTGTGCTCTGTGTTTCCCCTTTCCATAGTGAGGATCTGGATGTTTCCTGCCCTTTTGTCGGCACCTTACTCCCACGGAGGTGGTAAGTACCATGAATCCTGGCAACCACGCTGGAGCTGAGAAGGGCTGTTAACACTGCAGCACCATCCCTGCCCAACACCGAGTGCTTTCAGGTTCCATGGTGCCTTTCCAAGCCAGCAGTGCTCCTGTGGGTACTTCCCCGTGTGCAGCTTTTATTTTGAAAGTGCTTCCTGACGCTGTAGCTTCGCCTCCTGCCAGTCTGGCGGATACCACTCGGATTTACTCTCGTTCTCAGGGACTGCTCTGTCTCCACTGCTGCCATTAGTGTCAGTGCAGTGGTAAAATGCTGTTCCTCCAAGTTGTCTCCATTTTCCTGTAAGGGCAGTTCATGCATCATTTGCTATAAAGGTTCTGATAGCTCAGCAAATGTTCGAAGACGAATTGATGCTCTTCTGTGGCAAAGGGCCCAGTGCATAATTGTACATTTACTTGGGATAATGTGGCCTTGGATAACCGAGTCCCAGATTTACTGTTGCAGGATAGAGTGTCTAAGAGTTTATCCGGCCACAACCCCCCTATTTTAAATACTGTCGTTTAATCCTGACAAGCAGGCAGAGGAGTATCTTTGGTTGTGACCAGGCTTTCACTGCCAGCCAGTCCCTGGGTCCTAAACTCACTCATCAGTCAGAAAGATTAATAACTGCTCTGCTGGATGATTTCACTTGTTGTCATGGCACATATCCATTAATGGAAAACAAATATTCTCTGGAAAATGAAATGCAGATTGTGGTATAGTGGCCAGCCAAGTCCTTTTGGCCAGATGCAAATTTAAAGCATGTATTAAGTGTCCCTTCTCAAAGCAAGGACTCCAGGTTGCTTGCTGGTTGGCAATCTAATTTCCATTTTTCTTTTTTTTTTTTTTTTTTAGCATTTCCTTTTATTTCCTTTCAATGGGGGTGGTTCCCCTACATCTGGAGCTGCAGTGTGGATTTTTTGCTGATAAAAGAGTTGCTGTGAGGATGTTTTCAGCTGAGTTTGTCTTTCCAGCAGTAATGCCTTTTAGCATGTGCAGGAGAGTTGAGGGTGTGAAGAAAGAAGTGCAGGCGAGCGGGGCAGGAAAGCTTTGCCTTACAGCAGCCTGACACGTTTAAAAAATAAAGAGTATCCCCGAGGAGCTTTGGTATGCCAAATGCGTTAGTTAAATTAGCATCGAGTGCTCGTGCGTGGCAAGGCTTCAGAAGTGGGGGAATGTGGGGCTCCGAGTGCAGCTTCCCTCTCGGAGGCCCCTTTCTGCTCAGGAGCTCAAGCGGCGCTCGCACCATCTGGAGAAAGCATGGGAAAGGGGGACTGGGCTTTCTCCCTTCCACCCCCACTCCTCGCCAGCAGAGATCCCGGCGGGACTGAGTTTGTGCTCTTTAGTTTGGGAAAGCAGCACCTGTGAGTTCCCCCCCCGGCCCAGGGCGCTCCGGGGGCTTTGGGAGCGCCTCTAAGGGCCGGGAAAGCCAAGAGCAAGTGGCGGCGGGGAGTATCCGTGGTGCGGCACTTGGGTTCCAGCACCGTGGACCTCATAATGTATGGCTGGTGTTTCTTGGCTGGGAAGGGCCTTGTGTGGCTTGTTTGCCAGGGTAATCACTCAGCAGGGAGTACCTGTGGAGCAGAGCCGGGGGAAAGAGGGGAAAGAAAAGCCCACAAGGAGCAAGTTCCTGCCAGACCCTGTTAGAAACAGTCACCAGTTGTGAAAGTTCTTCGCTTTAATCTCAGCGTTCTTTGTTGTGTTCCTTTTGATCGGGAGGAAGTTATTGTTTCAATCAGGAGGAAGCATGTAAATGTTCTTTAAGGAATTTCTGCATGGGGAGGAAAAGAGATACTGATTTGAAAACCCAAACCTTTGTTCTAGGTTAGCTGATACAGATCTATGTCTGCGTTCCCAATATTGGGGCAGCAGCGACTTGGACCCTTTCCAAATATTTAGATAATTTCTAGTAAGTTGGCATTTGTCACCACTACCAAGGATTTATCAAAAAAACCTTATGGGTAAAATTGTATCCTTTTGCTTGATTCATGCAGGTGGGAAAATGTGGCTAGATATGGTGTCGGATTGGATTTAATTTTTAAAATTTTATTTTATTTAACAAAATTGGTTTGCACTTTTGGATTTTAATCAGGATTTTTCGAATAAAAAGAAATTGGAAGGGAGTTAAACGCTTAAAACTTCCCTTTCCTCCAGGAACATGACTAGAAATAGGTATAATTCACACTAATTCAACTTGTGACTGCTTCAAGTGTGTCTATAGCATCCACGTTTGTTGTACCTATATATATGTGGATGGTGTATGGAGGGGTTTAGCATTTATTCTGGGTCTGCCTTGAACAGAAGCATTGCATGGAGATTGATTTTTAAAAAAATTAATCTCATGCATGTATAATAAATTCCACCCCCTTTCAAACCCACTCATACACTTGGATTTCTAATGAATAAGCCTGCATATTTATTCATGAAGATTAAAAAACTGTACAGATAGAGGCAGCTGGCTGAACTATTTTTTTTATTATTTTTGTTCTCTAAATCTGCTGACCTGTGATCAGTAGTAAAGAGGAAACCCTCTGATTAACTTAGGCTGTTTGCAGGCTGGGACAGACAAAATGGCTCAGCTATTTACTGCTGAGGGACAGAATGTGGTTCCATTGAGTGGGATGGAGCGAGGGGAGAGAGTGGGATGAAAAAAAATCACCTGTTTATATTTAAAAAAACCACGCCAAACCCGCAAAATGACTTGTTTTCAAGGTGTGCCTTGCAGAGCCCTCACACTCCGGGCCCTGGCTGACCTCCCCTGCCGCGGCCAGGTGTGACACCCGTCTCTGTTCCCCGCAGGCCCTGCTGCTGTTGGGCGGCATCGCTCTCTCCTGCCTGGCTCTGGACCTGCTCTTCCTCCTGTTCTACTCCTTCTGGCTCTGCTGCCGCCACCGCAAGAGCGAGGAGCACCTCAACGCTGACTGCTGCTGCACGGCCTGGTGCGTCATCATCGCCACCCTCGTGTGCAGGTACGGCCGGGCCCCAGGGCGCCGTCCCCGCTCTTCGGCGCGCCCCGTCTCGCGTCCTCGCGCTTCGAACGCCCTGCCTCCAGCTCGCGAATGCCGGCAGTAATCCCTCTTTCCGTTGGATGTGCGTGTGTTTTTAAATATCTGTAATGCGTTTCCTTCTTTCCTGCCGCTCGAGGAGCTGCCTGGTGGTTTGAGGGGTGTGAAAAGGAATAGCTAATGTCCCGCTCTTTGATACTTCTCAAGTGATAAATCAAGGGTTCTCCGTCCTTGGGAGCTTATCGCTTGAACAGGATGGATACAGCTGAAATATTTATCGGGTCTAAATGCAGATTTCTTGGAATCTGGTGTCCAAAAAGAATCACTGTGTGTGGGAGAGTAGATTAGGAAGAAGGAGACACAGATGATTCTTTTGGGTTTGGAAGGATTGGTATTCGACTGGAGGGAACATTCAGATTTTGTAGCCTGTGTAAGACACTGCTGCATTTTGTTATCTGCACTAACATGCCATCTCCAAGGGCAGCTAATAATGGTGCCAGGGTCAGCAGTGTTTCCTGTTACAACTGAGCAGTAGAAGCTTTTGGAGGTGAGGTGGAAAGAAGGATTGCTGAAAAACGAGAAAAAATCAGTAACTAGTGGAGAATGGGTGCAGGAGAATTTAAAAGGAGAGCATTTCCTCGAAAGTGAGCGATGGGGCATCTAAAAACAGGGACATGTTTGCAGATACGCGAGGAAGGGAGAAGCCTTTGATCTTGTTTTGACTTGGGGAGAATGAGTACTCTGGATGTGTGCCCCATATTGAGCACTTTCCAATTCGCCTTCCTTTCCAGTTCCAAGCATCATCTACTCTTGCCCAAGACTCCAGGTGGTCTCAGCTGCTCTGTGGGTCTGGCAGGTCTGGGAGCAGTCCCCTGGTCAGAGAGGAGGGAGCAATGAGATGATTGTCTCTGGCAGTGCCTTGTGGTTCACTTTTTGCACCAGCCTGCTGATGGGGGTGGGTGTGGTGTGTGACCCCTCGGGAGATGTTCCTTGAAGGCCGGGCTGAGCTGCTCGGGAGCCAGGCTGTGCCGCTGATGCATTTTTGGGTTTGCTCTTTCGAGGCACTCGCTTAACAGCAAAGCCTTGAAGTGTTGGAACAAACAGTGCAGAGCAGACATTCTGTGGTGAGTTTAGCAGCTGGGGGTGGATTTGCCTGTGGAAGCAGGGGCTGAGGAGGAGACCTTGTGTACCAGCCAGTATTGCTGTGTTTGCTAAGAGCTCTTCCATGCTTTACTGATTGCAAATAGGCGCCTGGGGTGGAAAGGCAAACCACAGAACAACTTGCAAAGAAGAAATCTCAGCCTCATTCACCTTTATTTTAGTGATCTTAAGAGCTTCAGCTGCATCCATTCCAATCCACTGAGAGATGTGGTCCTAACCCTTTCTTACAGAAGCTCTGGCTGATGCTATTTATAGTTGTGCTGCTGCTGCAGGCCCCTGTTAGCTATTGTTATGCAGCAAATATGACCGAGGCAGCTGCTGCCGTGTGGCAGTTGTGTTTGTTTTTGGTTGGAGAAAGGGTGAGAAGGGGGTATTCTGCACTTCTCCAGAGCATGTGTGAGATAATTTAAAATTGGAAGGGCAGCATATAAATTCTGGTAAACTTGATGTGACTCTGTCAAATCCACAAGCTGGAAAGCTGCTTAGGCTTCCTCAAAATCTGAACCACTGGTTCTCATCCTTGGTGTGCAATTTGTTTCTGCGAGTGTTAAATGCCATAAAACTAAGGTTCATAACATAAGGTTCTATCTGAATCTACAGTGAAATTGAATGATCATTTTTCTTGACTTTTTAAATTAGTTGTTTAATTTCCTCTCTGAAATCAGCATGCCTGAGCAAGAGCAGGTTGGTACCATCATGGTGAGGATGGTGCTGTCCAAGTGCTGCTGCTCTCCTGCAGAGCTGAGGTTGGTTTCCTGTCTCTCTACAGCAGCTGGATGCCACAGTGCCCTCAAAAGCAGTGTCTCTTGGCACTCTGTGCTCAGTGTGTGCCTGAGAATGCAGATACAGCTCCTGACAAGCCAGCTCCAACTGTTGTATCTACCTGGGACTTCCTGCTAGCACAGATTAAAGATTAGCCCACTGGATATATCCTATCCTAGCCCAGCTGTGTGTCACACATAACAGAAGAGCCAGACCAGCAGCTGTCCTCATGGGGTACAAGGCTGTTCTGACAGGAGCCTGACCCGGGGGCAGTTTTGTGGCACCATGTGGGTGCTGAAGCAGCGAGAGGCTCCTACCAGCAGCAAGTCTGGTCTGTCTGAGTACTTGGAAGTGGACTCTTGTCTTCCTAGCTGAGAACTGGTTAACTCTGGTGAAGTCCAGCTGTGCCTAGAACGTGCTTCTCTAGGTTTCCTCGGTCCCAGGGGGCTGTTAGTGCTGTGAATCCTGCTTGTGTGTGCTTGGGATGGCTGTTTCTTGATGGCTCACACCAGGGAGAATGCTGAGCCAGCACAGGCGTAACTGGTTAACAGGAGCTCTCCAACAAAATGTCTCTAATGAGTCTTCCCAGTTGCTCTAGCCACAAAGCTGCAGGAATGCTTAGCCTAGATAATTCCATGAACACTTACTTCAGTTCTAGTCCTCACTGATTTTGATTGATTTCTGTGTATGTCTAATAAACCACCTCATCCACTGGTTAGGTGACCCTAACGCTCCCAGAAGGGAGCTCAGCTCCAAAGGTGGGGAGAAAGCTTTGTGGAGAGGGTATCAGGAAGAAATGGGTGCAAATAAATGCTAAAAACTTGCTTTATCAAGTGCCAGTAATAGCGCTTTCCCCTGGTGCGAAAGTGCAAGGTGGTAATTAGACAGACAAATTAACATTCCTCCTGAGAACTTGAAGTCTAAAAAGGGCTCTTCTTATGAAGTTCCTGTAATTAAAGATGACTTGGTGTAGTTAGATTATTCATTTCTAAGGATGTGATGTGAATGGCTAGTGTTCATCTTTTCAGACTGGTGACTGAGTACCCAGAGGGTCACAGTGTGTGTGTGTGTGGGTATTACAGCAGGAGGATCTCACCACCAGAAGGCACATATATCCTCTCTGTGTCAGATTAATGCTCTGCTGTTCATCATGTGTAAATGCAGAAAACTTTTTTTTGTTGTTTTTTGCAGGTCGTGTTGCAAGCAAATTCAGAATTAGACTTGATTTGTCTTTTCTGGTTCTTTATTGAGGTGTCTAAAGCCCACGCGATTCTTGCCTACAAACAATGGGCAAGTTGCTCTCCAGACTTGAATTTCTTGAGTCTTGCTGAAAAGTGATCCTAAAGTGTGTGTACAACCTGCAGGAGTGTAAATCCCACTGTTGTATCTGTAGGAAAAGTAGAAATCCTGGCATGCACCTCTTCCATCTCACCTGTGTAACTCCTCAAAGAGCTGGTTGTGTGCTGTGTCCTGCGTGTGTCTGTGGCTGTGCACTGGTGGTGATAGCTTTAAGCTCAGAAGAGCAATGTTTTCTTGACTTAAATAAGTGGGTTTCCTAAAACTTGCTAAAATTATTGAGTAGCCAAGTGGCTTTTTAAGTGCAGTGTTGAATAGCAGGAACATTTCACATGGTCTGTAAGACCGTGAGAGGTAGATTTTTAAGATGTTATTCAAAAATATGAGTGAGAGGGAAAGCAGAGGAGAGGTGGTGATGGTAGTAGAAGTGACAGGAGACTGACAAAGGTAGGTTTGGGAGCAGGAATTGAGAATGGGACAGTACGGATTTGGGAGGAGAGAGGGGTGTACGCACTAGGAGGGGAGTGCAACAGAAGCAAGAAAGGCAGAAATAGAGATGGCTTTCCTATAGAAGCATTGAAGATGTGTTGGAGTGTCTTCCGGAGGGTGCTAGGGTGGAAAAGAGCTGTGTCATTCAGGAATGCTGTTCTTGTATCCAGGCTTTGTGACAGAAATACAGGCTTCTCCGCTGGGTGATGATTTTGTCATCCTGTACTGGGAGATGGATCTGCTGTATCTTAGGCTGCCGTGCCTTCCGGGGTTCGTGCAAGAAGCCCTGTGATTTATCATGACCTCAAGGACTTACGCCGGTGGGTTAAGATGAGTTGATCTATTTTTATTTTAAAAGAATGCATTCAAATAGAAGGAGCCCCTCTGTTTCCCTTTAATCATATAAAAGGTAGTTAAAAACTAGTGTGAATCCTTAAATCAGCTTTAAACAATAGCGACTCATATCAGTGTGTGTGGGCAGGGATTTGAAACAACTGTTGGATTTAGATGAAGGCAAATGCAAACAGAGCTCAGCAGCAGCAGTTCCCCCCTGCCTGCCCTTCAGCTCTGCCCCCTCCTCAGGCACAGCTGCCCCCAGCCCGGGCTTGTGGGATGGGTTCCTTCCCTCTCCACCCTGACAGAAAGGGGAAGCGCCACAAAACTGTGTGGCTTGCTCCTAGGGGAAGGCTGGCTGTGTACGTGGCCCTTGTTAGCACGGGGTGTGAGTGCAGAGCTGGCTTTGGCTGGGCAGGAATGGAGTAATTAACGCTTCATGCGTAATTTGCAGCGAGCGTGTGATGCGCGTGTCTAGAGGAGTTTATTACCTGGATTAAATGGCTTTTATCCCAATTTTCGTGCTGTAGTGTTTTCTTTCAGGAGCAGTGACTGTGCCTGGAGGGTCGGGGCAGTGGGAGCTGTGGTTTGTACTGGGCAGGATGGGAAGCCCGTGGAAAACTGCTGGGGTAGATCTGCCTCCAACAGGGCAACGAGTTTAAAATCACTTGCTTGTATTGCCAGCACTTCATAGCTGGTACCTCTGAGTAAACTGGCTGATGGACCTCTCTGTGCAGCAGCATCCCCAAGGACAAGGTAGCTGCTGCTACTTCAGAGTGCTGTTTCTGAGTCTTTCCCACCAAAACAGTGCTTCTGTGCTGGGAATACTGAGAGCCAAGCCAGCAGATTTTGGGCACTCACCAAGTCTTTGCTGAAAGAATAGGCTTCTGGTAGCTGTAACAGGCTGAATAGAAATTGCTCGCTAATTAAAGGGGTCAGATCTGCCTATTCAATGTCAAGAATGTTCTGGAATTTATTTGGTGCCTATGGTAGAAACAACTGTTAACGTTTTCTGCAGCTCGGGAGGCTGACAGGGTCTGTGTGAATTTCTTTGCTCTGATAAGACAAGGAGAAATTCAAGCCATGGTTTTGCAATTTCTGTGATGGGGTGCTGAGTTGCCTTATCCTGGGCATAGCTCTGCATCTGTAATCTCTCTACTTCAGGGGGAGGGGGGAATGTGTCTTTTTTATCCTCTCCACCCCCGTGCACCCCAGGCATGTGTTATCAAGCTCTGATAATAGCTGCAACCAGGCAGGAATGCAGAGGGCTTTTCTCTCTTTAGTTATCAGCATAATTTGCATTAGGAAAATGTTTGAGGAATGGTGTTCCTGAAGAAAGAGGCCCATTTCTTGTATTAATGCTAAATATTTAGTTACATAGCTGCTGCCTCTCTCTCTGTGTGTGAAGGCTGCCTCTTGTCCCTAGAAGACTCCTCAGCTGAGGTTTTTATGGGCCAAGCTCTCTATAATTTATGGAGATTCAGTTGCTGGAAGAAGCATGAGGCTGACACAGATTTTCCTAGTGGGTCTGCTTCCAGTTCATGATCTTTGCTTCTATTTCTTGTCACGTACAAGGAGAAATATGACCAGGTGAACTACATTTTTCTGCTCACTCTCTTGAAGCAGATGAGCCCAGGAAAGGAGGGATGGATGTGCCTTCCTGCAGGAGAGGAGCGAGAGCAGGAACAGTACACAAAGTTGTCGTGAGGGAACTAAATGTTTCGTCCAGAATAACTTTAGGTTTACAACAGGATCATCACCACCACCTTCCCTTGCACTGCCACAAACACAACCTTGGTGTCTTGAGAACCTTCCTAGAAAAGATGCTGGGTGCTCTCAAGCTACATATAACTTGAGAACAGAAAAAACTGTGCCTTGGTAACATTTGTTTGCCCTGAGTTTAGTTGTGTGATCCCTTCACAAGTTCTTTCCTCCTCTATTATTAGGAAATATGGGCTTGGGAAGAGGAACTGTGAGTTCCTGCAGTGATCTCTTAATAGAAGAGGTATTGCTGACTTGCATGAGATAATCCTCTGGTTGCAACTCATTTACAGGATCTTCCTCCTTTAAGTGAGGCTTAAGCTAATGTGGTTTACTTCATAATTGGGGCAGACTGATATGTGTGGACAGTTATGGAAAATCAGCTGATAGGTGGTAATTTGCTAAGCAGCTGGAGTTGAATTGTGTCTGCAAGCTTGAAATTCGTTTGCTTTAAAAATAAATAAGCCTTTTGTCCCAGTAAGTTATTAAGCCTCCCTTCCCAGTACTCTAAATCAGTGTGACACAAATGTTTCTAATGGGAAGATAAATCAAGATAATGTTCATAGATATTTCACAGGGTAGAGAAGAGGGCATGGAAAACGTATCTGGAGGAACCACCACCACGGGCAAGCAGTCAAAGCAAGCTCTTTGTGTCCTGCTTTACGAAAACGTAACAAAATAATCTGTATTTCATGTCCAGAGAAGGCACGTGTCTCCTGGCACAGCAGTGGTAGCTGTCACAGGAGCCAGTGGAGAGCTGCCTGGCTGGATTTCGGGTTGTCCATGGCTGGCCCTGAACTCCCAAACAGCTCTCTAACAGATTTTCATTATTTTACCATAAATGAAATACGCACGTCGTGTTCTGCTCTTCGCCACGTGGGTGCTGTGTGGGGCACTGGTGGCTGTGAGTGTTTACAGGTGCATTTTCCCAGTGGTCGCTGAGGAGCAGGATGGCCCCGGCTGCCTTTGGGAGGGAGCGGCTTCCCCTTTTAGTGGAGAGCGCTGGTGCGACTACCCAGGCACTGCAGCCATAAGCCCCGTGTAGCACACTTGCCTTTTAGCTTTACCTCTGCCCTTTTCCTGCTTTCTCTCCCCACAGTGCTGGAATTGCTGTCGGCTTCTACGGGAATGGGGAGACCAGCGACGGCATCCACCGGCTGACGTACTCGCTGCGCCACGCGAACCGCACCGTGGCCGGCGTCCAGGACCGGGTGAGCACCGCACAGCGGGGCCCTGGGGCAGCCTCACCCGGCACTTCTCCTCTCGAACCCGGCTGTGCCTGTGTCTCTTCCTGTTTTCTCTTCGTGCCTGGGCTTAGAGATGTGCTAAAATTTCCATTAGCGGCAGGGTGATTTCTTCCGCTCTTCTAAAAATAACGGAGCGAACGCAGCTCGTTAAACGAAGTCTTCTCTTTGCTGGGTTTAAAAACAGCTTGTGATCAGCTCTCTCTTCCACGCCCGGAAGAGGAGGCAGGCCAAAGCAGACAAATCTTAGTAAAAATGCAGCGTTTTAGTACCGTTGGTTGTTGCTGTGCTATCTCTAATTTCATGGCATCGTACTGCAACCCTGAGGGCTGCAAAATGTGTGCATGTGTTAAGGCTCAGCTGAGGTGCCATCACTGGACTGCTTGCAAACAATCTCCCTTATAGATGCTTTTAAGTTGCTTTTGAAGGGTAAGCAGTCTGAGCCTCTTAAGACAGGACTGGTAATCTGGAAGCTGTCCATGATTTGTTAGTAAGAATGAATTCCCTTTACTTCCTTGGCTTCCTGTACTTTAGTTTGTTTTTTTTTTGATTTGTTCATGCCCCTTTTTGTTTCTCACACTATAGGTACTGGACACTGCAGTGGCCCTGAACCAAACAGTGGAACCAAACTTGCTCGTCCTGGAGGAGATGTTAAAGAAGCAGACAGACTACCTGCATATTGTCCAGAAACTGCAAAGTCTCTTGGATGATCTGGTCAGGCAAACAACTGAGATCCCCTTTTGGAAGAATGACGAGCTGTCTCTGGAGGAGCTGGCAATTCAGATTGACCTCTACGACTGGTACAGGTGTGTAGCATGCTGTAGTGTAGAGGCTGTAGCATCTGTTTTGGCCTGTTTTGTGAAAATTTCGTGCATGTTCTGGATGGCTGAGCCAAAGGCTCTCTATATTGCTGCAGGTGCTCCTGGCCCACACAGCTGATTTATTTCTTACAGCAAGACTGCATTCGGTTTAAATCAAAATGCACAGCTTTTTTTTCTTAGATGTCTTTATTGCCGACTGATGAGAAACTTATTCTCAACATACCAAATCTGTAGTTTGTGTTCTAGCACTAGGGGAAAAACCAGATATAGCTACTGCTCTGTCCTAATAAGAGCATAAAGAACACATTAAATAGAATAGAAAATGGCACTACTTCTGTAAGTTAACACCACAGCCTAAAACTCCTTTTTATTAAACTTATTTAATAAGATATTGCATCAGTTGTATTCCACAAAAGAAAATCTCTATCCAAACATGTGGAATAAATAACTGAAGCATTTTCTAGCAAATATCTAGGAAGTTTAAGAAGCTGCAATGCCTTTTCTTCCTCTGATGATGACCAGTGCATATAACTTCACAACAGAGAGCACCAGCAGTCTCATTTCTCAACAACTATTTGTGCTGAGCGCGTTGTGTAAATGCTTTTTACCTGCCTCAACTCCCAGTCCCACAAATACCCAGAGCTCTCTGAAGATGAATCTTTGGAGGTGGTTTTGGAGAAGAGAAGGGCTGTGTTTTCCCCATAAATCGCAATAGCTTCTTGATCTGTGCTTTTTACACACCAGTTTTCCTTTGCAGACTATGTTTTTGTTTGCTGCAGGTGGCTGGGATACCTGGGCCTGCTCCTGTTTCATGTCCTGATATGTTTGCTGGTGCTCTTTGGGCTCATTAGAAACTCCAGGGCCATTCTTATGGGGTAAGTCCTGACCCGGGGGCAGGGCATAAGGAAAGTCAGCTGAATGCCAGTGCCTGCTAGTGGGAACCTCTGCCTGTTGTCAGCTGATGTCAAGGACATCTGAAACTGAACATCTTGAATCTGCCTCGGAGTGGAGAGACATTGTAGGGTGTAGCTCTGTGGAAATAGGGCTTCATACAAGAGCTGGAAGGTTCTTGAGCTGTGAAATGCAGTGCTGCTGGTGTTCACTGCCTTCTCATCATAGGTGAGGAACTCCTCCAGGCAGTCTGCTTTCCGCTGGGTAGCACTGGAAGCCTCCATTCGCTGGGAGATAATAATGTGAACGTCCTTCCCTAAAATTACAGGCTTTAAAACTCTGCCCTTAATTCTCTACAGATGGGAAGGCATTTGTTAATTGATGATAAGCGTTGCATGTGTCTGCATAACCTGGCAGCATTGCCTTGTGTGTCACTGTCTGCTCTTGTTACCTGGGGCTGTCACACCTGAGGAAACGTTAAACTGAGAACAAGCAGTGGTTTGCACAGTTATGAGAAGGAGTCTTGTTGCCATGGTACTACAATGTTAATGCATGTCTGTTTCTCAAAAGCACTGAAAATGCCCCACTACAGGAAAAAAACTCTTCTTCTCCCTGTCTTGTAGCTTGGTATATTTGGCAGAGATACTGGTATCATAAACATAGTGACAGTTTGATAAGTGTCATGGCCAAGGGTTTATCCTGGTTCGTGGTGATGCCATTAATGATGGGAATGTGTATTCAGATTTATTATTTACCAGATGATTTCATACCTGGCAGGTTATATAGACAAAAGTCCAAGTCTATGCACAGATGGCAAAGCCAGGGTTTAAATTAGAATCTCATTCCCCGTTAGCCAGAAGTTCATATTAAGGCATTCCCTAAAGGGAGCACATGGCATAAAGAAACAAGCGTATCACAGCCAGGCAAGATGGTGAAATGCCAGTTTCAGATCTTTTAGCCAAGCAATCAGTTACTGACCCAGTCATCTTCATTTAAAGTAAAACAACAAATGTGTCTTATTGATTAACATGCTCAGCTGGAGGCACCAAGCTCTGTTGTCCTTATGTCATAAACCCACAGAACCTTCCTGATCCATGGCTGATAATTTTTGCATCCATTTGGAAAAGGCATAATAAAGTCTTTAGTGTCTCATTTCAGAGTGCAGCGCAGATGTCAGTCTGGTGAAACTCCCTTACTTCTGCAAGATGAGGCATAGATCCTCATAGGAGAATAGGGATTATTTGGAATTAAAATAAGTTGATAAACTGAGGGATAGGGGTTTTTATGGACCCACAGGTTTATTTTTTCAAAGCTCTAGTATTCAGTGAGACAAATGTAGCAGAAAAAAGAGATGTCTCTTCCTCACAGAGATGCTTGTACTAGGTTTGAATAAAAAATGTCTTGGTTATGAACAGGTTTTTGTATTGTTCAGGGTGTGGGTGGGAAGGGATCTACTTATGTTTCAAAGCCTGAGGGAAAAAGCATCCCTAAGAGAGCAAGCCAGTGTCTCTTTACTTTGAAGATAGAAACAGATAAAATGAAACTCCTTATTAGTCTGCAGCCCTGTACCTGAGGGAGTTGAGGAGCACTGTAGCCTAAATATCTCTACCACTCATACTGACAGTGAGGGCGAAGAGCTAATGTGCTGGTTGGGGAAGTGTAAAAGCCTTTTCCATGAGTGCGTGCTCCTGGATGTCACTGAGACCACTGCTCTGCCATCCCTCTGCCGTGGGTGTGCCTGACAGCAGACACGTCCTGCTGTTCCTGTCAGTGATGAGGTCCAGCTGCCAGAAGGGAGCCTTGAATCCGTGCAGAGACAGACTCAGGTGGCAGTGGTAGGCACCTGAACTGTTGTTCCAAGCTGTTTGCCTGCAGGTGACTGTCTCTCTCCTGGAGCTCCGTGGGATGCTTGGGTGCTGTTCAGGTGCAGCAGCTTGGAGCCAAGGTGTCCTGGCAGGGGCTGTGTTCCCTCCCACCATCTGTAGCTGTGTCGTGCTTACACCCAACAGCCTCTTTTGTAAGCACGGCAGAAATGTCTCCGGTTTTGGATCAGTATGGTTTTGTGGGGTTTTCTTTATTTAGCGTATTTTTCTTTGGGTATCTTTGGACCTGGAAAATGAAGTCCAGAATGGGAACAGTGAAAGTGATGGGACTGTAGTCAACCTCCTGCCAATCTGCCTCCCCTGCAGCCACCTCTGTGTCTTTGTGCCTTTGGTTTCCCTGCTAGAAGCAGGATAATACTGTGCTTCCCTACTTCTCCCTTCCCCTGCAGCTCCAGGGCAGGTCATGTGGTAACCAACAGCTGGACATTAACTCCTCTGGTTGCTGCTGTCCATGACATTTAAAATAGGATAGTTTATCTGAAGATACAGTCAGTGGTTGATAATTTCTTCAGTTTGGCAATTGCTCTGGACTCCAAATAATACATCTTGTGAAAGGAACTGCTTGAAATCAGAGCTGCTGCATCTGCCATCTGTCTGTCTCCCACAGGGTGTGCTTGCTTGGGGTGTTTGCCCTGATTGTCAGCTGGGGATCCCTGGGCCTGGAGCTGGCTGTCGCTGTGGTAAGTGGCTCACGTCCAAATCCCATTCACCCTTCGCTGCAGATTTAGCAGACACCAGATTAATGTTATGCTGTGCCTGTTTTATAGCATATCCTGATCTAAGTCACTGTCCTGGAAGTTTCCATCTAGGAAAAGTACATGAGCTGCTCCTTCTCCGTGGTGTGCTGCAGCAGCTTGTACTCCAGCACGGCTGTGGTTGTGTATAGCAGTGCTGGTGGGGATGGTGATGAGAGACTTCAGCATCTGAAACACCCCTAGAATAGAAGGTTCCCTGATGTTAACCTGGCTCAACTGCTCTTTGATGCTGGTGTGCTTTCATATTCCTTTTGCCTTTTGTCTTCCATCTATCCAGGGCTCCAGTGACTTCTGTATCAACCCTGATGCTTATGTCTCCAAAGTGGTTGAAGAGAATGCAGTGCTCAGTGCTGGTAAGTGCTGGGACTGGCTTTGGCACAGGGTTCTGCAGCCCCAGCTGTCACACAGGAGCGTGGCAGTGACTGAGAATTTTAGGCTGTGTTTGAAACAGAGGAGCTGGCGCTCAGTGGGAAACAAAACGTGTGGGGCTCTGGAAAAACAGCATTCTGGTCAAAGATGTACATGTATGCATCAGAACCACCTTCAGAACCTTTCTCCTGCCTTGACCCTTAGGTGGAAATAAGTGATAAGATGGAATAACAGAAGCCCCTGGATTATTTTGCTTTAAATGTAGCACTCTGGAGTCATGTTCTCCTCTCTAAGTGACACAACCATGGCAGTAGCAGTGTGCAGTTTGAGTTGCCATTTTTAAAACTTGCTCTTGGGTCTGTATTCCTGAATCTAGAATACTTATTTTTATATTGGTTATCAACAGATTTATATATAATTTTTTTCTCTTAATGATGGCTATAAATAGTAGCCTCCTTGAAGGGCAGGTGAATGGAAACTGCCACAAAGAAGTGTGAATTTCCCTTTCCATTATAAATGCAGCATTTTGACTGCTTTGTGTATCCTGTTCCACTTAAAGCACGTGCCTCCATCACAGCGGTATCCAGCTGAAGCACTGATATTTTTGGAGTTTGTTGCTCCTAATGTAGACTGAAGTGGCTGGTGAGGTGAGGGGTGCCTCCAGTTTGAACCTTGTTGGGGCAAAGATGGCATTCAGAACCATGGCTTAACAAAAAGGTGGTTGGGTGTCTGCCAGCAGAGATACAATAAGTGCTGAAAAGGAAAGGTATTTTTAGGACTGAGTTTGCTGCTTAGTTAACAAAGTTAACTTTTTTTTCCTGCCTTCTCTCCCTAGTAGTTCCTTTATGTGGTTCTGTGTATGGTAAAACATAAATAGGCAATGATGCTGATTTGTAAAAGGAGTGACTTGTGTTTTTTCTGGTTCTTACTTGGTGGAAGCAGAGAACTTTCGCTGTGTGTGCAGAAGGTCTGTGCTTAGCCAAATGCTGTCCCTCACTGTGCAACTGGTAGGAAATTAGGTATGTAGCTATGGCTGAGGATGCAGGGATTGGAAACAATAAAAACCATTTATGTCTGGAGGCAGAATGTAGTATAAGAGAATATGTACAGGTTGATATTGCAACCCTACATCTTATTTTTGGAATGCCTTATGTATTGATTTCCTGGGAAGGAGTTGATAGAGCCAGGCAGCTGTCTTTGCAACAAAGAAATGTAGTGAGGGAAGAGAGTGAGTGTTTTGCGTAAGATGAAAATCCTCTCTTGGCTGTGAAGGTGACAAAGATGTGGCTTCAGGTGCCAAGCTGGTTTCCTGGTTGTTCAAGGAAGCAAGTGGGTCAGTGAGGCCGAGGGGAAATATCTGATGCTAATGCCAGCTGTGTGCTGTGATAATTTGGTATCCCAGATCAGCTCTGGAGCGTGTTTGGTAACAATTAGATTGACCTTGGGAAACTAAAGAAAGGCCCCTTTGTGCTACTTCTCCATTTCAGTTGTCCTTGTCTGCTGGGCTCCTGTGGTTTTCCATTGATCAGTATCATTCAGCTGGGGGCTAACGGGGAGTGCGGGGCTGACATTCCATCCCTCCTCCCGCATTCCCCGGCAGGGACAGGTGGCTCCCCGGGGGAAAAACAGGCTCTGCTCCTGCAGCACCACCGTGTAACAGTTGTTAAAGCTCCATAAATAACAGTGAATGGGTCTAAGGGAAATGGTGAAGAGGAGGAAGAGCAGGTGCTGCCACAGGCCTGGGTGGGAAGGGTGGCCCCTCCATGGGCGCTGAGTGTGTCAGCTCCTGCTGCCAGGCACCCTGGAGTGTTGGTGAGCACCTTTTCCTTTCTCCAGAAGGAAATCTGTCCAACTCCTGAGCCTGCCATTGCACCAGGCAGCTGCTTGGGAGATGATTGAATCTCCTCTCTTCCCATGTGGGTTTTCACTGCTGTGTCACAGTTTATGATCAGGAAGTTATGGAAATAGCTCTTGGTCCCCAATGTCGAGACCTTCCTGTGCATCTGAGCAGGAAGAAAAATGATGACATGAGGACTGCAGTGTGGCAATTACACTTTAATCCCAATAAAACCTCTTTAAAAGTCTGGAATAAGTGTTAGTATCCCTTGGCTGTAAATTCTAGCAGCTGCTTTGTGATCAGCTGAGCCACGTGTACAACGAGAGCGATGAGCTCCAGGAGACAGGGACAGTCAGCCGGGAGCCAGCATCGATGCTGTCCTCTCGGAGGAAGAGGCCCTGTTTGAAAGCCCCTGGTTCTAGTGCTTTGCACTCTCTGGTTTGCTGTCTCTGCTCTTTGGAGGATGTTCTCCAACATTAACGGCAGTGTAGACGCATTAAGGGAGAGTGTGAGTGGCTGCAGGGGTTCGGGTAGATCATGGAAGAAGAATCTGTGGGAGTTAGTTACCACAGACGTAGGAATCACATTTGCTGTGGGAATCCCTTCAGCTGAAGCTGGGCTGAGAGTCTTGCTGAGGTATCTGGGTCTGGCATGCTGGGCTGGGTGCTGCCATCTAATTTTAAGTAAATAAAAACCAATGAGTAACCCTAAGAAGCTTGGTAGTGCTGGGTCAGTTTTTTCTCTTTAATCACTATTTTTAGCTGCTGTTATTACACACAATGTATTGCAAGATTCTCTGTGCTCTGACATTCAGACTGGGACTGAGCCATCGATATTTGCAATGGTTTTTTGCTGCTGGTGGTTGTAGTTTTCAAGGAAAAATAACTGAGTTGAATACTGGGCAACTAGTATGTTAATATTCCTGTTTATGTATTAATTGCTGTTTTCAAATCTAAATGGAATTAATGGAGCTGAGAATAATCTGATTAAGTGCATTATTGCTGTCATGTTTTTAGCTAGAGAGGAGATGTTCTTGTTTTGCAGCTAAATTTGTGCTGCATTAGAAAAATGATGGGGGGAGAAAAGGGAGGCAAAGAACTTTAATGCAGGTTTCTTGGAGAAGGAAATACTTAAATAATTTTGCAGAAGAGGCTGATGTATGTGCCTAACTCACCCTGTATTCATTAACTGAGATAAAGCCAACGGAGTTGAACAGTGGCTGTATAATCAGCTCCTGCTGCTAGTAAAAAGACTTGGTGCAGCCAAGATGTTTATTTTCAAAGCAGGAGGCCATCTTCTGGTCCCATTCTTTTTCACTGATATTATGTTATTATCAGATGACTTGTTGCATAAAATTAAATAAAAAGGCACAATCTGTCTAAACAACAGGAAGAGCTTTCTCCAGATTCTCTTACCAGAAATGTGCATGGTGAACAGCCACTCTCTTCATCCGAGGGAGCTGTAAACCTCGGGGGATGGATAATGGAGCCTTTTAGCTCCAGTCTGGCTGAGCTGGTCAGGCTGGATGCTGAGGCTTAGCTGCTCAGAGATGAGCAGGGAGGGTTCTCGTCATGCCCAGCCTCCTAACTGGCCTCTCACTGCTGCAATCTCATCTTAGAAGTCCAGAGCTGAATCAGCCAAAGGACTGACACCACCACCACCTCAGTTTCCTCTCTAGAAGTAAGATCAGGACAAAACCTCAGGTGGGGCATTGGTGTCTGCACAGTTATTACCCTAGCTCAGAGCACACTGCAGGAAAGAGTTTGCCCAAGGAAGTTCTCTTGGGAATCCTGCTGAGCTGATGTTGGCATTGAGAAGCTGTTTTCCTGCCTGGTTTTGCTGGACTCCTGATAAGCAGAAAGCTTTGAGTGGAGGGCAAGTGGGACAGCTACAAGCCCTTTGCTTTCACCAGCACAAGAGTCGGATATATCAGAGAAATTAAATGTTGTGCAGATACCTCCCTTTGCTGTCAGACTGGTGCCTTAGGGAAACAAAACTCCTGGTGGAGAACACATTACCTGGGCAAGAAACTCCAGCCAAAACCAGCTGCCTTCCTTTGACACCACAGGTGCTTTCTCTGATGATTGAACCCACAGAGACAGCCTCATCTCGGTGTACAGGTGAAATGAGCACTGCTAAGAGAATGCTCAATTAGAGATGAAGAAGAGCTGGGAAAAGCTGTTCTAGGTGTGAGGATTTTTTTTGGAACTAGGATCTTTTTTTTTCTGATTGCTCTCTACAGACCTTCTCACTGCCTTTTGGCGGGTGCATAATGCCATTTTTGCATTTTGGCTGGGCTTTGAAGTGAGTAGTAAGTCTCCATGGTTGCAGAAGCAGTAAGTAGTTCTAGCAGCTGAAGCTGTCTTTAGTAGGAAGCTCTGCTTTCCTTTCTAGGAAAAACAGACTTTGCAAAAATAAAGCATTTTTGGTAGTTCCCTTCCTTCCTTCTGCTCCCACAATGCCTGTGCACCCAGAATGAGTCAGGAGGATTGCTGCTAGCAACAGCAGGCATGGGCAGCTGCAGATGTGACCCTGCCTAACCCTTCTGCTATGAACTAGACTGCCTAAAGGCCGGCTTCAAAAATCAGATCAACCTTCAGGAATTTTCCTTGAGAGGAAAATGCATCAGAAAGATAATTATAGAAAGAAATTGCCTGGAGCTGTTAGCGGAGTGCAAATGATGGATTCATGTAGCTGTTTTCTGGTCAGAAAGATGAGATTTGGTGATGTACAGGATAGCCTCCACCAGGTTTAAAACAGGTGAAGACTCTTTCCTCTTTTCCTGATGGCATGGAGGCAGGGGACACGGTCCTCTTAATTTGCAGGCTTTGCAGTACAGGATCACCTTAAGGCAGCTTCACTGCCTGTTGTAGCGTGGATTTAAAGCACCACAGCTCGGGTTCAGTGCAGGGGAAAGCTGCTCCTGATGGCTGTGCCATTTTGGGAAGCATGTTTTATGTAGAGTGTCACACTTGTCAGCAGCAAAGCCAGTGCTACCACAGTGAATCCTTGTTGATCCTGCCTTCCAGGGTGAAGAAAGGCAAGCGCTTATTTCACTGCACTGCTTTTTGCTTCACTTGTAACCAGCAATCTTTATCCTGGGCTTACAAGCTGCAAACTATGATATCAGGAACTCTCATCTCTAATCTGCCCACCAGGGACGATCCAGAAGGCCCTCAAGAAACATTTCTAGAGCTCTGCATTAGCAGTATGTCTGTCATGCAACTTATTGCACTTATAAAGGCGATGTAAACTTGATACCACTGTGGGAGCTTAAGAGAAACTTTTAGTGGTTTGTTGGTTTAAAATAAATAGGTGACAAGATCACAGCTCCTTTGGGGTCACTGTGTGTGATGCTGTGGGTTGCTGTGCTGTTTTCTCAGTGCAGGTGTGTTTTAATCCATTTTCACACAGCCATTGTGCGTGATTTATGAGCCGGGGAGGAGCAGCCCTTTCCTTGGCTCAGCACTCGTGGACAGTCTCTTCTGTGGTCTGTCCAAAGTGAGGCACAAAGCGGTTCTTGCTGCCCTCCTGTCTGCCCAGAATTTGCTAATTGCTGTTTAGAGGCTTGGCTGGGGAGATGTAAGTCGTCCCAGAGAAAGAGTTGGTGGGAGGGAGATGGAGCAGCTGGCAGGAGCTGCCCAGAGTAGGCTAATGAATTATAAATAACAGCTGTCAGGTTGCATTGGCAGCACACAGGGGCTGACAGGCTGTGTTGTAGCACTTGGTCTCCAGCGTGCTGCCTCGCCGAAAGGTGCATTCAATATTTATGGGAAGTATGGCAGAGTCAGGATACAGTCAGGTCTGCTTCCTTCACGGCTCCGCTTGCTTCTGCTTGTGCCTTTTACTGAGTTCTGAACTGGGACTCTTCAGAATAGCTGTGCAGCCTGGAATAGGCATTACTGAAAGTCACAGGCAGAAGATTAAAAGGAATGGAGGAAAAGATGCTGGTGGAGGGGGAATGCAGAGGGTTTGTGTGTTTTTTGAGGCTTTTGTAGTCTTTATCACGCCAGCGTCACCCTTGATTTTGCTGAGCTGGCATGCTCATATTCATCTGAAGAAGAACTGTAAATGTTTGAGGAATCATCTAAAGGTGTTTGGATGATCAAGTCTTTCAGAGCTCCCTTCCTTGGTAACATTATTGAGGATGGCAGGGGAAAGCCTGGTATTTGTAATTTGTGTGTGCTGGCAGTTGATGTAGTATTGTAGAGGGCTCATGAGGGCACCAGGCTGGTTTCACACACATCTGAATGAAGAGGAACACAGCTGTGCCTTCAAGCCTGGAAACAAAATACGCTGTTAGCAGAGCACAGTAACAGTCTTATCTGGAAGTTTATGAGTGTCTTCACTGTACTGTAGTTGGATTTGTCCTAGACTGATGTCTTGTCTTAGGTTTATGTGGTGGTTAGTGCCAACTTCTGAATAAAACTTTTTCTGTGTTTCATCTGACTTTAAGTGGAGCCAGACCCATTGCCTTTCACCGGTTGAAAAAACCACAAAAATACCTCAAAGCTGGAACGATGTCTCTGGCCTGACTTTCTTCTCTTGTGTGTTCCCAGAGACCCTCCGCTATTACATGACCTGTAGTGCTGGGTACCCCAACCCTTTCCAGCAGGTGAGTGTAAGCACCCTATCTCCTTCCACCTCCTCATCCTGCAGGGTGTAGGTCAGGTGCCCTTGGTGCCAGCGTGCAGCCAGTTACAGGGTGTTTGCTTCAGGGAGCGCTCTGGCTGCTGGTGAAGCTTTGGCAGCTGCTTCCCAGCTGTGCAGGAGGTGGCACTGTGACTGAGTGAGGAGTTTTTTTACCACTTTATCACTACCTGCACGGCTTCAGGTCCAGGACGCCCCCTCAGAAGGGCCTGTGTGTAACGTGGTGAGAGCCATGGCTTTGTTTGTGGTACCTCTGTTTACAAGGCACTTGTCTAAGAGCAGTGTGGAGACAGCACCACAATAGATGCCAGGTTGGAAAACTGTGTAGCTCCCTCTTTGAATCTCTTCTTGAAGGTTCTTTTGGGTTAAACAGTGGTTACACTCCGCTCCCAAAATGCAGCCACTTCTGTGGGTGAAGGAGTGTTTTTCACAGATGCCTCTTACAAACCTTTGAACATCCAAGGGATTTATCCTGAAGTATAAATGTGAGTCACTATTCTTTTGTGTGGGGGCAGAAGAACAGCACCTGGGCCCATTCCAAACTTTGTCGTATGCATCAGAGGCCAGAACGGGCCCACACCACCCACCATTTGGCAGACACCAGCTGCTTCACCATTTATATTTAGGATTTTTTTAAAACCTTGTCTTCCTCTGTTTTAAAGGGTGGGGTAAGAACACTTCAGGCTGTGGTTTGATGCACCTCTGCCAGCTGTTGCATTTCTGGTTGCTCCGTGTACTCCCCGACATGCTATTGCATGTGAAATTCTCATGGTGCTTTAAAGGGATGTGAAAGCTGCACCCTAACACAAACAACTTCTACTGTTAACATTATGTCTCTCATCCATCTGATTTAGTAAAAAAATCCAGCTGTGTTCTGTGGTGAGAACTTGAGTGCTTTGTGCCTTTTCTTTCTCCTTCCCTTCTGTCCTAGAGCCAGCCCCAGCTGTGTGTACATTTTTTGTGTACGTATTTCGTTCTTTGTTTGTGGTTTTGGTTTTTTTTTTTTATCCGTTTGGTTCTTCCCTTCTCCTCTTCTCTCTGTCTGTACTTCTTCCAGTTTGGTAAAAGTCAAACTTAACCCTGCTGCAGCTGCACTCATGTCAGTTGGGACATCTTTGACTTGTACCATTCATACAGATGATGCTTCAGTATTTGGGAAATAGGATTTCAGTCTTTTCCCGGGAGATCTGTTGGTCCACGTGGCCTGAACTGCTGAAACATTGCATGTTTTGTGTTGAGCAGAAGCTGTCAGGAAGTCACAAGGCTCTGGTGGAAATGCAGGATGATGTGTCGGAACTCATGAGGTCAGCGAGCAGAGAGCACCCCACCTCCAAGGTAACTCTCCCCAAGTTTGCTCCCCCTTTTCTTTGTGGCTTCCCTCAACCCTGTACAGAACCTAGGACCAGCTCCTGCTAAGCGTTCCCTTGCAGTAATCACTGGCTTGTTGCTTGCAGGAGTATCTTACACGGATCCAGGAGGTTTTGAATTCAACAGAGATCAACTTGCAGCAGCTGACAGCTTTAGTAGACTGTCGGAGTCTGCATTTGGTGAGTTCTTGGTAACTGGGCTTGAGCTGAGAAAGGACAAAGGGGGTGTAGAGCCCATGTTAGTTTGGAGTTCCAAACCTCTGGTGTGCCAGAAGAGAGTGCACAGCAGCTTTTTACTTATTGATTCCAGCAGAAAGGGGAATGAGAATTTGGATCAAGTTAGCTTTCAGTTTAAAGATCAACACAGAGAACTAGATAACATGCCTTCATACATCTACAAGCTGCAGCCATAGAGGCCTTCAGGTTTGGGGGTTTTTGTGTATATATAAATTATATATATTATATATAATATAATAAATAACTTGTTGCCTTTCCCATGGAGTGCAGTGCCTTAGAGCTGCAGTGTAGCCTGGCCTTGCTGTCGTCCTCACTGCCTCTCTAAAGGCAGAGACACAGACAGTTCATGCTTCTGTTCTTGGGCATGGGACATTGTGAGGGAGCTGAGAGACTTAATGAAAAATATCATCTCTTCAGCTGGATGGAGAAGTTTGCCTTGGCTGTTTATTTTTGTTCCTCTTAAAGTCTGATTGTGGGCGGTTGAAAATATTTCCACGTCTAAATCCAAGCTGGTATTTGTGAGAGAAAACAAGGGTCAGATCGTTTATGAAAAATACTTGAGTCCCTGAAATTAAAATAGAAATATGCTCTAGAAAAGGGAGTGTGATGTCTCTAAGTTGCTTCAGAGAGTGTAGTCTGGAGAAGGGCTTTTGAGTTAGAGCTCAGTGTTAACTCTGCAGTGATCAGGAAACTCTTCTCCTTTCCTCTGCAGGATTACGTCCAGGCTCTGACAGGCTTCTGCTATGATGGAGTGGAAGGCCTCATCTACCTGGTTCTCTTCTCCTTTGTCACAGCCCTCATGTTCAGTTCCATTGTCTGCAGCGTCCCACACACTTGGCAGCAAAAGAGGTACAGAGAGGGTTTAGATCCTGTAGCACTGGAGAGCTCTTTCCCAGTGAAGACTGGCTGGATTTGTGCCCATGACCGTATGGAGCTCATTCCCACATGATCCCAGGAGAGTGAGGGATGAGGCTTTATAAGCACAGGTCTAACAGAAAAAAAAACAATTGTTGTGTTTTGCTCTGGCTGTGGTTAGTACTAACATCTGAACCTTATTGCACCGGGATACTCTGTGTGCAGAGTATTCAGCACTCTGTAGGACCGTGAGTCAAGTCAGATGAATGATTATAGCTGTAATGTAGAGGTAATGCCTGAACTTTTGCTCTCTCTAAAATCCTTATTCTCTTATGTTGCTTTGAGGCATTTTTTCTACTGTGGGGAAGAGAATTGGAACAAGAAGCAGTTTACACTTGCCTTTTTAGCTTTGCTCATGCTGAGGTGACTGACTTGCATAGGTAATGGAAAACAGGAACTGTCCTGTTGCACGGGCAGGTGAGACACTTGCAAGTTGGACCTGCTGTTAGTGATGATACCAGATTGATCAGTAGGTCTTTAGCAAACCCTCGCTTCCCTGGCTGGCTGCTGCACCACGTGCAGCTGTTAAAATGGCATTGGGTTTTCTACTCTTGCAGAAGAGCAGTAGGCTGCAGCAAATCCTCTTCTGTGGTCCTGACTTTTGTGGTAAAATAGAAGGCCCTAACAATAGCAGGAAGCCAGAGCTGGCCCAGCCTGCAGTGCCCACAGAGAAGTGGCCTTGGGAAGGGTCAGAATAGCCCTTGAGAAAATGGCTGGTTCCTCACCTCTTCCACAGGCAGCTGCAGAGACCTTGCCACGAAGAGCACGGCAGTGTGCCTGTTGGAAGGAGAAAGGTTTACCCAGTGCATGCCTTGTGCTGCCTTCCCTGTGGGCTGCTGCCTGCCCCGCCAACCCCAGCAGGCTCAGGCTGCTGCTGTGAACTGAAGGGTTCCCTCTTGCATTCCCTGCAGCACCATTTCCCCCCCAGCCTCCCTCTGGGAAGTGGAGGATGTCGTACTTTACTGTCTGTAAGAGACTGTGCAGGCTGCAATTCCCCGATCTTCAGTGCCACCGTGTGGTGCAGAAGCTGCAGGTGATGTTTGGGAGGTTCTTGTGATGTCCATGCTGTGTAGAACCTTTCACTAGCTTTGTCAAGCACAGATTAAATGTATTTCAGACCTTGGTGCTCCACCCCCTAATTAGGGAGATGAAATAGCAGTATGTATTATATAGGAGGGGCAAGAGAATACTATGGGAAGGCAGAAAGAACCAGCTGCCAAGCACCTCTGCTCTCCATTGGTTTAAAATCCTGGAATTTTTGAGAAGATAAAGCCTTTAGACACAAATTTTTCAATTTAGTCTCTGTAAAGACATCTGTGATTTTGCTAGAAGCTGAAGCAGACCCTTTGCAGACAAAATGGGAGTTCAGAGGAGTCTACAGAGACTTATCCTTAAGAGCTCTTTGGACATGTCTGCAAGAAATGGGAGGACACAGACTGCAGTTTTGAAGGATGTTTCTGTGGGGTTCGTGGCGCTACATCCCCATTGCCTCTCTTTCTTGTTTGTTGGGGTTTTCAGTGCTGTGTATTTTGGGATGTGTATCCATCCTTTGGTCGTACAGCTGGGCACTTGCAGACCGGTGCTGTCTGCCAAGCCCTGAGAGAAGCCTGTAGGGAGGCTGGAGGGCATCACGCAGTGTGCACCTCCAGATGGGATCCGTGGGAGGTCTGAGTCACTGCGGTGTGGGCTGTGTTTCACACCGCCACCCCGAGGCATCCCAAACGGGTATGAACGTGGAGGTGTGCAAGATGACTGGGAGGTTCCTAGGATTGCCATGGTTTCCTGCAAACCCCACGTGTGGGGTAATTGTAGGGTTCTAGGAGGAACTTCTTCTCCTTCTTGCAGAGGCTCAGATGATGATGGGGAAGAAGAATCAGCTGCTCAAGGGAGCAGACAGACACACGATAATCTGTACAGAGTGCACATGCCCAGCCTCTATAGCTGTGGGAGTAGTTATGGCAGTGAGACCAGCATCCCAGCAGCAGCACACACAGTCAGCAATGCTCCCGTCACGGAGTACATGTGAGTATCCCCACAAGAAGCTCCTCCACATTGCTTCATTCTCATTTCTGTTGGCTCAAGTGCTGCAAGGTTGGCACTTCTGACCAAGTGGGTAAAAAGCGATTAAGGATTTTGGTTTCTGATTGGCATCTAATGGAAGAAGGGAATAGCTTGAAAGTGCTGCACTAGAAAGAGTTTTATTAGACAGCACGCTCCAAAATGTGAACAGCTTTGTGCTCCAGGACTCAGGAAACTGTCTAAAGAAAAGAAGTAGGAAAGTATTGTCTGGGCTTCTTATTACACAATGATTATGATCACTGGAAGACTTAATTCTTCAGGCAGAGCAGTCTTGCCAGGAGCCTCCTGAGAGACTGAGAGCCAAGACAAAACCTGTGGGCTCTCTCTTTCTAGGGTATTTGCAGTCAGCTCTGACATCTGTTGCAGTTTGGAGCTGCCTAGTCCAGGTGGGATCTTCAGAGCTTTCTCCAGAAGTGCCTAACCCTGATTACATTTGGACTATCATCAGGGCCCATCTTTTTTTGGGCTGCCACATCATTTTGTTTATCCCCTTAGACGCTGTCCTCATTTTATCTCCACTTCTGCCACTTGGCAGTTCTGATGCTGCAGGGAGGCAGATTTTCACAAGGACCTATTTTTAAATCACTTGATGTGATTCATTGTGGGCCCGTCTGAGTAAGAATGTAAAAATAGTGCTCAATCTGAGGAAAATGATGATAGTTTTATGCCCTTGTCTGAAAAAGGGGGATCCACCTGGCCTGTAAGAAAAGCTTTGAAGGAGACTGACCTGATACGGTAGTTCTGGGGGTGAGGATGCTCTGTCCTGTGTCCCCACCAGAGACTCTCCCCAGAGAAGCATGGCACGTGCCCCGTTACCATGTGTGTCTTCCTTTCCTAGGAGCCAGAATGCAAATTTCCAGAACCCCCGTTGCGAGAATACCCCGCTCATTGGCCGGGAGTCCCCACCTCCCTCAGTAAGTCTCTCTTTACTGCTCTTCTCTGCTTCAGCAACTTTGGGGAATACACGTTTGCCACTCCTGTGTACTCCCAGGGGAGCTGATTGTGCAGCTAAACACAGGATCTGGCCCATAAGTGGCAGCACTCAGTCTCACCTGCCATGGAGAATAAAACCCTGCTATTCTCCTTTGGACATTGCACATGAAAAGACTGAAACTCAATCAATTAACACTGATAATCCTATGGGCCCAGTCCTGCCACCATGAAGTGCATGAGTATCTTGGTGGGTGACTTGAGCAGGATGATTCACTTGCATGCGGTGTACTTGCTATCTGTGGCATTGGTTCCTCAAGTTTAAAAAGAAACTTGTTCAAACTGTAAATTCAGAGTTATTGCTGAACCTCTCTCCTTAATCTGCCCTAAAGAGATGGTAGGATGAAACCTGTATTATTTTTTTGTTGAGATTTTTTTTTTAAATCTTTCTTTCACAACTGTTTTGCTTTCTTTGAAATCTATTTCTGTATTTAATTTCCTATGGAGGAAAAAAAGAAACTTTCATGGAAGGTTTTGGTATTTGGAGTGGCCTGATAGCCATTTCTGTCTGATGGATAAAACATGGGCTTGTCTTCGTGTCTGGGTAAGAACTAAATTAATCTTGCCCTCCCTCACTGGATCCTGTCAGCCTGATTTACAGCAGAACCTGGAGAACATGCCATCCCAGTGCTCACTGACTTGGTGGTGTGATTACAGAGGATGAGTAGTAAAATGCCTAATGATCAACCGGTCTTCAGGTATAGGTAAAGAATGTACACTCTGTGGTGCCTGGTTCAAATTGATGGGAAGGGGAGGAAGAGGAGGTTGGTGGATAAAGGTGTAGGAAATGTGGTGAAGAGGGCATCACATTCATGGTTTCACTTCAGGAGCACCAGCTCATCTTGCCGTAGAGGAAGTCCAGAGTTGATCCTTGTCTCTGTCCTTGGCCAGACCTCTTCCACCCTTCCCAAAGAGGTTTCCTGACCCCTGGTGCTCTGGCTGTGAGCTCTGGTCGCGCTGTCCACTCTCAGCAGCGAGCTGGTCTCAGCGGAAGCCCTGACGTGCTGCACTGCTGGCGTTTCCTGGGGCAGAAGGGCGCTGTCCCTCTGGTACTGCCAGGGCACACGTTCCTTCAGTGTCCTGCTCCCCCTGCCCTACAGCTCCTCTGCGTCAGAAAAAGCACATTCCCTTCCACGGGGCTGTAGTGAGGCAAGCAGTTCCCTGGTTCTTCAGTAGCTGTTTGTGTTAATACCCTGAGTGGGGATCTGAGTCCTGGTGCCTTAGGCTGGGGTTTGGGAGCAGATAAAAGATCTTCTTTTTTTTCTTCAGAGTAACTTGAATTGGCAGCCATGAGTGTGGGCTATGGGGAAGTGCAGGGGCTGGGGAGGATGAGGGAGCAGCACTGCACCCATAGAAAAGGGAGCTTCTCCCCAGACGAGAAAAGGAACCAGGCTACAGGATAAATGTGTTTCCTGGAGGGATGTAGTAGACAGGCAGCGGAGAGAAGAAAAATACTGTCTATTCTCATATTGGCAGGCAACAGGGAAAGGCTTTTCTGGGATTTTTGTATTTGCAGCTCTCCGTAGCAGGTGGCTGAGACCGTACTGAGGCAGAAGAAGTGGTAATTTTTCATAGCAAATTGTCTGTGGGAGGAGAGAGATGAAAAGGGAATACCAATGCACACATCCCTGCCTCTTTTTGGGAGGGAGGAGAGGGAGATAACCATCCAAGTAGGTTATGTCCAGTGGGTAGACAGAGCTGACCTATTCCATTTAGCTTTCTGCGAACAGATGGTGAAAACTAAGATGTGATGATCCTGCTGCATTGTTTGTCCGTTACTTTTCCTGGCTTTTTGTTTGTTTGTTTGTGTTTTTCCTTCTCTCATTCCTTCCGTTTTCTCCTTCTTGCCACAGGGATATTCCCTTAGGGTTGTAGAGCCCACCTTGTCGCTGACACACACCACAGTTTCACTTGCTTGCACTGTGTTTTTCATGCACGTTGAGGCTGCACTCTCTTTTTCTCTCTCTTTCTTGCGTCATCACAGTTGTATTTGGCTGCCATGGACAGTAGCAGCCATATGAGCTGGCAGCTTAAGCCCTCGGACAGTGCACGGACATACTGGTAACAGCGCCCGCAAATGGAACAGGTACTGCAAAAAAGGTCCTTGCTCAACCCCTTCTCCACTCCCAACCGCTCCCTTCATCCCTGCACTGTTTATCCCAGGCCAGTGCCTTTTATTTCTTCACATTCCTTCCCTCTGCACCTCCCACCCCATTCCCTCCTGCCAAGGGTTAAAATGGAAATCCGTTCTGGCTCTGGTGCAGACTCAAGGAGCAGTATCAACCTTCCAGAGGCTTCTGGTGCACGTTGTGAGGGTTGCAGGTGCCCGTGCCTCTCAAAAGCTACCTCACAGCAGCTTCAGCTCGGAGTCCACACTTGAGAGCAGCTTGAACACCAAGTACTGAGTGCTGCTCAAACACAGAAATAACTTTGCACTTCAAAAGCAGAAGTTCTCCCATCACAAGAAGCCGTTCTCTAGAAGTAAAGAGAACCAGTCTAGCAGCACTCCAGTCAGGAATGGTTGTCTTAATTCAGCTTTTGACTTTTCTTGAGCCCCACTGCTGTTCTGCTTGTCCTTAGTAGCCATAATACCATGTGCCCAAAACCATCAATACCAACCTGCCACAAGCTTCTAGCTCATTTGTAGGATTTTTAATTTTAAACTGTCCTGAAGAGGTACTGTATTGCTTGTCAGATCTGTGTGCAGCTTTTCCTTTTATCCTTATGTTTAAGGTCAGAAAGGAGCAAATTTTAAAAGAAAAGCTTCCCTAAGGGTCCAGATATAATCACTAAGATCTGTTTCATTCTGTTTCAAAACCTTTTACTGTTTCGTTTGTTCTGTGTGTGTGTCTGAATCATCCCATCCATGTCCCACAGACTCTGTGAGCAGGGCCCTCCTAGCACCATTTCACTGTCTGAATTCCTCACGGGCTGTAGTTGCTGGCGTTCTCCAAGACAGCCGGTGTTTCCTCCCTCGTGACAAAGCCACATGCCCACAGAAAGAGGAGGTGATCTGCATTTTTGGGGGTTATTAGCTCGGTTGAATACAGGGTGTGATTAGGGTGACCGGACAACTCGGGTGGTGTGAAGAACAGTGCTCCTTCGAGGGAGCTGCAGCCCCGCAGTGGCTGGAAGCTGTTGGTTCCAGCGGGAACGGGGAGCCCGTCGCTTTTGGCTCTCGCAGTCGGTGACGCGTTTCTCGCATTCTCTTCCCAGAAATACATGTCCATAAAGCTGCTGCTCTTCCTTCTTCTCTGCTGTTCTCGGTGGCACTTTTGCCAGCCTTGCACTGGATTCCTTTCTGTTCTGTTGGTGCTTGGTCTGCATCCCTGCTGCCCCTCGCTGTCTGCCTGCCTGCCTTGGCACTGCTGGGAAGGGTCTGGATCGGGTGTCTTGATGCCTCTGCCGTGGTGCATGAACGCAAACAGCCTTGTCTGGAAGCATGGTGCCAGCACCCTTGAAAGGCTCACAGCTCTCTCCAGTCTTAACTCTTGCTAAGACTGCTCTTGGGCCTCAGCTTGTGGTGGGTTTTCTGCTTTGTTGTTCCTGTAGGTGGTATTGTAGCGATGTTAGGTGGATCTGCTCCATGAAACAAGATACTGGTGAGGGTGGGGAAATTCTAGGGCCTTCATTCTAGACTTGAAATGCCTGCGCTGAAACATGACCTGATCCCAGTCTGCACTGTCTTCTGTTTATCTATGGTCCCACCCGAGATTAATGTGGCTGTCTGAAGGGCTATGGAAAAGGCACTGCATTCTTTCCAAGGCTTTAAAAACAAACAAAACCAACAGAAGCTCTGTTCTTTTGACTTGAAAAACTCAAGTCCCTTTGAATTCACAACCCACTGGCTGGAATTAGCTGTTTCCCTGCATCTTGTACCTCCCATACATAATAACACCAAACCCTGTGTGTTTACTGTGCTCTGGCTGTTTGAGATCAACCTTTCAGAACTTGAATCCAGAAGCTTTGGTCTTTATTGGATTACCTGAACAGCTCTGGCAGGAAATCAAAGTCAGGGTAGCTCGAGAGAAATACACGTGGGTTTTTAACCACAAATAGTAAATGGTTTGTACTCAGTCATGGTTTCATATGGTAAGTGATCCTTCAGCATAGCTTAGTTAGCTGTGAAGTACTCATGGAGTTCACAGGAGTCAGTAGAATTTATGGCCTCTAAAACGAACTGATTATTCCCTTAAATGGTTTTGGTTTTTTTTGCAACCAATGATTCCTTTGTACCCGGGCTATGTGTGTTACATGCCTAACTAGTATGTGCTGGCAAACCACACCTATGAAAGTTTATACCCTCAACAAGGCTGAATGTGAAGGGGAGACTTTTATTTCCTTTGGAGAAATACAGAAATAAACCCGTGTGCGATCAGCTGTGTTTGTCGGAGCTGGCTGGTAAGTGACTGGGAGGTGCTGTGTTGAATAGCACAAGCGAACAGCAGGAATGGTAACAAGAGCTCTTTCAGGTGCCCTTCTCAGGGAAGGTGACAGTGAGGTGAAGGTATGGGTGGAAACTTGTCCTCTGTGCTGTTTTTGAAAGGGTAAGTGAGGGTGTACAGGCACATGGGTACTTCCAGTGAGCGTGCTGGAAGAATGACTGAATTGTGCGTGTTCTTTAACCTTCTATGAAAGCTCCTCTTTAAAGGAAACTAAATGCAACTGTGAACCTGACAGCTGTGGGCCTCAGAGTGGAGTCCAAGACCTCCTTGGTCTGAATTGTGCTCAAGCTTTTTGTCTTCAGAATCTCTTTTTAAAGGAGTTAAAGACCTAGTGATTTATTTTTTTTTAAACGCCAACTGAAGACTCAATTATTTTAACTATGAATAATATAGTCTGGTTTCATATCCAAAGTGGCAAGTGTCTGCTGATACATCTTCATCTGCTGGCCTGTCCAGATGTTGGGACCTGTGTGTTCCACAGCATCTTTCCTCTGCTTCCCAGCAGAGGATGCAGAGAAGGACTTGGAGGAAGGACTGCAGCATGTGGAGGAAGCACTGGTACATGGGGGGTAATGCTGTGACTGAGATCCAGAGCACGCTGATAGAGCTGTGCTGGTGAGGGGTGCACAGTGAAGTGTTGGCTCTCTACTGCCAGGTTTCAACCATACTTATCATGGTCATTAAAAATACCCTTAACAGAAAGAGTAACTGGTTCAGACTGTACTGGGAAGAGGTACAAAGGTGCCAAAATCCTGACTTAAGGAGAGAACATCGCCCCTAACTCTGACTGCTCTGAGTCTTGATTTGTTCCTTGTGGTGTTTTTGCAGGTAGGTTTGAATGTAAAATACTCTCTGCTTGACTGTCCAGACCTTGTGTTCCTGGTTACTTTGTTTTAGTGACACTTAAAACAACTGTGGGGTCTTTTCTTTTTGGAGGAAGAAGGGAATTCTTTTCAACTTCTCCCTCCATGATAGGTGTACTTTATACATCTTTGAAATGCAATTCATCAAGTGGTCTTCTTGATTTTAATGCTTTAAAGAAAGTTTATGTTGCATGTTGTGTGCTGAACCTATGTGACTTGTCCAGAAAGATTCGCAATAACCTTCCGTTATCTGAGATTTTTTTTTTTTTCTAAATGCTTCTTACAAAACTTTAGCACCTGGAAAAGTTCTCTGTTCATGCTCATCTCCTATCACATGTCACTATAGAGAATACAAATGGAAAATGAGCAATCAAATACATTTTTCCTTCTAAGACCCTCTTCTTAGCATGAGGTAATTCTTAGCTGGTAATTTCAGCATTGTTTGACCTGAAGTGTGCCCTACTTACTCTCTGAGAAAGTTCTTTGACTTCTAAACCTCTCTGAGCCTGTTGGGTTATTCTCCTACGTGTTAATAACGCCCTAAACTTTATTTCTGAAACAGTAATCACCTTTAATAAACTGTATAGATTATTGCCCTAAAGTAGCTCAGCTTGCTATTTTCTATCTTTTGCCCTCTCGGTGACAAAAAATACATCTTAGAAAGAACAGATGTACCCTTTGTCTTCTAAATATAGATGCCATTTCTGGGTCAGAGTTTTATATTAAGATCCATGTTCTACAAAAAGTTTTCCAATTATGGAAGACACTAAAAGCTGGGTGTGCAAATAAGCCACAGGTGTCTTGATCTTGTGCTGATGGGATCAGCTCTGCCAGAGGAGCAGTTTCTCTCTTCTATTGTGCAGAGGTTCAACCCAGGTCAGTCTTTGAAGGGAAACTGATAAAATACTGTTAATTCTCTGAAAACCCCCATGGACAGCTGAGCTTTTGAGAGCCTAAAGATGCCTCATAATGTTCTTTCCCAGGGGGCAAGATAAATCATACCTCCTGGTGTGGAACTGCATTTCAGTTGTCTCTTTGCCAGCTTAGCTGGCTATTTTATGTGGTTCAGTTTAAGAGGTGATAAAAAGTCAGCATGCTGAAGAGCACTCTTGGGAAGTAAGCTGTGGATATTATAGAAGTATTCAAGCTCCAGAAGGTATAAAAAGAGGAATGAAATGTCTGTCCTCATTGCTTGGTTGTTAATATTGTGGTAGCAGAACCCAGAAAACATGGAACTCGTTGGCATAGAGAGGCAAAGTTTTGTTCTTACTGCTGGGTATTATTTATGTGTTTTTCAGCTCACTATTCAAAGCTGAATGACACGTTACCTCAGTAGCTTCTGGGAGCTGTTTTGGATTACCTTGCTTAGAATAAAAAAGAAAATACGAACAGCACCACCACCTGCAAATCGAACTAACCTTCATCTTTCTGCCTTGCTCTTCTCACCACTCATCTGCTGCTGCACAGTGCACAGCTTGGATCCCAAGCCACAGTGGGCTGTCACCCACCTGATAACTTGCTAATATCATCCTGTTTGATGGCAGCCTGTTTCCAGCTTGATAGGGTCTGTTCTTTTGTGGGCATAAATCGTTTTGTTATTCCTCACTTTTCTTTCAAGCTGCCTATCCTGTGGCATGCGCAGTCTTCCAATGCCCTCACTGCTATAAAATGCAATGTGAAGATGCAGAGAGCACCCATTTTCTCTTCAACCTCCTTTTCTGGCATGGTTGAAAACAGTAACATGACTAAGAGAGGATGAAAGTGTGGGGTGGGTTTTTACATCTGCATCATTCCCATTTCCCTCTCTTCTCCCAAGCAACATATGTCATGTTTTGACTTAGTGACTATTGGATTTCCTTCTCTAGAGAGCTTGCATAAATCACCAGCACATCTGCACTGACCTGGCCAGCACCCCTGCAGCAGACTGGCAGAATGTTACTCAGCCTGAACTATGCAGTGACTTGTGAAACTTCCCTTGTAAGACTGAGCCAGCAGCTCCTTGAGATGCTTGCTGTAAATACACATCGTCTTGTGCTGAGAAGTGGTAGAAATCTGTGGTTCCGTCGTGACATTAGTCATTCTGACTTAACTTTCTGTTTGTTTGTTTTGTTTTTCTTGTCTTGTCTTTTCTTTCTCCAGTACACCTCCAGCATGAGAGCCAAATACCTCGCCACCAACCAACCTCGCCCAGATGCTGGCAGTGTGCATTAAAATGAAAAAGCAAAAGCAAAAAAAAATCAAAAACAAAAAACAGAACCCACACGTGCAGTCAGACTAAACAATGTGCCAACTGCTGTGCCCCTGTGCTGTCCTCGTAGAACAATCCTGCCGTTCTGCCCAAAATCCAGTGCAGCTCCTTCTGTTTCTCCAGTCCAGACCACCCTTCCAACCTGGCACCTGCCCACTGAGTGGAAGCTCCTTTTGAATTTAAGCCTTCGCCTCGTTGTACCTGATGTGCAAAAGAGCAAACGTGTGCGGGCGAGCAGCTGAGAGCACCGGGCAGGAACCTGGGCCCCCCAGGCCACGGGCCAGCTCACCAGAGTGGCCTGTCAGAAACAGGTGGTGAATATCTTCTGCCCCCTTTTTCCCCCCGTTCTGTTGCAAGAGGCACTTGGTGAAAGATGGTGGCAGACCTTCTTCACTTCTGCAGTGGGACCAGCAGCCTGCCAGACACCGAAGAGGCAGGGCTGGGTGCCTGTGACCAGTGTGCAACGAGGGAATGCAGAGGGAAGGCACGGCACAGCGTCTCGGTGGGAATCCTCTGGCCCACTGCCCTGTGTGGGGGAGGAGGGAACTCCTGCCCCACGGTGTCACTGCATATCCACTGGAATTTGCTCTAGAGGAGCAAACCGTTTCACTACCCTGGTTCACTTTTTTTTTTTTTTTTTTTTGATCCATTAAGAAAATGCCATTTTTTCTTTCCCACTTTAACTATCATGTGAATTCTTGAGGAGGAGCAGGGGGGCCCAGCACCAGTCAGTTACCCTGTCCATTGCTCTGGACCTGACCTCTCTGCTCCATCAGGGAAGCCCAGGTATTTGCAGATGGCATTCTGGGTGCTGCCTTTCCTAGGCCGACACAGATCAAACAGGAGCCAGCCACTCACTTGGTGCCAAATTTTTCCAGGGAAAGACTCATAAGACTTTATGGGAGGTATTTTTGCACTAAAGAGTTTTGGCTCTCTGATGCTAGATCTTATGGGACAGTCAGCTTGCAAAAGCAAGAGAAACTGGAAGCACCAATGGATTTTTAGCAAATGCAAGCTCTCCCCGCAGGAGTGACCTGTGAACTCTGCTGGACTTCTCTTTTTTTCCTTTTTTATAAACCATAATCTACAGCACAGGGTTGCTGAAATGGCATTGAAGGAGGTTTTTGGAGCCTCAGTCCTAACAAACTCACAAGATTGCCAGTGTATCTTCTGTGTTCTTGAGTCAGAAACCCTGGACAACATTGACTGTCAGAACAGGTTTATATTTTATTCTGTTTTATTTTGTTTAGTTTTTGAAGGCACATTGCTAACCACTATCTGACCATACTAATGCACATGTAAGGCATTTTCTAGACGTGAGGGAGAACAAGGCTTGCAAAGGGGCAGCTGGGTGCCTGCAGAGGGCAACATCCTTCACTGGTGCTGTACTTCCCACTGAAGAGCAGTCTCCAAAGGGCACTGACAGCTTCCTGCTGGAAGAGGAGGCTGCCTCTTGGGAGGTACTGTCAAGTACTGCCCTTTCAGTAGGGTGACTGCTGTTCCTTTTCGTCTTTTTACCTCTTAGTAGGGGCATCTTAGCAGAGCTGCTGAGCATTATATTAAATAACTGGCAGAGGAAATTGAGTGGGAAACATCTCTCAAACTGGAGTGGAGCCACTGGCAGAGGCAGTTCGTCGTCACCTCAGTGATGTTCAGACTCGGTGTCTGTTTACCCCGCGTTTGCTGTTCGGGGCACAGAATTACCCATCTGCCTTTACTCAAGTCAGTTGCCTTCTTGCAGTGAGGTGGGAACTGCTCCTGGCAGGCAGCTAAACAGGCTCATGGGATCTGCTGGGAAATGGTACCAGCTCTGTGGCAGAGCAAGCTTTGAGACTCCTCTTAAGATAGAAACCACTACTAAACTGCAAGGCCAGCTGTTACCATTCAAAGGAGTGAGAGACAGGGAGGAGGAGGCATCACCATACAGACAGGAAGAGAAGGTTTTGGAATAAACTTCACGCTTCACCATAGATCTCTGGAAGCAGGATTTTCTTGCTCAGGACTGATTATGCCCTTTCAGACACACTGGATGGGCTTCACACTGAAACATACCTCTGTTTTATCAAATAACAAGGGCAGGGAAATGTGGTCACAGGTGATATGGAGGGACACTGTGGCTCATGAGCCCCAGGGTTTCCGTCCTGTCTTAGAGCCTACCAGGAGATGTGGGTGTGCAGGGTGTGGTGATCTTGCAGGGCCCCAAGCACCCAACTGCTCTCCGGGGGGAACCCCAACCTTTCCCTCACTTTGAAGAAAGAATCAAGAGCCATATAATCCTTATTAAGACTGAGTTGTTCTGCCATCATCTCTCCTTGCAAGGATGTGCTCCAACTGCTACTCGCATCATCAGTTTTAGGGGAGCTGCCCTGAAATCTGTGGCCCAGTCCTCCTGGTGGAAGGCAAGTGTTTTGCAGGCTGGAGGGTGTGGGGAACCCTGTGAAAATGAGTGCCTCTGTGTACCAGCTTCTTTGTACGCAGAATGCACCTTGAACCTGCGTGTGACTGCACTTTGGGCTGGGTCTAAATTGTCACAGTGGCACTGGCTGTGCCACACAGTACCGGGAGCGAGCCCATGCCTTCGTTTGCAGCATCTTAACAGAGCAGCCACCCTGACCTGCTTCCTTCCAAGGTCTGGCAATAGCCACTTCCAACAGCCAGAACAACTTGTGGCAGCGTTTGGGGCTCGCAGCAAGGCACAGCTGTGGAGAGATGTGCTCTGTGACTTCAACATGTAACTGGAAAGAACGATACGGAGACAACATTTTGCTCTCTGGAGGCCAGCACAACGTGACTGCAGTGTGAGCGGTGTACCTGTGTCCAGCCAGCACTTCCTTTACTTGACATGGATATTGCACTTTTGTAAAGCATCCTGGAACTCTGCTGCCCCGCTGCATGCTGTGCAGAGCGCTGGATAGGAAACACAGACAAATGGGTTTCTTTTGGTTTATTATTATTATTATTATTATTATTACTACTTTGGTTTTTTTTTTTCCTTTTTTATTTTACTGGAACCTTGAGCAACAGTGTGGCATTTCTGCAGGCTGGTCTGAATGGATCTGCTGAAGAACAGATGGCCTTTGCCTATTCTTATGGCTGCGACAAAATCAGTCTCATCCATATGGTCACATTTTGTCTGAGGAGGGGACTTTGAAAAGCCAAGATCTCCCAGACTCTGTGCCTCCCTCTCGGGTGAACAGCAGGTGCTATCTGGCGAAGACTCATCTGTTCTGGATGGCATTCATGGTTGAGGGAGTCCAAACTCTTCAAGCTGCAGGAGGTAAAGCTGTAGAGACTTCTCTCTCTTCCATCGTGTCTCTCTGTTTTTAATGTGACAAAATGCCAAGGCCGTATCACTTGGTGTGTCCCAGCTGACCTTATCGGACATTTCTCGTGTTACTGGTTTCTAGAAAAAGGGTCCAGAAGTCAGGGGAGCTGAGATTGGCCTCTGGACACCTCGCTGACTGCAGAGTGGATGGCAGCTTGTCCGGTTGAAGGTGACTGCATCGGTGAAGACACTTCATGTTACTTTTTCAGAAGCACAAATGTGGTCATTGGCTTGTCTGGTTGGCTTGGTTTATTTCCACTGCATCATCATGTGTGAATGACACTTTCTTTTGGAACTGAGAACTCTTCCAAGCACACAAACATCTCCACAATGTGAAATGTAAATAGCATGTTGGACTCTTGTGTCCAGTGTTCAAGACTGCATTGTAATTGTAAAGGAAATCAAATCAAGACTTGGCTGTGAATTTCTTGTGCTGTCTTGGGAATTATAACTGTAGTGTTTGTATCCTGTATGTATTATTAAACTGAGTTCATTTTGTGTGCTGATAAAAGGGTTCAAGCTAAGATTTTTAGCGTGCATCCATGTATCCAAATGTGAAGGATGGAGTGCTCCCTTCCCCTCCTGTCCTTTTTAAGTTTTCTCCATTTGATAGGTGTTGATTTTCCGTGTACAGTCATCTCAGCCAAGATGCAAGGGATGTTCATTTGAGTGCTTTGAGGGGGACACAGTGCATGCATGGGGTTTTAAGTGATCCTAAGTTAGGATTTCCATAGCAGTTCCCTGAAACTACATGAAAAGTTTGGCCTTTCTGAGAGTTAAACCATTTCTCAGGGAGCTGCTCAGCCATTGCTCACGAGAGCTTTGGGTGCTGCAGGGTGGGGGGGGACAGGAGTGGGTGGGTGCCTGTCAGAGCAAGGTCCCGGTGCCTGTGGGAGCAAGCCCAGGCTTCACTTCTGGTGCCCCCTTCTCTTCCTCCCAGCAGCCACTGAAATACCATTCTGAGCCCTTTGAAGAAGAGAGAAGTGTCTTGGCTTGTTGAGCCTCACCACCCCCCGATTCGGGAGGAGATGAGGTGGGTGGGTTTCCCTTAGCTCGGGAGAGGAGCTGTCTTTGAAGCACTTCCTACCTGGGGTCCAAGGAGAAGCCAGGGTCTTCCCCAGCTCGGCAAGCGTGCCAGTGTCACTCAGTGAACATCTCCGGGTGGGAGGGGAAAAGCCCTCCGGGGAGGTACCGAGGAGTCCATCCCATGCCTTGAGACCTGACAAGGCTTGGTCTGTACCTCCTTTCATCACAGCCCACTCCTCTTTTCCAGAAACTGTGTGCATGCTATGGATGGCTTCCCTAGGCGTTCCAGGAGGCCCAGCAGAAGCGTGGGATGTTTTGGTAGCAGTTCCTAGATGGCTGACAAGTGGTTTGTGCTTTCAGGGGGGTGTGGGATCTCTGCCAAGCCGTGATGGTGAGCGTGCTGCCCAGCTGGGAGAGAAGGGATGGGTTACTGGTGGCCTGGAGCTCCCGGGTGCTCACCCAGCCCCTGTGGCTGCACGAAAAAAAGTGGAACATAAATTGATGTACAACCAGAAAGTTCAAAATACTGCTTTCCTAAAGAGGATAACTGTAGCATGAAGCTCTTAGGTGCTCTGCATATTTGATACCACATCGCTCCTCACTATGCAATTCCCAACTCCTTCCTTCCTGTTCCTCCTCTAATCTCACACCAAGACTTTTCTCAGTGGCCTCTGCCCAGGAGGCTGCTGAAGTCCCAGAAAAGCCTCATTTCTTCCATTGTCCTCTGCACTGGGTGCAGCTGCCCAGCCGTCACGTCGCGTGCCTCAGGTCCCTTGGTAACGGGAGGCCCCATGAGTTTTATTCACATCATTCAGAGGGAAGTTTATTTTCTTGGACACTGTGCACAGAAACCTAATGGTGAACATTTACCTGGCCTTTTTGTAACTTCTCTTGTTTTGTTTTCGTTTTGTTTTTATTTTTCTTCTTAACCATAACGGTTGTATATCATACCACTTTATATACATATATAATATATAAATATATATAATTTTTTTTTTAAAACTTTGGACCTGCTAGTTTCTTTCAAGTGTTCCTGCACTTACCCAAAATGTTTTTAAATTGTGAGGATTCAAGAGGATTGAGCCCATTTTTGTATCTTTACTTTTAATTCTGTAGTTCTATTGATTGTAACGTAGCTATTTTTTACTGTAACTTTTTGGTTTGCAAATACTAAACAAAAAAACCTAAATGTAATTTCTGTGGTTTCTATTCAGCTTGGGTTTCATGTTTTAAAAATAAACAATTTAAAACCATTGTTCCTGGTTATTGATTTGTGTTTTCTCCCGAAGTGGGCATGGGGCTGGGCTGGTGGCTGCTGTGGGGATGTCCTTGTACCTGGGGGCAGAAGATGCTGGAGCAGCCATGGGCCACATCAGCCTGGGAGATGTTCTCCCATGCCCGGTGTGTTTTAACCCCTTCAGTCCCCTCTGCTGCTTTGGTTATTCCCCACTGGAGCAGCAGCAAACACGAGTGGTTTGTTTTCACCAGCACAAGTACAAGAAGTGTGGAAAAATCACCTGGGATGGCGCCCCACCAGCTCAGCCCTGTCAAAGGCGTTCCTCTTTGGGAGGAGATGAAACTCAGCGTGGGCTCACCTGGCTCAGTGCTGCCCCAGGGTATCGTGGGTTTCTTTTTAGTTCTGTTTGTGCAGGTCTCTGATCACGGGCCCGCCACCACATCGCTATCACTCAGTGAGCTGAAACCTTTGCCTTCCTCTAATTTTCCCCATCTGTTTTCTGCCCGATCCTGCCAGTCAAGGGAGGCACCGGGTTCCTGCCCCCATCCTGCGCTATTCTTGCCCTGACCTCAGCCCCTCCCTTCCTAGGTGTGGGATTAAGCAATAATTCAACTCTGTCTTTGTAAATGCTATGTATTTTTTTAAATGCTTCGAGTACGGCTGAAAACCGCACCCGTGCTCTCAAGTCCTGCCCGTGGGTCCAGTTCAGACCCACAGAGGGCTCCTTGTGACTTTCCCCCTCATGGCTGTGAATCTCAACAGACACCAGTTTTCCTCCCTTCACTAATAATTAACAGATGTGTCTCCCCTCTTTTTTTTCATTCCCATCTAAAGGAGGAACCCACGTTTTCCATCTTCGTCCCTGAGACGATTAAATCAGCTCTCTAAAGCTCTAAATGGGCTTGGAGCAGTCAAGGGAATCTCATGGCGTGAAGGAAAATAAAGCCTCTGTCAGAGTCATCAGTGTAAATATTTTACCATGTTTACGGACTCCACCGGTGATGGGAACATGCAAAGGCCACCTGCCTGGTGACCTCTCCCAGTGTTCTTCAGCCACCCCCAGGAGCCTCAGCTTCCCTCACCCTCTGCACCGCTCCCAGTCCCAGCAGGAGCAGGGCAGGGGTTCCTCCTGAGCCATTCAGGGCTCGGAGAAAACAGAGGGAAGGGTGAAGTATGTGTTTGAATAAACCTCGCCTTCAGATCAGCCTTCAGTAGTGGTCCCTCAGATCTCAGCCCTCCAAGATAAGGCAGGGAGGGATGCCCCGGGGAGATGCTTTCAAACGTATTTGCTCTGTGGTGCGCTGAGCTGTGCTAACACGAGCGTTGCCTCCACGGGCTCCTGTGGGTTGGCGGATGGAAAACCATCAGGCAGAGCTGGTGGCTGTGGGACACGGTTACTGACTGGGTGTCCTCATCTGCTGTCACCTCTTGGGGTGGGAAATGGCCCAAACTACAGGTAATGTTTTGTGCTGAACGTGGCACTGTGCAGGCAGCACCTGCTGCCGATGCTGCAGCTTGGTGTGCCCAGCTCCTTCCATCGGGTGCATTTCAGAGTGGGTTTGTGCTTCTTCAGGAGGGTCCAGTGGGGTTTTGCACTCTCCGAGGGTCCAGGAAGGCAACACTCAACTGCAATTGCAGCTCATCTTCTCTAACCCCTCCGGAAGCACCCTTGCTCCTGAGGAATGACCCCATCTCCCCACCCCAGTCTGCGGTGCTTTCAGGAGGTCGTGTCCTCTCCTTGCACTGCGAGGGAGGCCAGGACAGAGCTGAGTGTCCACTGGCCCGTCCGCTGGAAAGAAAACCCGGAACGGGAGACTCCGATCGGTCTGACCACATGGGGATGCTGGAGCCCTGTGCTTGGCAGTCAGGAGGGTTTGTGAATAGAGGCAGCTACGACCATGCTCCATCCTCACCCCGTGTCTCCAGCCCAGCCTGCACCAGCTTGGTGTGTCCCAGCACTCCAGTATCTCCCAGCTCATTTTCCAGCAGCCCTCACCTGCTGAGGCGGCCAGGCAGGGACAGAGGGTGGCCTGGCTGTGGCCAAAATGATGAAGCAGCCCGTCACGCTGCTGTGCCCTCGTGCTGCTGTGTGGTGGAGAGGGGATGGGTGGTGGCAGGAGCAGAAGGACTTTTCCTTCTGCAGCCCGTGTGTCCATGGCTGCCGGGACCGTTTGCCTCGGCTCTGCAGGCAAGGAAGGCTTTGCTCACCATGACCTCAGCAAAAATCCCTGCTCAGGGATTTTTTAATCCCTCCCCGTCCATGGAGGGAAGTGGGAGGAAGCGCAGCTCCCTGCTCACTGCGAGGTGTTGCAGATGCTGGTGCTTCTCCCACCCGCTTCCTCTTCCCACCAGGCGAACATCACGGAACCTGGCACTTGCACCCCATAAATCACCCAGCCACTCATGATCTGTTCCAAACACATCAACTCTGGGGCCTGTGGCCGGGTTGCTCAACAGGGAGCCAGGATGGCCCCGTGCTCCCCAAGGGCTTTCTAACTCTACAGCCCACCCTAAATAAGGGGGGCTCACCAGGCTGATGAGGATCTGGCTGGAGCATCACCCAGTGCTGACACCATGGTGACACTGCTCTGCTGTGCACTGTCACTGCTGCTTTCAGCTCCCTGTCCTCAGCATGGACAGGCACAATCCCAGCACTGTTTCCCTGGTGAAACCACCCTGGTTTGGTGGGGGATAAAGGGGGACACGTCCACTGAGGAGAAGGAAGGAGGGGCTGGGAGCGGGGCTGTTCGGTGATGCTGCAGCTTTGCAGATCTCATCTGGCAGCATCGTGGGAAGTGTTTCCAGATGCTTTTAAGATGCTCAATTTATCTCCTCCTCCACTCTTGGCTTGCCAAATGGCTACAGCAGCAGAACTGGCCCCACTGGGCAGCTGAGGCAGACCAGAAACAGCAGTTGCTGGGAGCTCTGGGGCAAGGGGGATTGGTTTTGACAGATTCAAGGCTGGTCTTAAAAGTCAGGAAGGGAAAAATAAACTTTGTAGGGCTTTTGAGTTATTTGTTTTAACCACCTGCACGTTATGCAGGGGTGGGAAATAGTAGAAGGGTGAAAAAAATAAGGGGGCAATGGTTGAGAGCTACTCTGCACATCCCAGTGCTGAGTCTTGGCCATCCCACAGCCATCACTCTTGGCAGCCCCTCACTCCAAGACAGACAATGCTGGTGGTGGATTAAGTCACTTCCAGCTGCACAGAGGTGGTGGGATGTAGATCATGCCCCCATGGGGGTCCCAGCACTCTCCCACCCAGCACTGGGACAGGCGACTCCCAAAGCTGCAGCTGGAGCGCTGCATGCATCGCTCAGGCCCTGCGTTCGGAGGCTTTTATGTTCATTTCCCACAAATATTCCAGTTTTCTGGGCCAAAGCAGCTGGAAGTGGCTCTTGGAGCCAATTCACACAAGTTTTGTTGTCTCCCAACGCTGCCCTCCCACCCCAAGTCTCAAGCGCTTCTCGCTGCTGTCAGTACCAGGATGGGTGTTTGTCCCATCACCGTGCACACGTTCCCTGGTGAAAGTCCCCACAGCCGGGCTGGGAACGCGGTGACTCACATGAAGTCTGGGACTGCAAGTGACCCAAATGCAAATTAAACAAAAAAAAAAATTTAAAAAAAAAAAAAAAAAAAAAAGGAG